>JAEMWC010000025.1:1082500-1092500 GCA_016490735.1 Pachyseris speciosa
GTTTTACATACAGAGCAATTTAAACTCATTACACACGATCTTGTGACTTCTAGTTAACCGTATATTATATACTGATACATGTAGCACAGATAGCGGTCATTTACGAGCGAGAACTCTATGCAATTGCCTTTGTTTAGTTTAAATCGGAACAGGCAGACTTGTGAAATACTTTGGGCAAGGCGTCAATTAGCCTGTGGCGCAGGCGTGAATTTCGATTATATTTCGCAACTTGCTCAAAAATAGAATTTTCACAGTTTCGTCTACGTGAGTGTTCCTTAATTTATAGGTTTTGATATCATTTCGCTCCAAAACATCAAGAAACATAATCAACGCTTTACCAGACTTAGTTCTTGCCCTGATATTTAATTTTCTCTCAGAAACTGAGAGAATTTGTACAGCTACGCTTGTATGTAGAAGATGGTATGACGTGATTCATAGCAGCACTGTCTGGACAAAGGTTGACTTTGACTTTCAAAGAAGAATCTCATCGGACATCCTGGAAAATTTTATCTACGCAGGTACAAGGGAAGTTTTTTTGAGCGAGTGCCATAATTTGGAATGGAAGGATCTGTGCCATGTTTTAAGCCGATGCAGAAAGCTTGAAGTTTTGGTTCTGGCCTGGATTGGTTACAGGAAACAAACTGCAGTTCCTGCACAGTTTACGGAGATATTGAACATTTTATTTTATTTTATTTTTTTTAATTAATTTTATTTTTATTCAGTTACTTACAGACGTTTTAGTGCATATTACCACTGTTACAATCAATTATGTCCTAAAAAAGAAGAGAAAAAAAGACTAGTACAGAGTCAGGCCTTTTTTACAAAAATGATTATTTAATTATTTATTAAATTATGAATTATTTATTGAATTAGAGCGCAGTGCAGAGAGGAGGAAATAGCTAGCAAGATAAATGCAGACCGTGATGCTGAAAAATGATAGTCTCAAAAACGTGGGGGAGAGCTTACAGTAAATAATGATCAAGATCGGTTGTAGGAGGCTAGTTGGTGTTAAGTAGGGGGATCAAAGGTCCCCATTTCTTCGGTGTTGAGCCTAGTTTGTAGGTTTCAATATTGAATTGAGATTTTAAAATCGCCAAAAACGTTTTTAAGTTGGGGATCTTACTACTGGTCTTGGAAACCCATATGTAGTATCTCGCTAGAAGAAAACAAAAGTTTCATTGCAGCGAGAATTTCGTAGAATCCGACCTCAGGCCCAAAAAACTGATGTCTCTCGGATAGTTTTGAGGTGTTAAGTTAACATCCAGAAGTTTTTCCATCAAGTTTGTCCAAAATAGTTTGACTTTTGTACATTGCCAGAAAAGATGTGTATAATTCTCGGGGGCGTTACTGCAGAAAGAGCAGTTTGTGTCCTGTTTGATACCAATTTTTGTTAAAAACGTGTTGGTGGGCAGAATTTTAAGAAGTCTGTATTGAAAACTGACAAGAGTACTTTTTGTGCACATGGATGCCAAGGTATATGCAGTTTTCCAAACAGCAGCACTCCCTTCATTAGAAGTAGTACTGCTGTTCCATTTTGATTGACTCTTCAATGGTATAGAGCTTTTGAGGGCGACCAGTTTCTTGTAAACAACCCTACTTCCTTTCAAGCTTTTGGTAAATGAGTTGAAGAAAGACTCAGATGGAAAAGAAACTCTGGGTATTTTTGGGAAGTTCTCGTTATAGTGTTGTCGAAGGGCTGATATAAGTCCAAAATATTTCAAGGGTTTTATTTGTGCTTTGTATCTTTCATTACACTCTTGAAGAGAAAGGAAGTTTCTCGAGTCCATCATTAAATCTTTTACTTTTAACATTCCGTGGCGAAAGAGATGTTTGTCGAAAACCGGCTTATTATCAATCCTTATTAACGAATTGTGCCATAATGATTGTTCGAAGAATTGTTGTTCGGTTTTTATAGCATCCTCAAAGTTGACTTCTCACCATATTTCTTATAGTTCTCGTAAAAAGGAGTTGTTTACTGATATTGTGCTGAGGGTGTCAGCCTTGTTAAGATTAGCTTTAAAAATTAAATTACCGCCATATTTTCCAAGTTCAAGATCGACAAATTCTTTCCATTTTCCATGGTTCGAATCATTGAGGTATTTGCTGATCCACATAGTCTTCAGAGATTTATTAAACAAAGATATATCAATCATTTTTAGGCCACCTTTGTCGTAGTCATTTATCACAACAGAACGTTTGATCTTGTCACCTTTGTTGTTCCATAGGAAATTGTAAAGAATATCGTTGGTTTCCTTGATAGATTTCTGGTTTGTCGTTAGTGGTGATAAAATAGGTGGGTTCATACTAGCGAAATAAGTAGACTTAAAGTTTGGCAGGAGCTCAAGTACACTTGAGGGCATGAACGCCCACTTACCGTGATAAGCATCCACATTAGAATTCCAAGTATGCTTGAAGCAATGGAGGTTGTCAATCAAGATACGCGGTAAAATTTCGCATGCATGCATATGGCGTGATCAGGCTTTTAACTACTCCACGCACAAAATAACCACAAGGTTCATCATGCAACCTCAACAACTTCGAATTGCTTACCTTTTGTTTCTCGTGATTTTTTTTTACTACAACGACAGGGAGCTTTGCTATTTCAGCAATTATACCACTTTCTTATCACAGAGGAAGAATTTAGACTGAGACGGAGAAACAGACAAATGCTGCTTAAGATCTTGGCCCAAATAAAACAACAAGACGTGCACCGGAGAAGAAGAGCTTGGGTTTGGCCGCGTCCGCAGAACTGGTTTAAAAACTTACTGGTAAGTCCAGCATTAGATTTTCTTTGGAAAGAACATTTCTGAGTCACCCGAGAAACATTTGAGTTCTTATGCGACCTCATGAGAGTAAAGTTGCAAAAACAGCAGACAAGATTTAGTCCCAGTTAGCGTGGAGGAGAGAGTCGGCCTAGCACTCTGGCGGTTGGCAACAGGGAACAGTTATAGAAGCTGTGGGTTACAGTTTGGATTAGGGAAGTCAACAGTGAAAGTCATCTGTAGTGAGTTCGAGCAAGTAATTTTTGATCTAAGAGATCGTTTTATAAAATTTCCTTTAACAAGTGAGGAAAATGGAGAGAAAATTGAGGAGTTCGAAGAACTGTATGGAATACCGCAAATAGTTGGAGTGATCGATGGATGTCACATTGAAATAAATGCTCCAACACAGAATCACGAAGATTATTTTAATAGAAAGCAGCACTACAGTGTAAATCTACAGGCCATAGTCGATGCAAACTTGAGGCTCATCCACGCTACGGTCGGGTACCCTGGTAGTATACATGATGCTCGAGTTCTTAGGCTAAGCGGCTTGTATGATTTCGCAGAAAATGAACAAATTCTTAGCTGTCCAGTAAGAAATATCAGTGGAACAGATGTCTGGCCTCTTCTAGCTGGAGACAGTGCCTATCCACTAACAACCTGGCTGATGAAACCCTTTCCTGATAGAGGCCGTTTGACTCCCAAGCAGAGGAAATTCAATCTTAAGTTCAGCGCACTGAGATGCGTAATCGAAAGAGCTTTTGGCATGCTTAAATCACGATGGAGAATTATTTTGAAGACAATTTAACAAAAAACTACAACTTTGAAGAAGACTGTTTGTAGTATTGCTAATGCGC
The DNA here is from genome assembly GCA_016490735.1 of Pachyseris speciosa. Taxonomy (NCBI): domain Eukaryota; kingdom Metazoa; phylum Cnidaria; class Anthozoa; order Scleractinia; family Pachyseridae; genus Pachyseris; species Pachyseris speciosa. The sequence goes on from JAEMWC010000025.1 coordinate 1,086,120, forward strand.
CACCGAGGCTAATAGTCTTGTCAAACGTGAGCACTACTTCGTTCGCCCGCTACACTACAGAAAACACTACTTCGACTAGTCACATGACCCCAGACTTCCCGCGCTGGGGAAGTCCCGGATGTACACTACATCCCTCCCTCTCTTCACTTGCAAAGTCTCACTACTACTAAGTAACATGAAAATGTCAACAGTGTCTTTTAAAGGTACAACTGATACAAATTAACACTTCCGTAGGCACAGCCTTATCAAAGCTGCCACTGTCATAGCAAAGTAACTGTCCCCCTCAGGTGGTAACATAGTCACTAAGTCTCTCGGGGGGTCGGGTCACTCGCCCTGATCTCCTTGGTAACAGCTGCTCCTGATTTGGACCATCAGCTGGACTAGCCCCTCCTCCTGTCTCCAAACTGGGTGTGGTTTCTTGTCCTAATGCGTGCTCATTAGGTACTGCTACAGGACCTGCAGGCTGCTGCTCCTGGGGCTCTCTGTCCGGAATCACAAATCGCTTGACATGTTGAACATTACGCCTGTACTCTGCGCCTTGGGGTGACTTCAGCTGGACCTGATCCCCATAGCGAGCCGTTACTTGGTATGGCTCTTTTTCATAGTGTGAAGACAGCTTATTCTCCTTCCTCTTCTCCAGCAACACAAGGTCTCCCTCCTGTACACACTTCTCTGCTGCATGGTGTCTCTTGTCAGCATAATCTGCACCTATCTGCTTCTTTTCCGCATCACGATCTCTGGTTTGCTGATATCCCAGCTCTTCAGACTCCTCCAAATCAGCAACCTCTGGCAATTTAGTAGACATTTTCCTCCCATAAAGTAACTCAGCGGGACTCCTGCCGGTAGTTGTGTGCGGGGTGGAGCGGTATGCCAGGAGGAACTTGTTCAACTCCAACCTCCAGTTTCTTCCCTCAGCATGTGCAACTCTCATTGCTTTCAAAAGAGAACGATTTTGCCGTTCAACCTCTCCATTTGCTCTCGGCCATAGTGGGGTGGTCAGCCTGTGCTTAATGCCCATCTCATCCAGATACTCCTCCATTTCAGCAGACACAAGGTTGGGTCCGTTGTCTGATCTCAAGGTACTCGGTACTCCATATCTAGAGAACTGTCTGTCTAAACACTTAATTATCGCTTCTGAACTGGTGGACTTGATGACGTCAACCTCCACCCATCGGCTAAAATAATCCACTAGGACCAGCAAAGACTCTCCTGTTGGCATAGGGCCCAGTAGGTCCAACGCTAGGTCCTGCCACGGTCTCTCAGGCATCCTGGTTGTCTTCACTGGTGGAGGTGCTGTCGCCTTTGTCACAAGCTGGCACCCATAACACTCTCGGCACTTTCGTTCTGCATCTTTATCAACACCTGGCCACCACACCTTAGATCTCAGGCGCTCCTTCATCTTCACCACCCCCTGGTGTCCCTCATGTGCAAGTTCTAAGACCCTCTTCCTCAAAATGTTAGGAATCACGATTCTAGTTCCACGCAGGATGACTTGGCCAATATAGGTAAGTTCGTTACGCACCCACACATATGGCTTTGGAGCTGTCTCCCAGTTCCCACTTATAAGACAACTTCGCACTGCTTGCAAATCCTCATCCTCAGCTGAGGCACTCTCAATCTCTTGAATCTTTAGGGCTATAGGTACGGCACTGAGAGCAACCATTTGAACGTGCTCATCATCATATCGATATTTCTCTGAAGCGGGGATCTTTGTCAGACGTGATAGGGCATCTGCAATGTTGTCTTGGGACTTGACACAGCATACGTTGTAATTGTACGGTTGCAGTCGTAGCACCCAGCGCTCAATGCGTGCAGATGGTTTGGATCCTCTTGAGTAGATCACTTTCAATGCTTCGTGGTCCGTGACTAAATCGAAGGTTGGTAGCCCAAGCAGGTAAAGGTTAAAACGTTCACAGGCCCACAGGAGAGCTAGTGCCTCCTTTTCAGTTTGGCTGTACCTCCTTTCGACACTGCTGAGGCTTCTGCTGGCGTAACAAACGACTCGGCTCTCTCCATTCTTGTCCTGGACCAGAACAGCGCCTAACCCCACGGGGCTTGCATCAGCTATCACTCGCGTGTGTGCATCTTTGTCAAAATAAGCTAGCACAGGCGCACTAGCTAATTGCTTTTTCAGTTCCTGAAAGGATGTCTCCTGCTCACTGCTCCAAACAAAGGGTACTCCCTTCCTGGAAATGGCTCGTAGAGGCTCGGCGACAGTTGCAAGATTAGGAATAAATCTTGCACTAAAGCCAACCATACCAAGGAAGCTTCTCACTTCCGTTGGAGTAGATGGGCGGTTTGCCTCCAGCACTGCACGTACCTTCTCTTCGGTTGGGCCGACGCCATACTTTGACACTAACAGCCCCATAAAGACTACCCTGTCCATTCTGAATTGGCATTTTTCAAGGTTGAGGGTGGGGTTCTTCTCTGCTAATCTCTGTATCAATCTATATAGATTCCTGTCATGCTCCTCATTGTTCTCACCATGTACTATCAGGTCATCTGCAATATTCTGGACACCACCAATGTCTGAGACCACTTGTCTGATTATCTGCTGATATTTCTCAGGGGCAGAGTTTACTCCAAAACTTAGTCGCTTGTACCTGAACAACCCCTCATGTGTGGCAAACGTGGTTATGTCTCTTGATTCCTCATCCAACTCAATCTGATGAAATCCTAGGTGAAGATCTAATTTTGAAAACACTCTACCACCGTTAAGATTTTCCAACACTTCGTCAACAGTTGGGATGGGTATCAGCTCCCGGATAATAGCCTGATTTGCTTTACGCATGTCCACAGAAAGCCTGATATCCCCCGAAGCTTTGGGCGCAACTACTACTGGACTCACCCACGAGGTCGGCCCATCTACCCGTTCAACTATGTCCATAGCAATGAGTTCTTCCACCTTTGCAGTTACTTTCTCTCGCAGTGCAAATGGAACACACCGTGACTTTTGAGCAATCGGTGTCACCTCCGGGTCAACATGTAATTTCAACTTGTAGTCCTTCAGCTTACCCACACCATCAAAAACCTTTGGATGCTTAGCCTGAAGAATTGTGGCGAGATCCTCCCCATCCACATTACACGCACCCTCAACATCTGCACCCAGCCCAATCCGAAGTAAACCCAAAGCCTTTGAAGTCGCATGACCCAACAGACACCTCCCTTTCTCAATCACCACAAATTGTGAATTCACTGTCGTACCACCCACCGAAATCTCAGCTGAAAAATGACCAATCACCGCCAGTTTTCCCCCACCATATGCATAAAGCCGCTTATGACACTCCTCCATCTCTGCATTAAGGCCTCGCGCCTTAAGTTCACGGTACTCGTCTAGCCCCATAAGATTGCTCACTGAACCGGAGTCAATGAGTACCTGTGTAGTAACACCACTGACACTAACTTCTAACACAGGTTCTTTACAACTAGTTGAATTACATGTTTCCTCCCGATTCTCAGACACGGTGAATGCAAAAGCACAGTCCTCCTCATCAGATGCTTCTTGATCCCCCACAAAATTTGCATTGTGACGTGAACGTCCACCAGAAACTCTCTCTCGCTCACTTGTTTTATCTCTCGCTTTATAACCATCACCCTCTCTCCGACAACATAAAGCGAAATGACCATACCTTGGACACTTGCTACATTTTCTTCCTTTTGCTGGACAGTTGCTATCCCTGGCTAAATGACCTTCTCTCCCACAATTGTAGCACTTCCTACCCTTCTCGCCCTGCCGATCTTGTCTTCCCCTAACTGCATTGACATCGTCGCCTTCTACTTGCCGTAGGCTTGTTGACATGTTGGTCGCTTGTCTGCCAGCTGCTTCCCAAGCACGAGCTTTATTCAGGGCTTCTTCCAGCGTAATATTTCTATGCTCCAACAGCTTCCTTTTCAACTCGAAATTCGTCAGCTTCTCAATCAACTGGTCCCGCAAATGGTCGTTCAAACCCGCCCCGAAATCACAATGTCGTGCTTGTTTTCGCAACCGAACTATGAATTGGTCAGTGGTCTCCCCTTCCCTTTGTGTAAGTTGACGAAAAACATGTCGCTCGTAGGGAATGTTCTCCTCTACTCGAAAGTAAGAATCCAATTTGCGAATAGCGATTTTGTAAACATTGTCACCACTCTCCAGAATAGGACCAGGATCTTGTAAATCTTCAAAGATATCCTGTACATCCATACCAGCAAAATGTAAGAGTAATGAGGTCTTCTTACGAACATTATCGATGCCCTTTCCTTCGGCAAAGTATTCAAACGCACGCTTCCATTTACGCCATCGCTCCGCCACTTGTGAAGCAGGACCAGTCAAATCCAACGGTGGTAAGGCCTTTTCACTCATTGGAACCATCCTCGTCGCCAATGTAGTATTGCTAATGCGCCACCGAGGCTAATAGTCTTGTCAAACGTGAGCACTACTTCGTTCGCCCGCTACACTACAGAAAACACTACTTCGACTAGTCACATGACCCCAGACTTCCCGCACTGGGGAAGTCCCGGATGTACACTACACTGTTATTGCAGCTTGTGTTTTACACAATATTTGCATTGAAAGGGGTGACCTACATGAAGCAAATGACAGCGACTCAGACGATAGCTCTAATGATGACAGCGAAGGGAGAAATGAAACCGGCAACAATATTCGAGATATTTTAAAAGACTATGTGTGGGAAAACCTTTAAAGAACAAATCCTGAGCAGTCTGACCCGCAATACAACCAAAACGTGTAAATGACAAGTCAACTTTAAGCATGAGCCATTTTTGTGATTTAAATTTAATTATCATGAATCAAACCTGGAGTCATAAATGAAGATATATGTGATTATACAAATGCATGAAATAAAAAAGTCAAAATCAGTTCCATTGGTTTGGACTGACCTAACATTAACAAACCCTTAAATGTTGTCCGTTTGAACTGAACACTTACAAATTTTTATAGTTATTTTGACGCTAAATCTTTGAAAATATCTTTGAATCCAGCAAGAATGGCATTGGTTTGCTCCATCTGCTTATTTTGCGCTTCACGAAACATTTCAGTGGACCTTTCGTATCTGGCATTGTCTTCCATACTGCGCTCCCACATTTCAAAAAACTTTGACTGCCATTCAGGAGCAACGCCACCATCTTTAACATCTCGTCTCTTCCTTTTGACCTTACTTTGACTCTTTTCGTCTGTCTTTCTTTTTTCCCCGATGTCTGTGGCCGTGAAAGGAGTTTCTTCAATCGAACTATTCATTGAGATTTCGGTTACATCTGCAGCTGCATTTGAAGCACCACTTTCACCATTTGCAAACGTTGTGCTACCCTCAATAGCCATTTTCGACGGGTCAACTCCATCGCAATGACCCATCACCTCGTCAAAAAGATCGAAATATGGAAACCCGTCTTTGATCGATTTTATTCCGGCTTTTCCAGTCGAATGAGTGCGTTGTTTTAGTTGCTTGAATTCGTACTCTAGATTCTTCTGGTGTTTTTTAAGCTGAGCCAGGGTTCTTGTACTCCTCGGATGGAATTCTTTATACGTGGAGTAGATTTCATTCCACAAGGCTATTTTCTCTCGCTGCTAAGCACTTCGAAGTTTCTCGTACTTGGGGCCCCATGCTTGTAAAAGATCAAAAGTTTCTTCTTCAGTCCAGCCGGCAGACTTGGAACGCGATTTAGTTCCTTTGACAGTGACATTCGTTATTTCAGAATCACTTGAAGCAGCAGAAGAAGAGGGTGGCGTGCTCACTGCAAGTGGAATCGGTGACTCTGTTCACATCTGAAGTACGCCTCAAGTATGCTTGAGGTATACTTACTAAGCTTAGTATGAACCCACCTAATATATGTAAGTTGAGATCTCGCCAGGCTTTTGATCACCTGAATTTTGCCAATTAAAGTAAGTTGTCGGTATTTCCAACAGCTCAGGACGTTTCTAATTTTATCTATTTTCTCCCTATAATTCATGATTAAAGAGGTATTAGAGTTGGTAGAAATCCAAACGCCAAGGACTTTAACTCCATTTTCTGGCCATTTAAAATTCTTTTCGGGGAGGAGCTTCAACTTCTTGCCCACCATTGATCCAATCCATAAGGCTCCCGTTTTTTTGTCATTGATTTTAAGACCAGATACTTCACCAAATTTACCAATCATATCGAGGGCAGCGGATAAGGATTCCCGCGCACCATTGTGAATTAAGGTCGTGTCGTCTACATGTTGGCTTATTTTTGTTTCAGAATTATTCACTGAAATTCCTTTAATGTTGGCGTTAGCTCTGATTGCCTTCCCTAAAATTTCGACCGATAATATAAAAAGATAAGGAGAAAGAGGGCATCCCTGTCTGACGCCTCTTTGTAATTTAAAAAATTGCACGCCCATCCATTATTTAAAACGCAACTTTCGATA
>JAEMWC010000025.1:1097500-1110000 GCA_016490735.1 Pachyseris speciosa
GAGTTTGTTGTTAATCCGGCCAACTTCTCGTGTTGGCGTTCACCGAAGAGTGAAAACCGAGGAAAATATCATTCACGAACTGACTAACCCCATAAAAACAAAAATCAAGAGAAATTTAACCACCTCAAGGATTCATTTGTGTAATATTTATATCAAAGCCAGCCTCGGCGAGAGTAGTGCTTAACTTTGAAAAATTTCTCGTAATGGTGGCCGGTCAAATCAAATCTGTCTTCAACTGTTTGTTGTGACCGAGATCGGTAACATATGATTATTAACTGTGTTTGTCTGTCAAATGCGATTAATAATCGCACAATCTTCCAAACACGATTAATAATCGTGAATTTTACGATTATTAACCATAAAGTACACGATTATTAATCGCAGAACACGTTCTTCATGATTAATAGTCGTAAAGTATCGCCAAACCAGATTAATAACAATAAAAAGCGTATGTTTAGGTTAATAACAGTGTAATTATTACTCCAGAATTAGATAGACCCCTGTTAACACTAAAACCAGCACTAGCCGAGAGAAATGCCATACATTGTACTTACTGAAAATTTTGAAGCATTGAGGGAAACCTTTCAGAGTTAATAGAAATCATACAGCTAGTTTTAGAATATGAAGTTCCTTTCGTGGTAGCCCTCACTTGTCCATTGAAAGTATTGTTGATTAGATTCTTTACTTCCGTGATATTGTTAGGATCATCATAAACATATGGAAATGAGGTCTTGGAGCAATGATCTACTGCCTCTGCTTCCATTAATTTTCGAGCCAAGTGTTTTTTACCCTGCCCAACGAGGGCCCAGAAAGCTTTGCTAGCTGTGGTTTTCCCTGTACCTTTGGTGTGGTGAAAGTTATATACTTTCAGAAACAAAAAAGCAGTGCTTTAAAACAAGAATTTAATTGCCTTTTCGCTTAACTAGTCATAACTGGCAATTAGTAACATATAGAAAAGTAACTTCCATTATATTTAGTCTGTTGAAAAGTGTGTGTAAAGGGGGAGGGGGGACTAAAGCACCCTCCCCCCAGCGCGATTCCCATGGCAGTCAATCTGGATATCTTCATTTAAGACCCAGATGTCGCCATTTACCCCTTGGCAATCTGCGGCCAATTTCCAATGGTCACATTCTCTTGTTTGCTTCTTGAACTCATCTATCAACTCCATAAGGTATTTATTCAAAGACACTCTGTGGAGCTGGCACACGTAGCTGCTATCTCCGTCACTTGCGTTTATGGCGTTCAAAAACTGATGGTGAGCATTGGCATCACCCAATGTGAAGAAGCAGGTACTGAAAGAAATGGAGTGTATTGCACTATTAAAATCACTTGAGTGGTAAATCAGCCTTCAGATATTAACCCGGCATAGTCATGTGTGTGTGTTCAATTTCCGACCCATTTGATCTCCATAGAACAAATCGAACTCAATCAAACTCAGTTCATTAAGTTGTGTTTGACTGCGTTCGACAACCGAACTCAATTCAATCCCATTACAAACGACTTCTGTTAACACTGAAGTAATTGAACTGAGGCATTGACAGGCCACAGGGCACCAACTAGAAAAATTGGGTGGGGTGTGCGGCCCTCTAAATGAAACCCTTACCCTATTTCAGACCAAACTCTGCGATTTTCCCTACCTTATTTCAGACCTGATAAACATAATTTGAGAAGGTAGCTTCTTCTAAAAGCACACTCAATTCAAGACTATAGTGCGTAAACCATACCCTATTTCAGACCAAACAGCTAAAAAGACATACCCTTTGGGGCCGCACATACCTATATAGCCCATATAAGGGAGTACCCCCCCCCCAATGGTTGAAGGTGACCTAATTGTCCGCTCTCATTTAAAACTCGAACTGAGCATGGCCTTTCTCTCCTATTTTCTTTGACTTTTAAATCTATAGCCTTTTGCTACGCATTTGAAACCAACAACTCACAGATAAATATGTGAGGAATCACCTTAAATTAAGGAAAATGGATTACATTAGAACACTTGTTTGGTCTGGGATCTTATAGTGGCTCAGTAAATTTACCCTTAAATTGAAACCGATAAGGTTAGGACATGCATGACGTTACAACATAATCTAGTAAAATCACAAAAGCTTTGAATTAGGGACAGACCATTTAACTTTTGAGGTGGTGGGAGGGATTGGAAGGGTTGGGTGATCTGCTATAGGCTTGAAATATTTTTCAAACCCTTTCATGCACAAACACAGGAGCCCATCATGGGCTCATGACAAACATTATTTTTTCAGGCCATTAGAACACTTGTTTTGTCTGGGATCTAATAGTGGTTCAGTAAAATTACCCTTAAATTGAAACCGATAAGGCTAGGACATTACGTTATAACCATAATCTAGTAAAATCACAAAAGCTTTGAATTAGGGACAGAACATTTAACTTTTGAGGTGGTGGGCAGGGATTGGGGGGGGGGGGGGTGGCTGATCTGGTATAGGCATGAAATATTTTTCAAACCCTTTCATGCACAAATACAGGAGCCCATTATGGGCTCCTGACAAACATTTTTTTCAGGCCGTGTGAATACACTAGATTTTTCCCTCTCTGTAACATTTTGCAGCATTATCCTCACTGAAGAAGTCCAAAATTTGTTCCCGCAGTGGTCAAGGTAGGTATTCTATTGTACAAATATGCATGATATATTTGTTCAAAATCAGTTAACACTCCCCCCTCAAGAGTTGAATGGTCTGCACCTTACCCCTCAATATGCTGGTAACCACCAATAAACTTTCAAAATTTTCTAAGGAAGCATGTCCCAGCCCCCTAAATACTCCTGCTTTCAGCAGTCGTTTATTCTAACCCTTTCATTAATAATCCTAAATGTCTGAGCTTGCAAAGAAAAACAACTAAAGTCGATTTCATTTCTAACAATGATACTTGCTAGTGATTAGAGAACATAGTAAATATGGTAATTCATAGGTCATTTCACATAATATAACGCAGTGGGAGGGGAGGGGAAAAACATGTAACTGTTCTTGAGAGGGTGGCGCAAAAAGTTTAGTTTATTGGCAAGGGGGGAGTGAGGGCACAAAAGTTGTTAACACCTTGTTTTCCCATTTTTATAGCCACCTATTTGTTGTTTCGTTTGGTTTATGTACTCTTATTTCTTAATGGCTTTGTATTCTTTTATATGTATTCGAATTCCGTAGGTTTCCGTTCAAAACCTGTATGCGATTTTAAATTGAAATAGCTCATTCTAAGTTTTCTTTGTGTGTGCAATCTTGAACTGAATTTGCTTACTATAGCTAGCTCAGTTTTGCTGCAAAAATATGAATTTTCATATTCCCGCTGTATGCAAACACCTTTCCCATAAAGTCTATAAAGAGACTAAAAGCTGTGAATAAGTTTACTTTCGTCCAGTGAAGTTACATTGGTACACTTAAAAATCGCTCAGAAAAAATATGATCCATTGTTGACTAGCCTTGGAATTTAATTAGTCATTGTCTGATGAGATCCTTCCAACATGGCATAAGCAAATTTTATCACCTGCACTGATGCGCAGAAATGTTCCAAGACGGGTTATTTACGTACCAAGCTTTTGTTTTGCTGATTTATGTCTTTATGCACTGTGCGCAATCTCCCTCAGGGTACTAAATTTTGATTTCGATTTCTGCCAGTAAGCTTTCAAAAAGGTACTGACCAAATTAGTCAGTGAACGACAATTTCCCTTATAAAATGTGCAACTCTCACCTTTCGTCATCTTGATTTATCCCTTTCAACGCCCAACCTTTACACAGCATATCACTCTTGTTATGAGGAAATTGCTCTTGGAGTAGAAACTTGCCTCTTTCAAATAACCCAGGACTCCGTTTCTAGCAACCACCTTTTCCCCCTTCTACTCGAGGCCACGATTGTAGCGACTTGGGGCCGTGCGGCCTCCAGTTAGCACACGATAGCAAGTCTGTGTCATGTTTTCTGTTTATCGCAAGAGAGGTGACTGAAGAGAGCACTGGGCACTCGATGCAGGCCGAATTATCTTATTACCAATGTTGCTAACCTGATGGCAAGTTCTTGTTTACCTTCCAGGCGCTTTGTTTTGCCCTTAATTTTAGCCCACTGGCCTCATTGGATATGCAGACCTTTTACAAGTGGCTGAATTAACAACACTATTGTATAGTCATGTGTGGTCAGCGGATGGACACACTTCTGTAGCACCCATAACGCAGATTGCATCTACCCGGGAATGCACACGCCCAAAACATGTTTTCAGGTGTCAAACTTTCAAAGTTTTCCTGCCCAAATGTGAAGCTCCTTCGGTGTCTCATGGTTCAATTCACTGTCAGTGCAGTAAAGAAATCTGAGGAAAGTCGGCAGAAATCGCTGCAATGATATAAATGGAGAGCCAAAAAAGCACTTGAACTGAGTGGGATACCTTTTTGATAATTTCTTCTTTCTTGTTGACTGAAAACATATCCCTGCGAGTAGCGAAAGACTAGATGAAACTTCACATTTGGGCGGGAAAACTTTTAAGTTTGACACCTGGAACGCAGACGTTTGATGTCAAGTGAAAACATCTTTTGGGCGTGCGCGTTCATGGGTAGTTGCAATCGACCATAACAGAAATGGTACAAAGTACAAGACACGTTTCATGAGTCGTCCATGTTCCAGAATTCAGTTTGAAGCCTTGTTCATTTGGTGCGCCTTCATTTTTTAGGAAGAGTGGACAGCAAATTTGTTTTTTGTGGTCGTTGCTGATGGATATTTCCTGTAGTACCTTTGCATGTAGTAACTGTAGTAGTTGTAATAGCCGTAGTAGCTGTAGTAGCCGTAGTACCTGGCTGCAGTACCTGTAGTAGGGGTAGTAGCCATAGCAGCTGTATTTTTTTGTAGTACCTGTAGTACCCGTGGTATAGCTGTAGTAGGTGCAGTAGTTGTAGTAGCCATAGTACCTGTATCACCTGTAATAGGTGTAGTAGCCATACAGCTGTAGTAGCTGTAGTACCTCTAGCAGCTGTAGTAGCTGTAGTAGGTGCAGTAGCTGTAGTAGCTGTAATAGCTGTAGTAGCCGTAACAGCCGAAGTAGCCATATTACTTGTACATACATACATATGTTTATTGCAACTCCCAAGCTGGGTTTTTCAGTTACAAAGCCTACATTAAATTATTGTAATATTATAATATTATATTGGCCTAAAAATATATACAAGTAAAACAAAAGCTAATACAATATAAATACAAAAGGCCAGTACACGCTAAAAACACTGGTGAACTAATACAAAAATTATGAATGTTGTGCCGCGTAGCACTAGGAACAGAAATAGTGGAATAGAGAATTAACTCTAAAGTGTAAATTAAAGTGCTACTTAAACCCATGAATAACCCACTAGGCGTTAGCCCTAGTAAAGGGAAACAGGGAACCACACGAGGCAAAGAAAAAATCTTTTGACCTCGGTGGAATCGAACACTTTAGAGTTAATTCTCTATTCCACTATTTCTGTTCCTAGTGCTACGCGGCACAACATTCATATGTACCCTTACTTTCTCTTTGCCGCGATTCACCATCTAAAATCGTCCCCGACTTTCTCTGTCCGACCTTGTAGCTCAGTCGGCAGAGTAACGGTAGATCTAATCCGGAGGTCGTGGGTTCGATTCCACCGAGGTCAAAAGATTTTTTCTTTGCCTCGTGTGGTTCCCTGTTTCCCTTTACTAGGGCTAACGCCTAGTGGGTTATTCATGGGTTTAAGTAGCACTTTAATTTACACTTTAGAGTTAATTCTCTATTCCACTAATACAAAAATTAGACAAGAATAGAAGATTGAAACGATTCATCCGTGCACAACATTTCCACTAAGGAGCACATTCAGTAGGCGGAGCCTAAAGGCGTTCACATTCTCTGCTGCTTTCAAGTCGTTTGGGAGGTTATTCCACAATTTGCATCCGCAATACGTAAATGCACGTTGCCCAGAGGACAGGCGGCATTGTGGGATGTGGAGCAGATTACATGATCTTGTTACCCTACTATGAATACGAGATCGTGGAACAAACGTGTTAGTCAGATATTCAGGAACTAAATTATTTACACATTTAAATACCATTACAGCATCGTTGAAATAGTCTCTCCTTAACAGTGAGCCAATTAAGAGATTTTATGCCTTGGGAGATGTGGTCAAATTTCTTAAGACCTAATACGATACGGGCAGCGAAATTCTGCACTAGCTGAAGCTTCTTTATATTTCTTTGACATGTGTTGGCCCATACAGTTGAACAATAATACATTGTACTAAAAACAAAAGCGTTCATCAAAAGTAAAAGAGTTTTCCTGTCCAAAAGGTGTTTAATCCTGTTGATCTGTACTAGTTTGAAAATACAGTTAGAAGTAGTTTTAGCAATATGATCGTTATATGTTAGGACTGGTCGATGTAGACTCCAAGGTCCTTTGCCACAGGGACTGGTGTTATTTCCTTTCCCAAGAGTGAAATTGATGTTGGAGGCAACTGCCGCAGTAGTTGTGGAACACCAACTAGTAAGATTTTAGTTTTAGCTGGGTTTATTAGAAGGGAATTCTGACAGCACCAACAGCAGATTTCTCTCAAATCTTCGTTCAAATAACCGAATACGCGAGCGATGTCAGTTGAGCGAAAGGATAGGTATAGTTTACAGTCATCGACGTAGCACACAGACTTGTAGTGGGCTGGAACGGACAAGAGATCATTTACATAGCTGGTAAATAACACGGGCCCCAAGATAGAACCCTGAGGAACTCTGTATTTAAGAGGGAGCAGGTCTGAGATAGCATTCACAATGCGCACTCTCTGGCTACAACCAGACAGGTAATTCTGAAACCTCGAAGAGGCAACACCTATACTCTGTAGCTTCTGAAGGAGAATATCATGTCTGATACTGTCGAATGCCTTAGACGTTTCTAGTAGCACAACAACAGACACTTCACTCTTATCAATGACCATGAGAAAATCATCTGTTACGTGTAAGCCGGGTCTCATATCGCTGACTGAAACATGGATCTACGACGACACGGCCGCTGAACATCATCTCCATCTTCCTGGCTATAATTTGTGCCTAAAGAACCGAAAGTCCGGCGTCCATGGCGGAGTGGGTCTTTACATTAATAACACCATTAAGTACAGGGCCTTGACTGACTTATACCACCCTGAGTTAGAGGTGCTGTGGGCTCATATTAGACCGGCGCAACTACCGAGAGGCTTCCCTTGCATCGTTTCAAGTACAGTTTACCACACTTTGTATCCTAACGGATCCAGTGATGCTGCTATGATTGACTATCTTATTTCTTTGCTTACGGCTATTGAAGGGCGTTATCCTGGTTGTGGTATTCTTTTATCTGGGGACTTCAACCGGCTTAACATCAGTCGGCTTCAAACCCAATTCAAATTGAAGCAACTTGTGCGCATTCCAACAAGGGGTAATCAGACACTAGATCTTATTCTGACCAATATGCCCCATGTGTACAACAAAGATCTTGTGCAAACTTTTCCTCCTTTTGGTCTCTCTGACCATCTGGTGGTATTACTCGAGCCTATGCCAAGGAACAGGCACATCACTTGTAGTCGTCATTCCGTCACCCGCAGGGATACTCGCGCCAGTCGTAAATGCAATCTTGGCAGGTATTTCGGCTCTATTGACTGGTCTATTTTAGAATCTGTGCAAGATTGCGAAAGCAAGCTACAGCTTTTTCAAGATCTCGTCAAGATTGGCTTAGATATCATCATGCCCTTAAAGACCTTCAAGCTGCACGTGAATGACCCTCCCTGGGTGACAGCTGAATTTAAGGCGCTTATCTAGGCGCGTCAAAAAGCCTTTGCGCAGGGTGATACTGAGGGTTATAGACATCTTCGGAACATCATAAATCGTGAGCGAAAGGTGTGTCGCGGAAAGTTCTACGCATCGAAAGTCGCTAACCTCAAGACAACCAAGCCTAGCCAGTGGTGGAGAGAAGTTAAAATGATTGCTGGGATGACTCCGGCTACTGCTGGGGAAGACATACGTTCACATTTACACCTTGACGGGATCGCGGCGCATTCTAATCAGGACATTGCAAACATGATCAACTCGGCTCTTCTGGAACCAATGCAGGACTATACGCCGCTTTCGTGCCCCCCCCCCCCCACTTGGACGACTCTGAGCTCCTAATAGTTACCCCCTCGGAGGTATGTAATGCTCTTTTGGAGCTGAATCCGAGGAAGGCTGGGGGACCAGATGGTATTAACAACTGGCTTCTTCGAGACTATGCTGACTTCTTAACTTCTCCGGTCTGCGACATTCTGAATGCATCATTCGCTGAGCAGGAACTTCCAAGGTCCTGGAAGGATGCCGATGTCACACCTCTGATGAAAGTTAAGCCAGTGACTACCATCGCCAAGGATATTCGACCTATCTCCCTAACACCGGCTCTGTCCAAGTTAGCAGAGGACTTTGTGGTTAGTAAATATATTGGTCCTGCAGTCTTGGAGTCGATTGATCCTAACCAATTTGGAGCTATCCCAAATTCCTCAACCCTACATGCCCTCATTTCAATGATACATACGTGGGCGCAAGCAACGGATGGTACTAGCTCAGCGGTGCGCGTGGTGTGCTTGGATTACAGAAAGGCTTTCGACCTGGTGGATCATGGTATTCTAGCTGCCAAAATTCTGGGTTTGCGCATTCCTCGTGGAATTGCCCGTTGGGTTTGTGACTTCCTCATGGATAGGCGCCAGTGAGTGAAGCGATTGACTAGCGATTGCTTCTCCGAATGGGCACCGTTCCATCAGGCATGCCCCAGGGCACAAAACTTGGCCCTTGCCTTTTCATTTTGATGATCAACGATCTCCACTCTTCTGGTTATGACGTATGGAAATACGTGTATGACACTACGCTTGCTGAGGTTGTTCCAAGTGGATGCAGTAGAACTGGACTGAAGCACTTTTTTTACGTGACCCTGCGCGTATAAAATGCAAAATAATAATCATAACGCGTTTCCATGTTTTTGTTATTATTATTTCATATAGTATTAGGGCAAAACCTAAGCACTCATTTTCCATGGGTCTAAAATAATACTTAAAAATGAGAAAACGTGAAAAAGTTTCTACAAGTTTGTCGTACTGTTTGTTGTACTATTTGTGTTGTCCACTGAGCAACGCTAATATACACAATAGCTTTTATTAAATGCTCCTCCCACATGAAGCAAGGCACCCACCAACACATTGAAGTAATTACAATATGAATAACTTGTGATTTTTTTCGATCAGAAGTAATTTAATCTTGAACAGAGCTGGTTGGATATTGTGTCGCAATAAAGTTATGAGATAACTTTGCTAAATACCTGGATGTAGACATTGTGTTACATGTATTTCTAGATTGGTGTGGTATAATTATTACATGACATGAGTATAAGTAAATTTTATATTTGAACTGCGGATTAAAGAATGAAGATGTGAGTGATCAACACAGTTCTCATCCATTTTGTTTGTTGTTCTTTTCATGTACAAAGTGTGAAGATGATAATCGTGAACGCATAATTGCCAAGACAACAAATGACGCTTTTGCTCACGTGCATTTCACGAAAAGTGACAAACGGACAAAGCATGGCAGACGTTGATATGGAAAGAGAAGAAACTGCGAGCCAAATAATCGAAAGAGCGAAAAATTCCTACGAAGTGGTTGTGGGTGTTCGCATGGTTCCAAAGGAGGTCCATGTTCTAGAGAGTTTAAAGAAGAAGCGGTGTTATTTAAACGAAGTAGAAGCTCCAGGTGTTCCTACCAGTTTCAATCAGTTGTCATCTGCAAAGAAATGTTTATTCACTTTTATGGAATCAGTTATTCCCGACTTCGTCGTCTCAAGGGGCATTACGAGACACAGTATCTATCCGCGAACCCACGGCAACACCAAAACGCTTCCCAGTAACACTCTTTCTCAGTCGGTCACACAGAACGTTCACCGTTTCCTTACCAATTACATAGAAGAGAATGCATTTGTGCTACCTGGGAGAATACCTGGATTCAAACGGGAAGATGTTCAGGTGCTATCTTCGAGCGAGACAAAAACGAGTGTTTGGCGCATCTACCGTTCAACTTGCCAAGCTTCTGGAGAACAAGCTGTTAGTTACAGCAAATTCGCAGACCTGTGGCATCAGTTTTGTCCCAACATTGTTGTGGCGAAACCCATGACCGCTCTATGCTTGACGTGCCAGCAGAACACCACAAAGCTTGTACGGGCCGCAAACCTCCCTGAGCATGAAAAGGCTGACTGCATAAAAGCAAAGCAAGAGCATTTGGACTGCGTCCGGGTTGAGAGAGAGTTTTACAGGAAAACTTGTTCAGATGCAGCCACGACTTTTAGCCACACAGATGCAGAGACGACTTTAAACGAACCACACAAACCATGTTCATTCAATGCAACTATGCACTACTCCTTTGACTTTGCACAACAAGTGCACTTTCCAAGTAACCCGATGCAACCGGGACCGATCTACTTTAAGACGCCAAGAAAGTGTGGCATTTTTGGAGTCATGTGTGAAGCTGTACCGCATCAAGTGAACTATTTAATTGATGAAGCTGCTGCAGTCGGTAAAGGAGCCAATGCAACCATAAGTTACGTTCACCACTTTTTCGCATGTTATGGCCAAGGGGAAACAGGCGTTCACTTACATGCTGACAATTGTGCTGGACAAAATAAAAACAATTGCTTTTTATGGTATTTAGCATGGAGGATTGCCACTGAACTTCACCAATCTATCAAGTACTCTTTCCTGATTGCTGGACTAAATTTGGCCTGGATCGTTGTTTCGGAATCCTGAAAAAGTCCTACAAGGTCAGTTTCGTTTCGTCGATTTATGAACTAGCTCGAATGGTGGACACCTCAAGCAACACAGGAGCAAAGCCCAACTGGTATTGACGCATGATGGCAGTGTCGTAGTACCTGTATACGACTGGTCTACTTTTCTGGGACAGTACTTCAAAAAAATTGCGAACATAAAAAAATTTCATCACTTTCAATTTTCCAAGGATGAACCGGTTGTTGTTTACTGCCGAGAATATTTGTCATCCCACCAGTTTCAGTTCTTCCCCAAAAGATCAACCCAGAAGGATTAAGTGACGAACGCAGGAACTATTCGTATTGCGAAATAAGACAGTTTTGTAAGCCTGGAACTGAAGATTTAGTTGCACCAGTGCCATGAGTTAATCATTGTTTCGAACTTGATTGGCTGTATGCTATCACTGTGCATGTATAAATTGGCTTTAGTATTTGTTATTTTTTCTTTCATTCAAATTCAACCCTACCCTGTAAGAGAATTATTAATGATGCTTAGGTAATTATTATACATACACCATTGTTACTAATGGAAAAAATGAAGTTCTGCTGAAAAATTCAGCATTTTAGGATATTCCTTGTAGATCTATATTGTTGTCCTCAAGTTTGGCTAACTGCTCAATTTTACAAAAATAACCTGGTGTACGTAGGAAACCAAGCAAAATCACAAACTCTCAATTGGTAAGAAAAAGCCTCTGATGCAAAACAAATCCACTGGGTTTGGATTTCGGATTCAATGGCGAATGTGCAATTTGCATGCTGTCTTGTGCTCAACGTTTCCGACCGTTTTCACCTGGCTTTTGTTTTTGTTTCCCACAAGGTCGTCATGTTTCCGGTCCCTTCCAAATCGACCTCTCCATTGCCTTATAAGTTGAGGTCGTCGTAAAAGACTGTTCGTGTTTTGGGAATGCTCGAGAGAGCGAGAAAGTCAAAGAATGACATCACAATCAAATGAGCGTGCGCATTCTATTTTTATCTTGCTCCCTTCGTTAACCTGCGTAACCAGACCAAAGGCGGTCTGGTCAAAGCAGGCTAGCCCCTTTGTAAGAATAAACATCCGCTACCTGTTGTTTGTTACGTGGGACGAAACAAAGGAAAATCTGTAGTTTGTCAAATGAAAATAACGAAATTCAGCGTTTAAGACCGAGTTTTAGCTGTTTGAATCCAGAGATATATCACATGTTTCTTTGTTGTGACGGCACAAATTCACGCTTGTCGGCGTGCAATGAATAGAGAAGTACTTCAGAAATTTTGCCTTCAAAGAAATAACTCGTCAATAAAAGGAGCATCATGAGCACCATTTCATAATGAAATTCACCATTTACATGTAGACTGAGGATTTTGCCGTTTCAATCAACTTTGTGCGCCTTGTAGAAGCATTTTTGTTTGTCGTGACGCCACAAATTCACGTTCGCCGGCGCATGCCAAATACATGGTTCGTACAACTTCGGGCAAACAAAATTCAAGGACTTTTCAAGGACCAAAGTTTATTCAATAAATCGACCTTTTTCGTCCCCCTTTTTACACCTAAAACACTCAATTCATTCATAACCTATTTCGGTTTTTAAATAGTTCAGCTTTGGTTGATGACGTTAGTCTCTGTAACAACATTTTGTAAAATGATCAATCACTGGCCATTTTAGTTACGCTTATGTCTGAGGCACAGAAATAAATTTTGAAAAACAGATACAGAAAATTCATCGTTATTCACTTCTGC
>JAEMWC010000025.1:1115000-1135000 GCA_016490735.1 Pachyseris speciosa
CACCACAGGTGCCATGCCAGCTGAATTGTTGATGAGACGTCGCCTGCGTACTCGTTTAAGTCTAGTGAAACCGGATTTAGCCCAAACCGTAGAGAGTAAGCAGAATAAGCAGAAGGAATATAAGGATTTAAAGAGTCATCAGGATAGGCTGTTTGAAGAGAATGACATGGTTCGAGTGAGAAATACCCAAGCCAGTAGCAATACTGAAAGGTGGATTCTGGGAAGGGTAGTTAAGGTCTGTGGACCCAGAACTTATTTGGTTAAGACTGGCCATAAAACAAGATTTGTTCATGCTGATCATTTGATCAAAGCTCATAATAAGGCGCCAAATGAAATTAGAGGGCTAGATATACCTGTCCCAGAATTATGTGAACAATCTAAGTTAGGTATAGATGATAGGCAGGTTTCAACCAGCGTGCCGCAGCCGCCAGTCAATTTCTCAGCTGAGAATAGTGAGCCAAGTTCTAGTGTTGATGAAGGGCATGTAAACACTCCATCGCCTGTTGTTTTGAGGCGATCAGAGAGAATCAGAAAACCTGTTGTCCGATTGGATCTATAGCTGATGTGATGTTTAATATTGTGTCACTTGTTGTAAGAATGTCTTATTTCTCAGGGGAAGCAGTGTAATATATTAAGTACCCTATAGTACTTATTGTGTTAGTACCCAGAGTGCATTGCTGTAATAAAGTTGTGTTGAATCGGCCATGTTGTGTATGTGCCTCGTGTTTATTCTCAGCCATATATATTTACAAAATACTACAGGTAACATAAAAAAACACGGTTTTGGATTGAATTCATTGTTTCATTTGTCACGAGACTACATGTCACCAGTTGTTTTTGTAAAAGGCAGGGAGAAAAAACAAAACAAAACAAAACATCGCGCTGTCTTTAGCGTCTTTTTGTTCATCAGAAACTGTGGAGCATTGGAAATAATAAAAAGTTTTCTGATTTTCAAGCAGCGTGTTCGTAAAGATACATCAGAATTGGCCGTTTGAAATAAATTATGATCCACAGCAGTTCTGTTCACAAATATCGTTTTTATTTAGCTGGCATGTGTTCTTTGAGCTAAACAACTTGTTTGAGGAAAGATTCAAAACTACCAGACAGGAACCAAAACAACGCTATTCGATATTTCCCCAAATCCGTGAACAAGATCAAGTGCACCGTTTTGAACGAACAAGATCAAGATCGCGACGGCAGAATCACAGTCGCCACACTCCTGTGAATGAATGGCTTCGTCGGCTCTCAATGCAATACTTTTCACAAACAGATATTTTAACTTTTTATTTGTTTGTCTAAGGATGCTACGATAACTTGCTTTCTATAAACATGGACATATTAGAACTAAAATATAATTATTAATACGGTTGTTCTGCAGTTCACGTATCGGCGAGTATCGAGCGACTGTAAGCTTCATAGTTCTGCTTCCACAGTTAACGTTAGACGGACAAGCCAACCATTTAAACGTTTTCCCCAAAGCGTTAAATGGATGGGAAAACTGTTTAAATGTTTCTACTAAAGCATTAAACGGTTGCAAATTTTTTTAAACACAAGAGCAAAACGTTTTTGCTAAAGCGTTAAACGGAAAAGCAAACCATTTAAACATTGGCATGAACAGTTTAAACAGATTTAAACGGATAGTAAACGGTTTTGTCGTTTAAACGGAAAAGCGTTAGTGTGCGTTTTCCCAAATAGGGTCACATTTGTTTCCAAATCTGCTTTTATTGTATTTATTTTTTTATTTCTGTTTCTCACTGTGGATCTCACAGGAAAATTGGGAACTTGCCCTCAATCTATTATTTACCGGTAATGCCTACCCTTAGAGGCCGAAGATTAATGGTGTGGGGTCAGCTAGTACAAAACACAAGGAAAAATACAAGTTTCTAGTTTACAGGACTGTGAGTGAAAGAAGCAAGCAAGAATCTACGAGCACTTTACCTTCATATGAACCAGCAATCAACATGGTACCATCATAATGACCATGACCAAAAGCAGTATATGCTATGTATATAGTTGCTCCAATGATAGGTTCATCAGGAATAAATGGGAGATAATAGCAGCCAGTCTTACTCGTTATGATAAAAATTGGGACCTTCAATATGTCCGAGCATACTTTGATCACCAAGTCGCCTATTTCACTTCAAAGCAATCCTTGGTCTCGAAATCGTTCAGTTACGTTATTGACATCATCCATTGGAATACCGGAGAACATTAGGTAATTTTCATTACTTTGAACGGTAACAACAAAACATTGTCAAAGCTGAAACACGTCTTCATCTAGGCCGTTTCCTAGTCCAAGGCCAAGTAGATGTTGCATTAGTGATAAATTTTGTTTAATCCACTCTGTTGTTTTCCGCAATGGTACCAAGATCAATCTAAACGCACAATCACCGTTGCTGACAAAAGGATCTACATGTCGATTGAAAGAAATGAGATTTCTGCGGAGAGACTACATGGGCTTGTTCCATATTATCTGTTCCGTCTTCCGCTATTAGGACTTTCTTAACACTGCTAAGTTGCATTATCAGAAGATCATAAGCATTGAAACTTTTGTCTTTACAGTCTGCGTTTTACAGTCTCTGTTTATGTTAAAACGTGAAGTTTTTGTGTTTTTCAACAGCAGTTCATTCATCGCATCATTGCACATGTCTTGTATGTCTTCTACAACTACAACTGTGCTCTATTGTAGCCGCATTTGTTTTATTAACATCATTGTCCCTATCATTATGAAACTGCCAAACATTGTCTAGTGGCATCTATTCCATGCTTTCTGGGCTGAAAGCAACTGTCTTTTCAAGGTGAAATTCATCACTTCAGGCCATAATTGGAATAAAAGGTATTATTCATGAGTTCCCAATATGTTTTTCCCTATCAATTTTGCAATTGATGCCATAAAACAAGAGGCTAAGGATAGCTATTGCCAGTTCTGGTCCAGTGGTAGTGGCACCACATAGCAGAGTTTTGTTGAGTGTATGGTGAATGCTTTCGTTAGATTCTGTGCCTTCCCCAGGCTTGAGTCCAGATAAGCAGCGTCTCTTTATATGACCGCGCAAGCGTTCAATCTCTGAGACAGTTCCTTTCAACTCGTTGAGATTCAAATATTTATTCCATCGGTTTATGAAATTGTTTAGATTGGTCTCAATTTCTTCTGGTGCTGATGTTGGTAATTTCTGTACGGTATCGCAAACTCTATTGCTTCGAAATATTGTCCTGAATTCCTTTGTGAATTGTTTAGAAAATTCTTTCCCCTTTGGAACGGATTTTGTTACTCTTTGCACTGCGTGAAATAAATCAAGTTTAACTTGTATCCCTGGAAATACTGACTGGTAGTGTGCTCTAAAATTACAGCAATCATCAACAATAACTGTGCTGATCTCTGCCTCCCTTAACTGCTCCAGTAAAGATTTGATTTTGTCAAATGCTGTTGTTTTCATCAGTTGCCAACTTATTATCTCATGTTTATCATTAAGTACCATTAACAGATTCTGAAACTGTTTGACAAAGTTATCATTGCTTCCTCTCCTTGCTCCAATATACTTACTGGCTTTAAATGTATGGTCACAAGTAATAATTTTGCTTTGTGAAGCACTCCTTATCATATCGGCCTCATAGTACGCTAGTTTGGTTTGAAAGTTAGAGAGAAATATGCGCATCAAGTTATCATTGTTAGGAAATGAATAAAAGACGTCGCTGTAAAATCTGTCGTAAAGATCTCCAGTGTAAGGCAAGCTAGACCTTGAGGAAAGCGAGAATCTCTCCACGCGTGTGCTAAATTCTTTGAAGTTTAGGGTGGCTAATCCTTTGCTCACTTTAAGAAAACTAATCCCTTGAAGTACTTGCATCTCTATCAGATCTAGCAACTCTTTAGGGCACGCTGACCCATAAAACATAACAAATGGAAAGCAGTTATCGCTGTATAGTCGTGGAACACTTTGCAGAACTGTTTCACCAGCAGACAAGTATCTATGTAACATGCCATTGTGGCTACACGCGTACATTCTCGTACGTTATACACTAGGCGTGGGTTTCTTGGACTCTTTTTTCTGAGTTCAATGGACAACCGTGTATCGGACAACTGATTTTCAGACTGTAATTCGTTATTGGGCACTATATGAAGACTTTGGGGTACATGAATTCCTCCACGCTAACTCCAGTCACCCGCGGGGGAAGGATTACACTATCAAAACGAGGATGACGTGCATTTTCCTCAAATTCTTTGACAAGCTGACTCAAATAGTTTGTGAAGCCACCATCAATAGGCAATCCATAGATGTGTTGTAATGATGACCACGGCAGTACAAGAATTCCAGAGAGATGCACACAGCATCTTTGTTCGGCTTGCTTATGTGATATTAATTCACAGATTTGTTTTTGAGGCCTTTTCGAGGACCAAACAAATTATCACAATTAATAAAAAGCCAAGATATAGCCATATTGGGTTATTTCTCGTGTACCGGGAACACTAACTGGGTTAATACCTTCCAGTTGAACTTTGACCTTTTCAACCGAATCGATTGCCCTTGAGTTGCTTCCTACATTCAAAACATAGTCGACTATATCACTCAGGAGACTAAAGGCTAAGTGTAAGGCTTAAGTGTGTGACTGCAATAGATGCCTTGCTCCCGGGGCTTCGCTTTGGATGACTGTTCGGTAGCATTTCCACATTGACAAGCACTTTAATGACGTGTGAAGTTTCAAGGTCGAAAACAGTACTTTTGTTTTTTAGGGCGAATTCTCCCTCTTCTAGCATATCAACTCCTGATTGATATAATGCAGTTTCTTTTGTTGGGCGTTTTTACGTGAGAGTGGGTAATTCAGTTAAGCACATTGCTGATATTTGGTTTGTAGGCGCCCGAGGGGTCTGACCATTTATATATTAAAATAAAAAAATCCGATATTCTCTTCAGTTATTCAGCTTTGCGTCGATATGTAGTTTTCTCAACAATTTAATTGAAAGCCGGGAGCTCACATAAGCAAGATTTCCTGGAAAACACCTGCGAAACCTGTCACTAAACTCCAAGCCACCCAAGAATGCAAGTAGTCTCTAATTTTGGTGATTGATCGTGGTGTGCGCTGGGGCAAGAAAGACTCGCGTGCACAAAATGGCGAGGAGACGCAACACGTAAGTTAAGTGTACGTTTTTTGCGGGAAGCCATGTATAAATCTGATGGAAGAAACACCAAAGAAAGCGGTAGGAAGGCTTCCTAAAAGCCTACCTGTAACGATTTCTGCCCCAGTTGCGGTTGCATTACGGGGCTTTCAAGTGAAGTGTTTCCCTGCTGTTTCTAAGGAAGAGTAAAGAAAATTAAGTCACCTCATGGAATTTCTAACGAACTGGGGTTTGAGTCTGACGTACTTAGTAGAGTGCGTGAGAAATGCACTTATTGATGTTATTTTTATTTATTTACTTACTTATTTCTTTTTGTAACATAATAGCACCGTTTTTTACTTGTATTTTTAATCTTTCACATGCACATTCAGTGTTGGGAAATCTTTGTGAATTATAATATATAAATAAATAAATACACCAGAAAAATCCGTACTGCAACTGCACTGTTTCGTTTCTTCTTGTCAAAGTGGTATAATTAGCTGAGACAGGCCTGTAATCTGTACCGAGTCGATGTTATCATGAGTGTTGTAGAGGCTACTCCCAGTCTATAACCACCTGTGCAATTGTTTTTAGGGGGAATACAACTCCCCTAAAAACGACTGCGTTGGAAGCTAGTAAACTCCCTGAAGAAGCCTGTGTTAGTTAGAGGAAATGCATTGAAGAAAAAAAAAATTGAAACTCTGCTTTGCAGAAGTGTGGCTCACTAGTTTATTATTTAAAACTGTATCGTGTTGCATGGCCTTACACTGGTGGACGATTTCTCAACTGTGGTTTTCCACAGCTTGTCCCAACTAGGCAAACCCTGCCAAAGTGCCGCTAAGGCCATGATTGGTAATTTTACCGCTTTCCTGTGTCTTTTCTGACACACTCCCGTTTTACATGTGGCTAAGGAAGGTTTCCTGGAAAACGAGGGTAGAGTCTCATTCATCAGTGGAAAAGAACTATCCCATGATATATAGACTGTAAACTTCTGTGTCAAATGAAGATACTAAGACCCACCACTTGCGAGTTCCCACAACTTGTGCAGTCCACGATGCTTCCTTTGCTGGTTGACTTGTGAGAAAACAAAGTCATTTGGTCTGAAATACTTCCTGTTTTCTGCACAGAAAAGCAATGACATAAAGTAATAAGAAATATAAAAAGTGAAAATAAAAGAGATAAAAACATTAAAAAAGATACTAAGATAAGAATAATTAACACAACTTTTCGCACCAGAGGTCTTTGCATGGGTAGTTATTTCAACTTGCAACATTCCATGAGTGAGCAAAATTCTTTGAAATTTAGCGCAGCTATCCCTTCACTCATTTGCAGAAAACTGACACCTTGTAATATTATTGTTTCTATAAAATCCACCACATTTGTCATAAGGGTAATATTTCTGAACAAGCTTGCAACAAACTCAAAAGTTCCAGGGTGACAAAAATCTTCAAAAGAAATTGTAGAATTCAGTTGGGCGGGCCAGGCAAATTAACACCCTAGTTGCACACATGTTAGGCTCTGAAGGGCGACCCATAAATTGTACTTCACTTTTTCTGTTGCGAATTTCAAATGCTTGTACTCATGTCCGACCTATGCCTTTATAGTATCCTAGTCACAACTAAAAATCTTCTCTTTCTTTCTGCGACCAGTGAATATTTCAGTTACGTGAAACAACGACCGGTAATTTCAACTGCGATCACAAGCTCCAGAGCGGCAAAAGCACAAAACACATCATAGAATTTGGGTGGGCCAGACAAAGTAACACCCTAGTTGCACACACTTTGTTCAATTGTTTGTGTTTTTATTTGGAAAATCATGAGCGTCCTGTGCCTTCATTGTATCATAATCAAAACTAAAAAGTCCTCTATTTTCTCTGTAACCAGCAAATCCTTCGCATACATTAAACAACTGGAAATTTTGGCTACACTCGCAAGCTCTAGCACGGCAAAAACATCAAACTGCAACGTCGTAGAATTTGGGTGGGTCGGACAAATTAGCACCCAGTGCACACTTTCTTTTTCTGTTGCCCATTTTGAATGTTTGTGTTTTGCTTGGGAAACTCACGAGCGACCTATGCCTTTATAGTGTTATAGCCAGGATAAAAATTCTTCTCTTTTCTCTTTAACCAGCGAATCTTTCCGAAGTTTGCTATCGTGTGCTATCTGGAGGCCGCACGTTTATTGAGTCAGGATAATACAACAGTATAAATTACATAGGTGCAAAAGGCAATAACAGCTTAAACAGAACCTGGGAGAGAACCAACGAGCATCCATAGGATGACAAAACCCCACCACGCTCGTAGCAGTAAAAACTGAGGAAAAACCCCGGCCCTATGGATACGACTCTCCGACCTGCCGGGCATGGTCTTAAAGAAAACAATACATAATTTATATCTCTAAAGATTGCGTGACTCATAAACAAGAATTAAAATCATCTTTAACATAGCCATCCTTGGCGTTTTCACTAGCCCAACGACCATGTCGCTTAAATAGCCTATCAGGAATTCTGGCATTAGCTGCTGAAGTGGCTCCTCCTGCTCTAAGGCTATGAATGCTAATCTTAGAAACGTCTGTTAAACCTCTAAAAGCGTCCTTTATAAGTTCTCGAGCTCTCGTATAGCTAATCCCTTGGCTCCGGACCTTCACTCTTAACTGAGGAGTAGCAAGGGCACTGAAACAAGGTAAATCTTTGGAGAGGTCGATTTGAGCAGCTGAAATGTATTCTTCCAAGGCCTTGACAGGACAAGTTGGTAGATCTGACCTCGCGATAACGATCCATGCCCTGTCACGGAATTGGTCAGTCTTTGATGACTCTAGAAAAATGGAAACATACGAGGGGAAAAACTTAACATAACTCACTAAAACGGGAAAACCCCGTGTAACCTATAAGGCATAAAGCAACCGATCTGAGATCTGAAACGGATGGAGACTTATCTGTAATCCTCGATTCCACTAGGGCTCTCAACATCTCCAGAGTCACGGGATCTTTTTTGACCTTGGGCCTTCCCAGAATCCTTTGAGAAGCACTGACCATTAAAGAAACCAAGCCAAGCCATTTGCTGGGCCCAGTCGATGGCAAAAACAGCGTTAAGAACTGGAGAAGGAGGATTAGCATCCTTAAACAAACACTGTGTCGCAGGCTCCACAGTTTTTATGATGCAATATTATTCAACGTGACATCCGGGTAGTTGTCATGACCATATTTGGTCATGTTTTTGCACAGCAGAAAAAAGCACATGTAATTTTTGTTTTTCCTTCGGTTCTCGGTTCTCCACACGCGGTTTTACACGGTTTACAAGTACTTTGTACGTTGGACAATTGGATTTGGATGTAACACGTCGGTGGCTTGAGGTTAAATACATATATAGAGAGAATATTTCAGTGTTTACGGATTTTATTGGGACAACAGGGTCAACTATACACGCATTTCCCACACTGAAAGTGGCGACCCTGCCAGGACAGCAATTTTGGAGATTTACTGAGACAACAGTGAGCGACGAAACTCGGATTATTATCGGTTGGTACTGAGTTACAAATCAGTGGTGGAACATATTCGACGATAAGAGGCGAATTTACACTTTCTTGGGTTCTCTTTCACGAGAATACGTACAAGCGAATCGAACTGTTTGCGATTTTCGCGAATACAGGTTGGTTGGATCAGATTACAAGAGTACTCAAATGGCGAAAACCGCGAAGCACAATCAATTGTTGGAATTTTCGAAATTGAAGCTTGAGGAAATCTCAAAGACATGGGAGAGCTGCGACCACGAAGATTTGGAACTTTGCTACGACAAGATCTGTGGGCTTATCCGTAAACTGGAGATTTCAATCGACGAAGTTGGGGAACACATGTTGGAGAGCAAACAGACACTCGAACACGTCAAGAATTGGTCGGAGGAACAGAAGGAAGGATTACTGCCCTTTCGAGAAATCCGGAGCCGAATTAAGTTTTCCTTGGACGAACAACGTAGTCGAGAGGAGGATCAGGAAACGCAGCGTGAATTAAAAAGGCAGCGAGCGATCAACAAAGAGGTTATGGAGGCACGACTGGCTGAGCAGAAGGAGCTCGAAGCAGTGCATATTCGGCAACAAAAGCGGGAGGAAGAGTGGCTGATTAAGAAATTAGGCATGGAGAAGGATGCCAAGGCAGGAATGGCGGGTCTCCTCGATACGTCAACTACACAGTTGGTGAAACTCCAGCGATACACTATCACTCCATTTACTGGAGATTATAAGGACTGGGTTCGATTTTGGAAAAAGTTTGAGGTGGAAGTGGACGGTGCAAAGATTTCAGAAATAAGTAAATTTAACTATCTGTTGGAACTTGTCAAGGGTAAGCCGCGGGAGGATATTCTTGGGCTCCCGCATACTGTCGAGGGCTACCAAGAGGCTAAGAGAATTTTGCAGACTACTTATGGCAAGGACTTTAAGGTGCATAAGGCGCTTATCAAGGAGATGGAGAGCCTACAAGGTATCATGGATATTCGTCGACTTGATAAAATTCACGAGTTTTACAAGAAACTTGCCAGAGTTGTGCGGACTTTGACAACAATGGGCAAACTGCAGACCGCTCAGTGTGCTGTGTACACATTAATGGACAAGCTTGGACCTGTTAGAGAAATTATTACCCAGACAGATGACAAGTGGGAGGAGTGGACACTGGAGCAACTCGTGGAGTCTCTGCGGAAGTATGTTGACAGAAACCCGGTGCGAATGGAGGAAAGGAGCAAGTCTCAAGGCGGATACAGTGATGGAAAACGAAACATGGAGAAATTACTGATGCAGGGATCACAGAGATATGGCAATGCTAACAAATGCGTTTACTGTCGTGCTACAAACCATTCGAGTGTCAATTGTACAAGGGTGTTGACTGTAGCAGCCAGGAGGGAACTCCTACGAAGGAAGAATTTGTGTTACAATTGTACTGGTGACAACCATCTTGTATCTGAATGCAGATCGAGGCCCTGCCTAAACTGTGGACAACGCCATCACACATCTGTTTGTGAAAGAAGGTGGTCAACTGTTCCTGAACAAGGCAATGTTACAGAATCAACAGAAAAGAACCTCAGTGCATCCACCTTGTCAACTTCCACATTACACGCTACAGTGTGCGCAATGGTAAATGGACAGGAAGTAAGAATAATGATTGACACGGGAGCAGGTAGCTCATACATTTGCTCCAATCTTATTACACAACTGGGACTGTCACCAATTCGGCACGAAACGAGATGCATTGAGCAAATGTACGGAACTGTTACAAGAAGAGTGGGGATTTACCCTTTAAAGATCCAGTCAACTGTTGTGGATGGTTTCAACCTTGACGTGAATTGCATAAATGCTGAGAAGGACGTGCTGACTTAACTTACCTAATCTAAGAATCAAGGTTTTGAAACGGAGGTACCCTCGACTCCGAAGGCTACAATTGAGCGATGAAAATGTCTCGACAGATCAGCTCCCTGTGCACATCATTTTAGGGGCAGCAGATTACCAGCGAATCCGGTCGACAGAGCTCCCTGTTCTTGGCTACAATCCTGACCAAGACCCTGGTGCTGAATTCACGATGTTGGGGTGGGTTCTGTGCGGGAGGCTTATTTCGAACGGTGATGGTGTAGAGAAGGAATTCTTTTTAAACTGAAGCCGAAGTGATTTCGAACATTTGTTTTCAATGGATGTGCTTGGTCTAGATGATCCAGAAACCCCAGATCCTTCATTTCACGAGGACTTCACAGAACATATCCAGTTCAAGGTTGAAGGGTTTTACGAGACACGGCTCCCTTGGAAAATTCACCATTCAGTGCTCCCAAGTAACAAGGATTTGGCTCTGGCACGACTTTGGGGAACGACAAGACGCTTGGACAAGTGCCAGAAGTTGGGGGAGTATGATGCCATCATGCAAGAGCAAGTCCAGAAGGGGATACTCGAGCCAGCCCCATCTCAGCCCACTGGACAAACTGTACACTATGTACCCCATCATCCTGTCATTCGCGAAGAGGCGGAGTCTACAAAGATACGCATAGTGTATGACTGCTCAGCCAAGATCAGTGAGTCACAACCTTCGTTGAATGATTGCTTAGAAACCGGTCCAGCCTTGCAACCCTTTCTTTTTGACATTCTCCTTCGAAATCGCGTGAAGAAGTTATGCATTACAGGAGACATTGAGAAGGCATTTCACCAGATTCGCATTCATGAAGACGATCGTGATGTGCAAAGGGTGCTGTGGTTCAACAACGTGGACGAGCGAAAGGTGGTCGAGTACCGCTTTACTCGAGTGATCTTTGGTGCAGCACCTAGCCCTTACATTTTGGGAGCAACTCTTCAAAAGCATTTGTCGGTATACCAAGAAGATTTCCCAGACACAATCAAGGCATTGATGGACGACACATACGTTGATGATATACAGTATGGAAGTGACAAAGCGGAGGACCTGGCCAGGTTCAAGGAAGAAGCTACACAAATCATGCAGGAGGGCGGATTCTCATTACACAAATGGCACAGCAATGTACCCGCCCTCGAAGGTGTCCCTCAGCACAAGGAATCAGACAGAGAAGATCACACGACCAGGATATTGGGTACCCAATGGGACAAGGACAGATACAGTGTCTGTTAACTTTAAGCCATGCTACTCCTTAACAGATCCATTGACGAAGCGGAAGATGTTGGCAGCAATTAACGGCGTCTATGACATCCTTGGTTTGGCTTCCCCGGTTATAATTACTGGAAAGGTTACATTCAGCGAAGTTTGTTCACAGAAGATTTTGTGGGACGAGCCTCTCCCAAATGAAATTGTAGAGCAGTGGACAAAGTGGATCAACAGTTTAAGGGCGCAACCCACAGTTTCAGTGCCGAGAAGTGTGGTGGACTACAACAAAAGGGAACTGTCGCTTCATGGATTCTCAGACGCCAGTAATTCTGCGGTGTGTGCAGCTGTTTACGTTACTGCCAAATACTGGGACGGGTCAGTGAGCCAAAACCTTCTTGTTTCCAAGGCACAAATCGCTCCCAAGAACACATCGATTCCACACTTGGAACTTGTAGCGGCACTCACTCTTGCCAGGTTGCTTAATCATGTTACTAAGGCAATTGGCATCAACATGTTTGCCGAGACTCATGCATGGGTGGACAGCACCACCGTGCTCTACTGGCTGGCACATAGAGGGAAGTGGTCGCAGTACGTTGTTAACAGAGTGACGAAGATAAACGATTGTGGCAACTTTACATGGCATTATGTTCCGACAGCACAGAACCCGAGTGACTTAGGAACCAGGGGGGTGTCCCCTTCGAGAATTGATCAGTTCTGGCTGAAGGGTCCTGATTGGTTGACTCACGCTGACAAGTGGCCAGAGCTAGTGCAGGTCCAGGAGACAGTGGAAGTTCAAACTGAAGCATCAAGAAGGGAACAGACGTTTCTTGGAAGAGAGGAAACCCAGCATTCGCCAGACGAATGGGCAAATGAACTTCTTCAGAAGCATGAGTACTGGAAGCTTCTAATGATGAGGTTCATCAGTAACTGTCGGAAAGTGACCAAACTACATGGGCCCCTGACAACAGAAGAAATTGAAGAAGCTGAACAGAGGTGGATCAAACTCGCCCAAAGGGGTTGTCAACAAAGAAACGATGTCCCCATTAAGAAGGACACTTCAGGAATCTGGCGCTTGTATGGGCGAGTACCTGACTACCACCCAATTTTCCTGCCCCGACAACACAGATTGGCAGAGTTGGTGATTGAACATTGCCATCGGTTGAATCTGCATGGGGGAGTCCAGTCGACAATGAATAAAGTGCGGGAGATATTTTGGATCCCTCAACTGCGACGTATTACCAGAAAGCTCGGGTTTGCCTGTAACCACTGCAAGTGGTTCAGAGCAAAGGCTTTGTCAGCACCGCCAATGGCTGCCCTGCCATCATTCCGAACGGAGTTTGCAGATCCATTTTCCTCTACTGGGGTTGACTTCTTTGGGCCAATCTACTACAAGCTCCGTGGCTCCAACCCAGGGAAGGCGTATGTGGTCTTATTCACGTGCGCCTGCACTCGTGCCATCCATCTCAAGTTATGCACCGACATGAGTGTTGAGCAATTTAAACGAGCATTAAAGGAATTTGTGGCTAGACGAGGTGCTCCCCAAACGATAGTGAACGATAACGCAAAGACCTTCATAGCAACCAAGAAATGGCTCAAGACTCTTCAAGAAGATGAAGACCTGAACAACTACCTCGCATCACAGCGGATTAAGTGAAAATTCAACCTCTCCAGGGCACCCTGGTGGGGTGGATTTTTCGAGCGGATGGCGGGCGTCGTCAAGTCTTGCCTTTCAAAGGTCATTGGTGGTGCACTGTTGTCGTTTGCAGAATTAGAAGAAACACTACTCGATGCGGAATGTTTTGCGAATAACAGGCCTTTGTGTTACGTAGGTGAAGAGTTCGGACAGCGAACAATAACACCAAACATCCTAATCAGAGGTAGGCCTTCAGCTCTTCTTGAAGAAAACATTGACACTTTGGATGACACTGATCAACTCACGAGAAGATTACGGTATTTGAAAACGTGCCGATTGCAGCTGCGAAAACGTTGGGTGACAGAGTATCTTCATGCATTAGAGGAAAGGTCTAAGACGCCAGTGACTGGAAATATGAAGGTTCCCTCAGATGGGTCAATGGTCTTAATCAAGGATTCTGTAAAGAGCTCTGGAAAGTGGAAGCTTGGAAGAGCGGAAGGTCAAGTAAAGGGAAGGGATGGCGTTCTGAGAGGATTCAAGATAAGAACGGGAAACGGATACCTTGTTGAACGACCAGTTCAGCTTGTTGCAGATTTGGAGATATGTGCACCTCTGCAGCCGCAGAACACAGTTTTGAATCCAGATGTGCCAGAGTTCCGACCGCGACGCCAAGCTGGGCGTGCAGCAAAGGACATTGCAAGGAACAGGATGATTGGAATTGCAATGAACGATTTAGAGGACAATTGTGACCCTATTTGGGAAAAGCAGGCTTAACGAAAACTCCGTTGAACCGTTTTTCCATTTCAACGCATTTTGGAAACGTTCGAATGCATTAGAGATCATTTTCAATGCATTTGAAAACATTGACAACGTTTCCGAACGAAAACAAAATGCATTGAAGATCATTTTGAATTCATTTTGAATCATTTGCAACGCGTTTTAAAACGTTCACAGTGCATTTCAGTGAAGCAGTATCGCATTGAAAAACATTCACAAAACCATTGCCATCAGGACTAGTTCTGAAAAATTAATTAGTGCAGACAACCCAACGGAACACAAGAAGCTTGACAATGTCGGCGAAATGAACACGCACTGGGTCCTCATCGAGCAGCAAATGCTCTGAAAATAAAATTATTGAGCTTTTAATTAGAAATCTACGTGATATTTTACAACTTCTAAATTTACAAGATGTAGAGGCAGCTAATTTAGTTTTCACCGTGCAAAATTTAAAGGTTAACCTGCCTAAAGTTGACCTTTCGTGTCCGTGGTGTTTTCCCCGTTAACCACGAAGACCACTAATGAGCAGCTAACGAATGACATGCAGACATTCAAAGCATTGTCGCGAACAAACTTTTGCGGTCCTTCTTTCCTTCGGCATTGTTCCCACGTATTAAATAAAAATCTATCATACCTTGCTCTCAAACTGTTATTAGTTTGTATTTAGCTGGTCCTGTGAGTGGAGATATTCTGTGAGCAGACGCCAAGAATCTGCACACAGACGAAACAAAATAAAACATCCTCTTATTTGCATATGGTAACGAAACGCACATTATGTGAGCCAAAGTTTGTTCAAAATTATTTTCAATGCTCGTAGTACAGCAGCTCAGAACGAAGACAAAATAAGTGTATTTTGCAGAGGCTGTCGAAGATTCAAAATCTTTCAAAGCTGAAAATTGTCGGAGGCGCATTTCACAGGAGATGATTATCTTTACTTCTCACCACGTTACGCTTGATTGAACATGACACCATGATCATTTGTTGACCTTTATTTAGCATTCGGATACACGAAAAACATCAAGTGTCAGCGAATGAAAGCGAAAATTTTTACACGGCGACCATGAAGAGTCTTCGGGTGTCTAAATCATTCTCTCGTGCCATCTCAATGCTCGGGAATACGCTAATCTTATCAGATAAAACAATTTTGCCTTTTGTAATTGACAAATTAGTGATCCCGGTGAACGAAAGCTTTTGGTTGGGGTGGCTAAATGATCAAACATTTGTTCGTAACACGAAATGCTGGTTGAAAATATTTTGACTTAGATCAAACATGGAAAAGCAACTTAAATGCAATGTTGAGATTGGCGGCTAAACGGTCAAAAATACTCTTCCAAAACGATGTTGGATGAAAATATTGGATCGTTTAGCCGGGGCTTAATCGTTGTGTTGACCGAATGCAGAGTTTATTACTTGTCACTCCAAAGGTGAATTGAATTATTTTCATTATTCTTAAAAATTTTCTAAACAAGCTTTGTGAAGCATTTCCAGTGCATTGCTAATGCGTTGGAAATCATTTCAAGATCA
This sequence comes from Pachyseris speciosa, assembly GCA_016490735.1. Classification (NCBI taxonomy): domain Eukaryota; kingdom Metazoa; phylum Cnidaria; class Anthozoa; order Scleractinia; family Pachyseridae; genus Pachyseris; species Pachyseris speciosa. The sequence continues at coordinate 1,130,603 of JAEMWC010000025.1, forward strand.
TTCTTGAACATTTAAGAACATTGGCGATGTTTCATGAATGAATTGGGAAACATTGGAAATGCGTTATGAATCGTTGTCTAGCATTGTAATGCATTCTAAATGCATTTAAAATTCGTTGAAATGCATTTCAACGCGGTTTTCGTTAAGCCTGGTTTTCCCAAATAGGGTCACAATTAAGATTTTATTAAAGCTGCTTGCTAGCACTTTAATAGGGGGAGGGTGTCGCAGGCTCCACAGTTTTTATGACGCAATATTATTCAACGTGACATCCGGGTAGTTGTCATGACCATATTTGGTCATGTTTTTGCACAACAGAAAAAAGCACATGTAATTTTTGTTTTTCCTTCGGTTCTCGGTTCTCCACACGCGGTTTTACATGGTTTACAAGTACTTTGTACGTTGGACAATTGGATTAGGATGTAACACGTCGGTGGCTTGAGGTTAAATACATATATAGAGAGAATATTTCAGTGTTTATGGATTTTATTGGGACAACAGGGTCAACTATACACGCATTTCCCACAACTGCAAATAAATTGCGACCTGAAAAGGATTAGCAGGAAAAGGGCAGACGTGATTAGATGTTGCCCAACGTTTCCATCTTCTAAAACCTCCAAGGTAGGTACGCACAGTACCATCCGCTTAAGATCCAAGAACTGTGTTCTTCACCAAGGAAGCGGTGGGTTGGAGATGCTCGGGGGTTGAGGAGAAAAATTCTGACCACATTTGGGACTGGAACACATTTGCAAAGAGACAAAACTACCCAAGAAGGAACGAAATAAAAAAAGGCAGACCACCCGCCCAAAAACTGCACAACAAAGTGAAAAACTAACTAACCAACGAACTTAAAATATAAATAAGAAAACAAATTGTATAAGTAAATAAATAAAATCAATGAAAGACAAACAAAATAACCAGATATCAAGTGAAAAACAAAATATATAATAATCGATAATACGAACAAGAAAGTAATAAACAACAGTAAAGAAAATTGTAAATCAAAAACAGGATAGTACAAGTAAACCTTCGTTCACGGGCACAGATAGCCTCAAGTCCGGAAAAGGGCACAGATTGTCCCTTAGACGCAAATCTGAAACAAGTTAAATAAACACACAAAAACTAATCAACACTTAAAAACAACGCGCAACTCGGTAAAGTGTGACGGTACTCATGGAAGTATGTATTTTCTTTCAAAATAAGACTTACTCATGCTCGCATGCATCCTTTATTTCCAACAATACAAAGACAGATTAAATCTCCTGAGAGCATCACGCGACAAAACGTAACGTAACAAAAGAGAAAAGCGCCCTATACATTGATGGTATTTATGCTTGTAATTAAAATAATTAAAGGTGGGATTAGGTATCCCGCCATGCTATGATAAGTTCAGTTACCGAATAGGATGTTCAAGTTGCAAGTAAATAGAAAATAACCTTACCATGTCTTACTTGCAATAACGCTAGATGAGCAAACATAGCGCCAAAGGCAGTGCTTGCATGTGTTCAGGGGCACCCACAAAGACAAGTTTCGGTAGATATCTGTTCGGTGGAGGGTAGTTTGCTTAAAGTTTTTGGCGCTGATTAAAGAGTTAACTCGGATTCTTCGTAACTGAAACGTGGCCTAAAAGATTTGCAATTGAAGGGCTGAAAGCGAAACTATCCTATGTGACGATTTAGAGTTGAAATTTCAAAATGGTCAGAATTGGCTGAATTTTGACATGTGGACTCCATGTTTGTCACAGAACATTGCCCTGTATTTTGCTTTGCTGTTGTGCACTTCGTTTTTGATATAAAACTGGGCCTAAAGTACGTTCACACAAACTGTCACATACGACAGTTTCACTTTCGGGTTAGGGTTAGCAGTTATGACAATTTTGGTTTGGTTCCATATAGTTTAACTAACATGCAAACAAATATTAAACAATAGTCCCTTTGCTAGATAACAAAGTTGACACACTAGCAAATTATATTGTACAACGCAAACATGTTTTGTGTTCAATAACAATAACGTTCCTATCATTGTCAAGCCCAAGGAAGAGAATGGGAAATTTTGAACAATTTAGATCCTGAATGATAGGCTAACAATTTCCCAATTCAAAATTTATTTATGGTAACATCAGATCTGACCCTCACTTAAGGCATTAGGAATTGCATCTTATCCATTTTGGTCCATTCACTTCACTCCCTCAGGCAGGCATATTTCATGACAGCACTTATGAAGTGGCCCTTGTTCTGGTATCATACTAATACTTGAATTCCAGCCATTTGCTATTAACTTTTGAGGATAGTACCATCCTGGCCAGTCTACAGGTAGTGGCAGAATGAAGTTCTTGGTGTATTCTTGTAGTTGTGGATATTTGTGGAGTATCGTACATGTTCTAAGACTGTTTTATAGTTGTCCATGCTTTTCAAATCTTGTTCAAATTCATCAATCAACAGACATGTCTCTAATGTCATAATGTGTTCCGATGATGGATCTGAATAGCAAATAAAATAGGTCAAATCAAATAAAATCAATTATTTAAGCTCGATAACGTGAGGAGTGGTTGCCCATTCTCCCGAGCCAGGGGCTCATGTAATAAACGTTCGAGCATTCCGGATCGAATTGGACTTTAGAAGTGTTGGTTTTTGTGGAGAGGGGAAAACCGGAGTACCCGGAGAAAAACCTCTCGGAGCAGAGTAGAGAACCAACAACAAACTCAACCCACTTATGACACCGAGTCTGGGAATCGAACCCGCGCCACATTGGTGGAAGGCGAGTGCTCTCACCACTACGCCAACCCTGCTCCCCCAAAGGTAGGTATGTGTAAATCTACAGCTGTGGGAAAGCGATATAGAATAGCACCAAGGCTATGCTCTAAGAAATCTTAAAGAAATCCCTGAAAAGGCTCCCACTCCTGAACACTGAATTTTTCTCGTTGCCTGAAGACCAAAGCTAGTAACCTGTGGCACCCAGGAGCTGTGAGAGCACAGCTCTGCACACTACAAAAACACCGGGAGAAAAACACAGTACTCTGCCTCTTTAAATACGTCATTAGTAAAAGAGAGGAGTCTGTCTAAATCTCATTCCACTCTGTGATTTTGTTGTTGTTTTCTGGCTGACTGGTTTGTAATGTTTTATTTTGATGTAAGCTGTGAGTTTTAATCTTTTCATAATTTTTGACAATTGCCACCATCTGAACAGAGATGTGCAATGAACATGTATTGATTTTATTCTGATAATGGGTTGCTGTTAAAAGGTATGACACATTTAGATTAACCTTAGTTCCCGTAGTGCTGCCTATAGTCTTCCTGGGTCAATCTTTTTCATGTATGGTGGTGATTAGTCCAGAAACTGGTTTTGCATGTGTACTAAGAAGGTGGTCATTGCATCTTTATTTGAGGTGATATTGATGCCACCAAGGCAGATTTGTTCATGGCCATTTTTATTCAGAGATACTCATCTGTAAAGTGACTATGAGAATAAGAGTGCAGAAGGTACTTCCCTGATTGTGTGGTGTATGTCTGCTAAGCAGATGCACATGTGGACAACATTAATATTGTTTTATTCACGTTTGTGGGTATGTGGAGTTTATGTATGTTGTGGAAGTCATCCAACATGAGAACAATAAGACACTGTACATGTCAACTGCAGGGAGAGAAAAACAGTAAAACAATAAGTAAGAACGGTTAAGTTGGAACTTGTATTTTTATTAGTGTGGGGAGAAACAAGTATTTTTTGCTCCTGTTTAGGTTACAAAATTACTTACAGATCAAAATTATGTCAAATTAGTTGGATTTGTGTTTTATAGTCATAAAACTGAAACAGGAAACTACAAATCAAAATAATTTGAAATCAATTTAACCTGAAATTCATTTTAAATTTCAACACACGTCATTCTGGCATATGCAACAGAAGTCAGTAGTGTTTAACTTGCATTCATTTCTGGGCAAAACAAAATGTTATTTCGTATGTCCATAGGGTGTATGAGGTGCTGGTTAATCACTCCTGTGGTGATATATACACCAGTAAAGTGTCAGTGAAATTTGGTGTATGTTTATACCCAGTGTAGTGAATCACTGTGAAATGTCAGCAGACTGGCCACATTTGCTCTCTGCAGATGTTGAGATGCATGTTCTTTATGTCCTTTACTTAAGTTTCCTTTTAACTGCTGCACTGTCCTGGATGTTGTGCTGAAACCTAGAACCTGGCCAGCAGATAACACCCTGCAGGGACATGCCACAGATGGCTGCAAACAAGCCACTCTCCTTTTGCAGTAAAGATGTCTTTTGAGACCGGATGTGGAAATCACAAGTTTGTTTCCAGTGTTACTGTAATTACCAACAGTGTTTGTTGAAGGTTTATACAGGGGAATTTGAAAAGATTTCACTAGTTTGTAGATTGTTGATTCTAGAAACA
>JAEMWC010000025.1:1142500-1165000 GCA_016490735.1 Pachyseris speciosa
TCCCGCCTAGTCAAACACGAACTGTCCAGCCTAAAAAGTTGCAAATCGAGATACACGTAAGAAAGAAGCGAACGATTATGTTTTCCTGATCTCATGAAAATAATTTGCACTAAAAAGGCTAAAAACTAAACTAGACTAATACAACAAATTCAAAGAGGTTTGTGGGCTTATGAAAGTGAATCGTTTTATTTAGGCTTACCATTCATCTGCTTCTGTACTCCTGTTGTTTTTCAGTTTGTCCCTTAGTATAAGCCCAACTACATCGCCATCTTCTTCCATGATTCCTTTGCACCTCAAGATAAAGTTAGTGACCGCATTGAAACTGTCATTCTTGAAATAACAATCTTCTCCGTCCTGTTCCTTGATTTTAGATTTATCGACCTCTGCGGAACACTTTTTTTTTCTCTTTAGAACTACTGGAGGTTGAAGAAGTTTGGTCTTTGCACGCCATGATGGAGATTGAAATGATTTCTGGTGCTGTCCTCGTAAAAAGAACGGGACACGTGAAGTCGTTCAATCTATCAAAATGTCAATCATTTGCTTAATTACTAATTAAAAACGACCAATCAATCAATAGCAATAACTGACCAACCAATGGGAGAGGACGTATGACACTGTGTGGGATCCTTGTTGATGTCTGTTATTCATCACTCAAGAGTTGTCACTTCAATTCACTTCACTTCACTTCACACATGACCGACCATCGAGGGTGGCCTTTCGTGAAAATTTTGTGCACACATCGCTTTTTACAGTAATAGACATCTGGAAAAATGTAATCTTGGATGTTTTTTTAATTCCTAAGCACCAGGAACCGTAAGAAGCTGATGTCATTGAGGTAGCCTGCATAGCAGGCGTATTTTCTGGCAGGCGCGTGCTAAATATTCCGATCGTATGTTGAAGGCGCCATATTGGATTGGTAAGGTCGAGTAAAGCCTGGAGTGCAGAAATCTGTCAGCGGGGAGGGGGTCGGGGAAAAATAAAATACACCTGCCCGCAGACCCTATTCGAATAACAAACACCCACTAATTAGTTGCGCCTGATCGCTTTTCCGGAAGTGCGTGAACAGCCAATCAAAAGCATTCCCGGAAACCCCAGAAATCTTTTTTACTTCCGATAGTTGGCCTTCACTTCCGACAGAAACAAACACACGTGTGTACCGGTTTCAAAATGATGAGCCATGTCGGAGAAACAGAGTGATAACTGCAGGCTTTGCAAGTGTTCTTTTAAAATTAAATTCGGAAGCTATTCATCATCAGAGAATCTTTACAAGCCTTCCAAAAGGAAAGATTGTTTTGGAGTGGTCTTGTCCGAGATATGTAGTCAAGTTGGACTTGACATTGTCCGAGATCTTCAGTGCTCTGATTGCGTTTGCAACCCGTGCAGTTGGAAAATTCGTAATCTTGGCCAGTTGTTTGAATTTGTCAAAGGAGGAACAACTTCACAAGTACAGACTGCAGCAAAAAGTTCTAAAAGGGCACTTAACACTCCCGAGAAGGCAAGTCACCATTGAAGGAAGGGAATTCATCAAAATCTAGAAAATCTCTCGCCTTCAAGAAGTTTCAAATGCAGTCCTGAAACACGAAAACCTTGGCCCCAAGTTGAAAAAATCTCTTGGCAAAGAATTATCGAGGGAATTCGACCAATACCTTAAGCCGGGTAGTAACAGTATGCTGGAAGCCACAGATCCAGATGAACTTGCAGGGTTTTCGAACAAACTTTTCGTTGAAGAAGTGACGATCTACTGTCCTGTTTGGTTTTCTTGCTTGCTTGGAGCTAGTGGTCTCTCACAAGAAGACGTAAAAGAGGAAGGAAGAGACGTTAATTCTCTTGCTCTCTCAACTGCAACACTTTGCCGGATAAGAAACCCGAAAGCCTCAGCAGTTCAGTACAGAATCACAACAATTATGTTTCATAGTGGTGTGAAACATGACGACCTCATTCGTCTAAATCAATTGGGAATTTGCATGTCTCCATATTCTACCATTCGCCTCCAAAAGCAAATGAATGAGCAGCTGGAGGGCAAAGTGCAAATATGGAAGGGCATTATCGAAGAGAATCGCACAGTACTCGAGCTGGGCAAAGAAGTTTTACGCAAACAAAACACCGCGCCACAACTTGGTGTCCGAAAATGCAGCCTTGAAACTTACGACTTCTCGCCCGCAGGAAACGAGGCACTGATCAACCTGTTAGATGTTGAAAACACCAGGGCAAATAGCAATGTGTACACTGCTATGAAGGTGGCAATTCAAAGGCTGGAAAATACGAAACTTCCTTTCTTCAAGTAAGGTTTCAAAGGTCATAAAAATATAACAAACGTTTCAAAGTGGGTCTCTATTTAGTTTATCCCCATTTACGTGAATACCCAAGTATGTACACCGTGCTGGTTTTAACTGTTTTACATTTTTCTTTAGACAAAAGACAAATAGTTTGCCTGTTTATGTAAAATATTCGGCTTGGATCATTTGCTACAAACGTCCGAATGAATCCATTTCTCTTTTTCAGAATAGTGGGAGACAACATTGATTATGAGATCCATGCCAGAGTTCAGTCACAACAACATAAAAACCGCTCCATTCGTTGGACACATCAGTTTGCTGTACTTGATAGAGTACAAGACGCTCAACTGGCCAACCAGGGTAGTCAGAAGCCCGTCAGTGAAATTCAGTTGGGAGAACTGCTACCAGACAATGATGTCCAGGCACTTTTCATCAGGAATTGGGCAGTTATTATTAGCCGTGTAATAACAAAGTATCTCCCTGCATTTCAGCAGTTTCAAAATGTTGTTGTGAGGCACATACCACATCAATATTCTAAGGAGATGTCACAGAAATCCAATTGTGTGAGTCTGTATTCAAATTCTGTTATAAAAATTAATACCAACCTAAACGTTTTCCTGACCTTATCCCATAAAAAGCATTTTGCAATTTGCCCCTTCATTTTCTTTCTTTTTTTTTTCTTTAGTGTTTCCTAGGCATGCAGTTCTTAAACCCAAATGTTTCAGGGGAGATGGCACAACTTCTACAACACAATGAAGAAGCATATGTACCATGTTTCAAGAAAGGGGACAAAAAGGTCATCCTAGAGCAAACACCTCTCCATGGCGACCAGCTCTGAAGAACGAGCCAGGAATGTTATTTGGACATACAGAGATGGAGTGGATGCATATGAAAGGCTGGAGGGCATTGGCACGGAATTTGCTGACTGGCATGCAAAATTCACTTTATACAAGGTAAAAAGAACCAAGATATGGTCATTAAGGCTTAAGACTCCCCCCCCCCCCCCCCCCACACACACACACACTCAAAATTAAGCCTTGGGCTGTCACTAGAAACATTCTAGGTATGTTAGAGTTGAGAAGGGAAAAAGGTTCTGCAGATTTAATAATTTTAGGTGAAGCTAAGAATTTTTCATAATATTCCCCCACCTGTGCTTATTTGCCAAGCCAGAGGAGGCTGGACACCTCGCACGTGACAACTTTTGACCAATCAGATTCTTCGTTCAACATGCTAATGGAGAGCCGTGATAAATTTTACAAACACGAGAGTACTGCAAGTAATTCCCAATTTTTCTTCAATTCTTTTGAACGAATCGCTTTGGAAGTTGCTCAACTCGTTTTTTGAGGGGATCTTCGTCCTTCAAGTGTCAAAGTTTTGACGGTAAGATGGTTTTTACTTTGTATTTTTACTGTGCTTAGACGGACCCTCGGCCATCGCATGTTTGGTTTTCGAACCTAAGTTACGATAATGTGAAATGCCTGTTTTGGTTCTTTCTTTTAGGTTCTACCTTCTAATATTCCCATCTCCTTAAAGCTTATTTATTAGGTTTTGAATTGCAACAGTCGCCCCCGATCGCCCCCGCGATAGTTTTCTAGATATTTGGCATTGAACCAGTTTTCAGTTACATTTTTGGAAATACCGGAAATAGAATGATCAATGGTGTGATGTTTCGCAGAGTCCACGTTGAAACAAAATAACACGTTTATTGTTTAGTCGAATGCTCTTTTTAGTGCCTTGTTGTTTTTCAATCAATCCTGATCGATATCATCTTTTTCTTTGCCTTAGATTTTGCCATGAGCAACCCCGCAAAGCGGGGACATGGGCCACCGAGTGGTGATACTCCAGGTAAAAAGCCACCAAAGCAAACCCATGTTGCACACTCAAGATTGAGGAAAACCTTATTTAAGTCGGAATTAAAACCACCGGTGGTATTTTTACGTTTTAAACTATACAAAAACGCGTCCTTTCTACATGCGTACTTGAAATAATAATTATCTGAAAACAACTGTCTCATTTAATTTTCAACAGAGAAGTAGCCAATGTGATAGCCATTGGGCTGAGCCGGAAATCTGTGCTTTGATTGAGTACATTGCCTTGTATCACACGCCCAATGATGACGGCAGCAATGTTTGGCCTCTGCACAAAAGGGAGGACTTTTGGGAGAACTGTGCCGAAGCTGTGATGCAATGCAGCGGGAAAAAAAGGAGAAGTTGTGAGTATTGTTATTGTATTGTAATTCTCCATTCTATTGTTATATCAGTGAGCCACTCTCTTAATTTAGAAATTGTGTTAGACCTTTCAACTGGGTGTAAACAAGACAACAAATAGTGAGCGTGCCTTGTAAACAAGATTGCCTGATGCAATGTCATTTGCAACTGTTCAAGTGTTAGATACATTTTTTTTTCAATTGGTTCACAAATTCACAAATGCTGATTTGTTCCACACTTTGCAAAACAAAGTTTTGCTTATTAATTCTTCTTGTCCATCCTTTTAGGGAATGCTTGTAGGGACAAAGTGCGGCGGTATTTAAAATTGACGTATAACAGCATAAGTGATGCTGAGGAGGCATACAACATCAATTACTTCCAGGATGATGAGCTGTTCGCAAGGCAGCATGATGTGACTAGCACACCTGTAGCCTCTAACCAAGTGCCTAATGTTACTCAGGGGTCTCCCATGTTAGCCTTTTCACCTTTGAGGAATGCAGAGGAGAGGAAACTTCCTGGATCAGTGTTGGATATAGTTTCATCTGGATTTGCAGCATTGACAAATAGACAACGTCAGCAACTCCTGGTGCATCTGTTTCACAAGTGGCTAAAGCAAGATGTGCACCAAGAATTGAATATGAATTATGTGCCCCATGATTTCTTACCTCTCCTATCTAATGGTTTAAAGGTGCTCTTTGTAAATGGGAAAAACAATGTAATTTATGATGCAGCACGCTGCTTTGGAGCGATGCGCCCTGGCGAAGATTGTCCACGGATGCCTCTCTCCCGAATGCCTTTTGGGCTAATTTCCCATAATTTGAGGTTTTTTGCCTCAGACAATGCATTCTATTTAGAGGCTCCACCAGATTACAAGTCCTGGTATCAGTCTATGTACACTTTGTTTGGAAACAAATGGGCTGCCATGCACAATGGACCAATGTGGTTTTACACTGATAACAATATTGAGGAGAAGGAATCAACACCATCTGCTGACCAGTCATCAGATATTGTAACACAAGCATTACAGCAAACATTTGAGTGTGACGCTGAGTCTAACATTGCTAGTTTAGTGCAGACTACTAGTGCAACATCAGAGGAAACAGGAAATGTTGAGGTTTCAGAGGTACAACCCGTATATCCAGTTGGGTCTAGTTGTTCTACCAGTGAAGAAACACCCCCCTCATCGTTTCCAAGGTCATCCCTGTGGAGCACATTGAGTGAATCTCAGAGGAGAGAGGATGAAGGTGCCACTCTGACTGCAACAGACTTGGGAGAAATTCATGGAATTCATCCCAGTAGTCATGGTACATGCAACAGTGAAAGAAATCCCTTGAAGGTAACAGTGTTATTGCCATTTAATGTCCATGCAATGAAGACAAAATCCTAGAGCTTCTTGATATGTTTTGGCTGCATTTGTGTCATTTCATGGTAGAATCTAAGTATAACTGAAACCCTACCAAACTTGTAATCATTCATTCTTCTTTGCTCATAGCCAGTATCTGAAGGCATGTTGAAACTCTTCTGTTAATGAATTTGTTCAAAAAACACGATTTTGAGATTTTTGCATTCAGACTTGCATAATTTATCTAAGAAACAAACGTCGTTTGTTTTAAGTCGATATCTCCTCTTGTTTTGAAGAGAGAATAATTTTTGAACACCATGGTCAAATTCAAACTTCCCGTCATTATCCGTTACCATGGAAACCAAAGTTGTTTACTGCACTGATTTATCAAAAACCGCCCCATATTTAGTCAGAAAAAAATCTTAAATCCTCGGAAATTGTTCCCCTGGAAGTAAAGTTGCTTGGGAACTGGTAACTAGCAGTACCTACTGAAAACGGACTGGTACAGAGCTTTCACAAGAGAGCACATGGTTGTGGACGCCATCTTGGATGTTAGTTTTCGGTGAAAAGAATTTATTGCGCCCGTTTTGTGGCAATTCGTACTACTTCATTTGAATTTTGTTTGTTTTTGAACAGTTAACATAGTCTCTGGTTTTCTATAATTTTTTTTCGGCGTATAATGCCGAAGGTTTCGAAAAAACGCCGCTTTCGTGGTACTCCACACTGGAAGCGTCAACATGTCTTCGAGGAAGAAATCACCGAAGCCTCTGGCGCTTGCTCCGAAGAAAATGATGGCGGAAATGACCTCAGTGAATCGTTTAGAAGCGGCAGTGAGTTGCAAGATTCGATGCGAACGGCTTCAGAGAAAAAGTTGGGAAATGCGACACCCATTTCTAGCAGTGTTCCATACAGTGACTATTACTGGGAGATAAGTTACCGTTTAGTTGAACTTTCAAGCTTGATGCGGACCTTCAAAGAACTTCACAAATGCAGAGGTGGGAGGCTCATGTATAATGATGAGCAAGCTAAAAGGTTATGGAAATAGCTCGTTGATTAACATTGAATGCACCAAATGCAAGAAAAAAGTGCACCTCCAAACCTCTGCTAATCCTGGGGGTAGTTGGAAAGCCCAAAATGCTGTAGATGTAAATCGTAGAGTGGTATTTTCTGCGTGTGAAATGGGTGTTGGATGTGAGGCAATTGCAGTTATGTGTGAAATTTTGAACATGCCTCCACCTTGCCAGACAAAAGCTTGGACAGTACATTCACAAACTTTATATAATGCTCACAAGGAAGCTGTTGATGAAAAGTTGTCAAAAGCACGAGCACATGTCCATGCCTTGTATAGAAAAGAAAATTCAGATCTGACTGAGGATGACATCATTGAAATTGCTGTTTCCTTTGATGGCACATGGTCCAAAAGAGGATTTACTGCAAACTGTGGGGTTGGATTTGTAATTTCTGCTGATTCTGGACAGGTGCTAGACTATGGATTTGCTTCCAAAATTTGTGTGCAATGTAGCAGAAAAAAGCAACAAATTTCTGAAGAATCTGATGAGTTTAGAACCTGGTATGTTGCGCACAGTCCTTATTGTACTGAGAATCATGCTGGGTCCAGTGGTGCAATGGAAAAGGAGATTGCCAAGAGAATTTGGAGCAATTCACTTGCCTACAACTTGCGTTATAAATTTATGATCTGTGATGGTGATAGTAAAGCTTACAATGGTGTTTGGGATACTTATGGTTCCTGTGATGACTGCAGCAAATGGGAAAATATGGATAAAAAAAGTAACGAGTACAAGAAGTGGGTCGCCTCTGATGCTCATGAGAAGTGGAAAAATGATCATGATCTTGGCAAAGCAAATTGTCCAAGGGTCATGAAACTTGACTGTATTGGACATGTGCAAAAACGAGCAGGAACTGCTCTTCGTGAACTAAGAAAAAAGACTTCTGGCAAACTAAAAGATGGTCTCCCTATCGGTGGCCGAAAACACAGGCTAACAGACAGTTGTATTGCCAAACTTCAAGACTATTACGGAAAGGCCATCAGAAGAAATGTCAAGTCTGGGGAGGTCTCTTCTGAGGAAGCAGAAGAGCATATTAAAGCCATGGAACTTGTACAACCAGTTTTCAAGCGACTAAGCGAAAAATCCCTCCTCCGTCGATGCCTTCCAGGGTTTTCTCAAAACAACAATGAGAGCATCAACAGCTTGGTTTGGATGAGAGCTCCCCAAAGGGTGGAAATGGCAGCAATGGGTGCTGTGTTGCAGTTCAATGAAGGTGCAAGTGGCAAGCATCTTGTTATGGAGAAGGCAGGAATTTCGCATGGCGAACTGTCAGTCATTGCAAGTGCTGAGAGAGATCAACAACGAGTAAATCACTCAAAGTTGAAAGCCTCCAAGAAGCATAAAAAAGCTCGAAAGAAGATAGCTGTAGCAAAGAAGAAGGCAGAAGAGGAGTGGAAGTCACAGGAAGGCACTACTTATAGCAGTGGACGATTTAATGACATTAACCCACTGGATGACCGTACTTCTTCAGATGATGATGTACCACTCGCACAAGTTGTGCATAGAAAACCTAAGAAATTTAGGAAGAAATAACTGCTATTTTTATATTTTAAGGCTGCTGTAAAATTTACCATGTTCAGGCATATTTTCTGCAATATTCAATGGCAAACTGAATTCTAGTTGCTTTTTCATCTTTATAAAATTTAAAGTACATTTCTCAAAAAGCGCTTTTTTTGCACCGCACTATTTTCAAATTTTTATATCTTTTCAAGTATTTAACCAATTTGCCTGAAATTTTCAACACTTGTTTATGAAAGTTAAAGAAACAAATTAATGATAGCATTTTAGAGAAGGGAGCTTAGTTTCCAAGGAATACCATTTTGAAATTAGAATTTTTGTCTATTTTCTGTTGCTATGGCAACAGGAACAATGCATTGTCAAAATCCCATCATTAGATTTTAGGTTTACCATTGAGGTTTTTGGAAGGGTGCTCTAAATACCCTAATATGATGGGTTCTGAAGGAGAGAGACTTTGAAGTATGTGTGGTGGGTGTGGCACTTTATATTGTTGTGCACCCCAGGAGTTCACCACAATGTAAATAAATTCAGTGCAATCACCTTCAATATATAGTTTGGTCTCTGTAGTTTCCAAAAATATATAGTTTGTGATGGTTTAATGAATTACATTTTGAAAGACAGAATTCCAACTAGTGGTACCCGTATTTCAGAAATTTCAGGTATATTGCCCCCTTAAACAGTCATTGTTATTTTTGCCATTATTAATAAAGTTTCAATTGTTCTGCCAGAATTTATTATTTTGTTACTGTGTATCTTGGCATACAAATTCTATTTAACAATTAGATTATGAGCTCGCGATTTCTATCGCATGATAGCTGATGAGGGCGGAGCCCGAATCAGCTATCACGGATAGAAATCGAGAGCAAATAATCTAATTATTGTTTTAGTATAAATCTACCAGTCGTTCAAAACTGAACAAGTCAATTATCTAAATCCTCCTCGCAGACACTTCGAAAACACGAAGCTTTCGCCATTTTGTTGACAACCGCTACTCACTCTCTATCACAGAATAGATAGCGAGTAGCATAGCCAATCAGAGAGCGGCATTCATGATAGAACGCTAGTAGATTTATACCTAAGGGTGTTATCATAATTTTAATTTTTTTTATGCTTTGTTTTTTGCTCCTTTTAACTGTCAAATACCTCATGGAGCGTTTCCTCATAATTTCATTTATGATAGGCCAAGGTTAACATTGCTGGACCTTCAACAAGAACCATTAGACAAATGGTCGAAAAGAGCAGTTACACCAAAGGCTGTGAAATTCAGGTTAAGTTATGTTGTGGTTTGCTTTTATTATTGGGCATGTTTGAAATAAACATGTCTGCAGTCATGTCTTCATGTTACTGTCTGATTGGTTCACTGAACTGGCTGCATCTGTTACGATTGGTCAGAGTAATTGCTTTGGTTTTCATTTTACGGCACTCAATTAAAAGCGGAAGTGGAAAGACAAGGATGTGGATAAACTTGCTTTGCAGCAAGTGACAGAAGACCATTATAATATAAGGATTTTTATGATAGCTTTGAATTGTTAATTGTTATCTGTGGCACTGGTATTCTTTGGATGACTGTATCATATATTACATAAGTCTCATGATTGTTCCTTTGTTTCAAACAATCCTTTTGTGTATCTACACCTTTCGTCCTCTTTGAGCAGTGCATACTAAATTTGTTAACGGTACTGAATCTTTTTTTCAGATCTCAGCTTTAAAGCACTTGCAGTCAATCCATCCAAATGCTCGTTGGTGGCTCAAAGCTGATGGAACTGATATCCAGGTTGGACTTCGGGAGTCAATGAGATATGAATAGTCAGGGGACATTGACTGGGGTGATGGAAATCTCCAACAGAGACATAGAGTATGTTAAGTACCTCCAGTTTGTGTCTGCCATGGGCATCAAACAGAGAAGAGCTCATGCTTTCCTAAAAGCTGATCTAGAGAAGCAGTTACAAAATCTGAGAGAAGAGAAAGGGTTCCTAACCACAGGACTTGCCAAGGCAAAGGATTTTTATGAGAGCAAGAGGAAGCAGTTAAACGTGTCAGAGGAATCTCTCTTTGCCCTGGCCTGGGATGTTGAGGGGTTCTCCAAATTACTGGAAAAAAAATGCATCAATTAAAGAAGCCATTGATAGTATTATAGCCAGGATAGATGGTCCTGTCAGTGATAGAGGCAATATCCAAGCTGATGTTTCTGCACTGAAGAAAGAGCCGGAGCCATACATCAAGGGTGTTAGCACCAAAAAAAGAGAGGCAGCCTCTCACTTGCTTCTCTTCATGATAAGTGATGAATTACGTAATTTCAAACCTTATGCTGTGCCAGTTCGTGCCATCAAATATAAAAGCATTACAGATGCTAAGCTTCGAGAGTTGAAGTAAGAATTGCGGAAGGCTATGAAGGAATGTGGCATGACCACTGTGGGTATGTAATAAGTAGAGATTTGCAATAACCCAAGGAGTTGAACCTTCCTGAAATAGTTAATTCTATTAATTAATACAGTAACTGTTGCTACTGACTATTTTTTGTAACAAGTCCAGAGTTTTTATCAAAATATACAGTTCAGACTGAAATTAAGAACTGTAATTGAAGGGCTGAGAGCATAACCAACCTATGTTGAGTTTTAATTCATATTTATAACTTTTCTCTGGTTTGTTCAAATATTTGCATGTGAACTGCAATTTGATTTTAAACCTTATCTGGTATTTTTGTCGCAAATTGTTTCATTTTCGAGAAATAAGGTATGCAAAACAACTGCAAAGAAATCAACCTTACATGAGTGGCTTGCAAATTACATCACATCTTCTTTCAATAAAATTGCAGTTCATATGCAAAAATTCAGACAAATCCAAGCAAAATCCAAAACCTACCTATAATTCAACAGTTATGCTCTCAGCCCTTCAATTGGCTTTACATTTCTTGATAGCAGGTTATGGCAAATAGGAATAAGTATACCAATATTACATTAGAAATAAGTTGTGTAAATTTCCTCTGTTTGCAGGGTTTGTAACTGATGGTGAGTTTAACTCCTTGCGCACTCAAGGAACAAGCAGACCAGTCTCAGTCATCCAGTTAGTAATGGATTCAAAAGCAGAGGCCCGGTCAACACCAGCAAGGCAAATAGAGTCTTACTTGAAACCATTACAGAGAGGTATTAATTTTGTTCAGCAATAAGTGATGTATTTTAATACATGTACGTACATACTTTAATGCAACTCCCTACAAGGGTTTTTCATTTTGATACTAAAATAACTACATTTAAGATAATAAATAAATACGCTTTAAAAAATTAGTGAAATACAATAAGAAAGAAAAAGAAAAATACAGTGGATTGGATTTTTAATTCATAGATTAATAGGTTTTCTTACAAGTGGCTGCTGGAGGTAGAACAGGTGGCTGTGACAACAAAGGGGCCATAAGAAATAAAAAGAGATAAAAAGAAAAAAAACTGAATAGACGACTGTGAGAGGCATGATAGGCGATGGTAAACCACCGGTAACCGGCTTTCATTGAAACGCTTGGTTTTAATGATACTTCAGGAAAAGGAACATTCAGTAAGATTCTTTAACTTCTGAAATACAGTACAGATTATTTTAGAACATTTGTCTTAATCCATAGCAAAAAGTTATGACCAGAAAATTACTGTACATTTATTCAATTGTCTCTCTTTTTTGTTGCAGATGGTCAGATTTATGCAGCTCAACATCATCCAGCAGTTCCATTAGATGATGTGATTTGGCTAGCTGGCTGTATAGAAGATGGGCACTCCTTTGCTGATGCAATTAAAATGCTTCGGCAGAAACATTTTCCTGCCAACTATAACCCCCATCCATGGGTTCCAGGTAAATGTTCAATTATTAAACCTTTCTTAAACAAACAATATCAATGAGGTAAAAGATAACTTGTATATACATCATTATCAAATTACTTGCATTAGTCATCAGCAAGAGGGGGAGGTTATCTTGATATACATGTACCACCAACTACTCATTATTAGCTTTATGGAATTAAATGGTAATGGGCGCAAAGAGTAAGCCCTTTGGAGATCATGTACTTTTAAAGTTATTATGAGGATCAACTAAATGTACTTGCTACTTTTTGTAAATCTGCAGGAAAAACTGAAACAAAATCAGATTCCCTGAAGTCGTTAATGGCCGTTTACCTCTTCAGAAAAAAGGTTGCAGACTACACAGCACAAGGTGTAAACTTTAAAGAACATCTGCATGTTCCTGAAGTTGATGAGACAGGTGAGCCACAACATGAACGGGAGGATCACAACCATGTTTTGAAGAGGATTGGTACTTGCTTTAGAATGGGCCAGATTCCAAACATTGATTTGTCAGCGTTTGTTCAAGCCATGAATGCTCCCCACAACGGTCTGACCTACACAGCACTAACGGGGAAGAGAAAGCAGAGTGTGTCAGATGCAGAGAAGTTGCTATCAACAGCTGTGGCAAACTGGTGTAAAGAGAATGGATTTCCTGAGGAGGGAAGAGTTACAGAAATAATTGCCAACTGGCACAAGGCAAGTGATGGCAGAGGCCTTGATGAGCAAACACGGAGAAAATACAATTTGGCCATGTTGGACTTTCTTTTAGAGGATTGGATGCCGTGGTACCAGGAACAAAAGGACTATTCTACACTGGATCCAAACAGGTTTGCCAAATGTTTTATAACAGAGATGTTTTTGTTTTTACTCTGGAATTGATGAGTGATAAGGCACCTGCTATATTTTGTGCTTAGTTAGCTTACAGGTAGTTTTGATCTGGTTGCAATAATCACCAAACCAATTGCATGTGACTTTCCAGGAAAATGTATTTTGTCGGCATGAAAAGACAGAAAAAGTCATGGTGTGGTATGTAAATTAACACCCAGTAAGTCATTTCACTAGTGGAAAATAACTGTTTATGGAAGGGGGGAGGGTACAATAACCTCCCCCCTCCCATAAACAGTTATTTTCCACTAGTGAAATGACTTACTGGGTGTAAATTTACATACCACACCATGACTTTTTCCGTTTTTTCATTCCAACAAAATACATTTTCCTTGAAAGCCACATGCAGAAAATGTAAATTAATTATTACTTTACATTTTCTGTAGAAAAGAGAAAGGTTGAAAATACTCCTGAAAATGTACAATGTACAATTATTCTTACTGATAAACAGATGTCAAATATGTGATTATTCACCAGGGCCGTCATTAAGGTTTTCAGAAGATGATCTCTCGGAGAATGTAGCCAGTCAAAATTATAGCAATTCTTCCTATAGCTGTTATGTTTTACATATTTTCAGACTGAGAGTAGGTGATTTTACTGATAGCCCAGATTCACAAGAGATTTGGTATGTTTGGTGTAAAGGATTTCTTTCAATGTATTCTTGCTCTGGCACAGGCCCATCAAGGGAATCAAAGGACTAACAAGAGAGGTGGTTGTGGCCATAACCACAAATATCGAGAGCCAAGAGTTCAGACGTCATTTTGGTGAGGAGAAAGGGCTTCCACCAGAATATCCCAGAGCTGGGTCTACTGATGATGTAGAAGGAATCTTTGCCTTCTTTCATGAATTATTGGGTCTAATCTTTGATGAAAAGGCTTTCCATGATGCTTTTCCAAAGGTTATGCTGGAGTACACCAAGAAATGTGACCCAGACCTTCCTTTTTACCATTACACTGGAATTAATGAGCGATACAACTCTGGCTGTTTACCCTCTTTTAACAACGCTTCAACCAACAGAGTAGAGCGTTTAGATCGTGTTACGATTTCCAGAAGAGCAGATCCAGGTGTGTTTGTGGCTAGCAGGGCTGTAATTCCACAACGAGGCCAGTTGACAGTCCGTACAGCCCATTTTAGGCCAGCTGAAAATTTACCACCAGTACCACTTCCAAGACCAACACCTTGATCATTTCATTCTTCTTGGGTCTTCCAGTAATGTGAGGTTCCAGAAAACATCCACACCTCCCTTGTGGAAGGTCAATGGAAATTCTCGGATTGGGGGGGGGGGGGGGGGGGGTTTGAAGGCAAAAGCAAAAGATGTAGAAGAAAAGTATGGACCTTCATTGGGATTTCCAGATGGGTGGCAAACAAAAAATCCTTCATTGTGGAGTTCATGGATATTTTCTGGAACCACATCATGAAAGGACAAAGCAATTGTTGGGAGGGGACGGCAAAAGCAAAAGCTTTAGAAGTAAAGTATAATTGGGATTTCCGGATGGGTGGCAAACCAAAAATCCTTTACTGGAGAGTTCATGGATATTTTCTGGAACCAGACAATGAAGAGACAAAGCAATTGTTGATCATGGTAATTTAGTTTCTCTGAAATTACTATGTCATGTTTGGAATCCAACTTCAACTTGTAAATAGTTAAAAGATCTGTTGTCTATCAATTTCCCTTTCTCATTTGTCATCATCCTACGAGCGAACAGTGTCAGATTTAGGGGTGGGGCCAAGAGGGCTCTGCCCCCCCCCCCCCCCTCCCTTTTTCATGTATTTTTTAAAAAAGCTTCTGTGACCAACCGACCTTTAAGTGGTGTTGTGTATTCAGGCAGTTATATTTATTTCTTCGGCCCCCTCTTTCAGGATTTTCTGGATTCGTCCCAGTGAACATGTAAAAAAGTGTTTTGAATAAAGACAGAAAGGGGTGGTTTTGTCTTCTCTTACTGTTGATACTGTACAGATTCAGAATTTTTTTCATTTCTCTATTTTCATTACCAGGCTGCAGTTGTTCAAAGAGCAGATAACTCTATCCAGCAGTAAGTCACTATTCAGTGGATACAATAATTGCAAATGAAACATTTTATACACCGCTTTTATATCCGCTGGATAGTTATCCACTCTTTTAACAACTGGGGCCTCTAAAAAAGAACAGAAGAAAAATTGCATGCAGGTTAGTAGTAAGACTTAGGGGTATGGGCATCAAGAGAAACACTTATATAGTGCTTCGACATCTATAAATCACAAACTTTTCCCACGCACCTTTCCTTGTTATTAATATTTTGGGGTAATAACCCATCCTTGCAAAGTAAACTCTCAAAATTATGTGTTCCACTGATACATCAATTATTCTGTCAGTGGCAATTAGGGGATGCAAATACTTTGTTAGTTCACTTGCAATATATCCACAATGAAAATAACCACTTCCATGGTTAATGTCAATAGCAATGGCATTTTTGTCCTTTTCATTGGTAGGCTCTGGTCTCAGTGTCACTTCTAACTTTTTTTCTTTTGATTTTGTGGCTGCAATTTTTAAAAATTCCTGGCGTTCCTTTTCATGTGCAGCACCAATACACTTGAAAGCTAGAGTGTGGGTTGTTTCATCATCACTGTTTTCATCATTGCTTCCTTCATGGGAGGACTGATATTCCTCATCACTTAGTCCACACTCTTCCAAGCCAGGTTCCACTCCACATGACTCAACTGCCAGTAAAAATAAAGAAAAACGAAATGGCACTGAGAGATGAAAACCCCAATGTTGCTACAGCAAGAATAAACAACAATACTTGTTTTTTTAGTGCTCCTAGGAGAGACTTAACGTGAAATCCAGATGAGAAACTTTCTTATGAGAACGGATAAGTAGCATAACGAGTCTTACCTTCCTCCTGGCTTTTGTCTTCACTTCCTAAGTTGACAAATATGTCATTTGCCATGGGAAACGTCGAGCAGTTGCACCCCATCCCTTTTCTAATTTTCTCTATGTCTAGCAAGGGGGCAATTGGCAGAGTTTCTGCGGTCGGCAACTGTGGTTCCTGCGGTGTAACTTTTTCTGATAAATCTCGTACCACGCGAAAATTCCAGATTAAAAGCATACTTTTTTCCTCACTTTCACCAGGTTGGAACTAAGAGAGACAAGAAATAAAGCGAAATGAAAGCTTCGACCCATTGATAAGTTCTCATTCACAATAAAAGAGCAAGGTGTCTTAGTTGGAAAAGCAACTTGTGTCAAACAAGGTCTTACCAAAATTCAACTTGTTAGCAGAATTTTACGATAAATAGTTCGCTTGGCTTAATCTAACACGCCAAACTCCATAATAAAACGTGATAATAACACACACAGTGCACACGATGATAACATCACAGATAAAAATATTACGATCTTCAGTGTTCAGAGAAATAGTAGCCAAAGAAATACATACACACCTCAAAGATTACACTTGACTGAACGTCGGCAACCACAGCGGAACTCTCTCCATCAAATTTTTGAAGCAGTTCTCAGCTAAGTGGCAAAATGCACATTCACCTTTCGTATCGAGAATCGAAGAAACTGAAGTGGGCAAAAAGCCCAATGAGTTTTAGAAACGGTAAACTCGGCACAGTAAAACTAAATGTATAAGAAAAGTCGCAACAATACAAATAAATATAGGTAGAACCGTTAAAAAGTTCTGCGTTAGCTGACTCTTGCTCAATGGCGTCCATCGCTCGAGATGTGCTCTCTCCAGCAGCTGAAGGTCAAATGAAGCGAAACGATATTTGGACCATGATTCCTCGCGCACCGCTGTCCATCCTCCTCTGTTGCCAAGCCTTAAAACAGGAGTGCCACTGAGGGTGACCTTATATTTGAAAAAAAATCCTCCTTAACAGTCTCCTGTCTCTAATATAACAAAATTTACCTCAGGTCATTCCTGTTTAAAGGCTTGGCAAATAAGCATACAGCTGTAAAGTGGACAATAATTAAACTCAACAGGCTCCACCCTCAAAGTTGAGATTGCAGGAACAATAATTATTCATTTTTCTTGTATTCCTTAACCAGACAGAGTTCAAGATGTTCGTCGATCACTCTTCCGCTGGGGAGGTGGGTACATCTAGAGGTAGCATTAACCGCACTGGAAAAACAAATGCTGCAAAGGGAGTGGAAAATCACAACAGTGAGTACAAAGAGTTCCACGCAAGGGAAACAGAGGCCCACATATGTGCTTCTTTCATGGAAATGACTGGAATGCAGAAAATAAGTGGTAAGATACACAATTTAATGACTTGATGCCAAATGAAAATAGTACTGTTAACTACATAGTGGACGGAATGCAACCAAATAAACTACCTTAATAACAATAAAACAATTATAAATACAATAAATAATGACTAAATCATAAAATTAATTTTACATTGTTTAAACCTCATTATCATACAAGGCCATACCAAAAACCAGAACTTCAAACATGGATAACCTTTAAATCTTATTTATCATACAAGGCCATACCCAAAAATACAACTTAACCCTAGGATAGAATAGAACAACAAAATAATATATTCCTGATGAAATATGCATAATTTTTTCTACATAGATAAGCCAGGTATTTTGATGCCTGATGCTACCATCTCTAAGGAGACAAAAGCCAAGTGGTTGCTGGAAATTTGTGAAGAGCATGTAAAGAAGTACGTCTTCAACACAGATCAGTTGACATCATTGGTCTCACAAACAACAGAACTTGACACAGCCAATAGAGAATCCAGGTGGATTTGTCGTGATGAAAACTGCAACATGAGCTATGCATTTCATTCTGGAAGAGTAAGGTAATTCAAAAATATTCATAAAGCTTTGAAAAGTTTTAATAGACAAAAGTTTCCCCACAAAAAATGCAGTAGCACTGAAGCTTAACAATGAAATTATGTTCAAATTGCAGACATGAAGTTGAGGTACACAACTAGTCTTTTGACAATGGCCAAGACTCCAGAGACCCTTATGGCTACTACTTCTGCAGGATGCACTGTGGGCTTGTGTTCAAGACAAAAGCCACAAGGAATAGGTAAAGAATTTTTTTGTAATCCACTGTCAAAACCTGAATATTTAGCCTGAATATTTTGAAAACCACTATTTACATTTGGAGACCTGTAATTTACACCTTTTTTCTTTTTTTTGTTCAGACATGAGAAACAGAAACACAATGAGAAGATTACAGACAGTGCCACTGAACCAGAAGCAGATAAAGAAGACTACAAATTTAACTACCACAGTGCCAAACTTTCTTTTGGGCTTATTTTGTTTGAATTCAATGATGCTGTTAGTGAAGGTGATGGCGAAAGGCTGTTTGAACTGTACAAACTATTATTGTTACTGTACAAAACACATGGCCACTACAAATATGCCTATGTAGTTCTGTTGCATTTGGTGAAGTGTATTGCAATCCTTTCCCCAGCACAGGCACTAAGATTAAAGTGGAACAGAACTTTTAACACAAGTGGTCTCCCTGGCAGAAACATCCCTCTTGATCTACAAAATGAACATGACAACAAGGGCATTAACAGTCAATGGCGCAACTTAGGTGCAAATCGTGATGAGCAGAATGCTGAAAGGACTGCTGGCACTCTGCAGCTTGTGTACCAATCAGTTGACAGAGACTGTTCTCTGAAGGAGCAGCATGCCAACAGGAAAAACCCCAAAGAGAAGGAGGCAGTTCATCAAATTATAAATGATTTACTAGGAAATGAAGTTTTCACCAACACACCTGGTCGAGACGGATACAAGTCTTTCCCAAAGTTTGACAGGAGTCTCCTCCATGGGCTAGACTACAGAGATCTACACAAGTGGATTAAAGAGCATATCAATCTGTGGGGATCAATTTACCAACCAGAACGATAACCCTAAACATGCCTCCATAAGTAATGTTTAGAGGATTTATAGTTTGGTGACTCTTCGCTTTCTGTTTGTATTGGTCTGTTTCGACTTACACTACGGACAAGTGCACTTTCTGCATTATACAAACATACATTGTAAATGTGGAATTATCAGCAAAACTATAATATATCCTACCTACACTGTACTCGTATTTTGTCCATTGATAAAAGTTGCATACATTGTTTGAGCCATATTTGAAGGATAACTCATGAAGGAAAAATGTTTCAAACTGGTATGATGTCTACCAAAAGGAAGATTTGAAAGGACAGATGTCCCTTTGAGGAAAAGAAATTATTTCCAGCACTGTACAGGGGCTTAATTGTTAAATTAATATGCAATGACAATCTGTAACTAGCACACAACCAAATAATTATATTATTAATTATATATCTACAGACCCCTTGCTGTATTATAACACCTTAATGATGATGTCATTCCATTAAATATATCACTATTGTGCAAGTTTAAAGCTCAGAGTTCATCCTCACAGTCACTATCACTCATAAAACCCAAATCAATGCTGTCAAAATCAAACTCTGGGACATTTACAGCCTGTTTATGTGAATGCCAGTTGAGAAAGGCTAGAGTTTCCTCAAAATTGGGAATGTCCATGAAAATTTCCTGAATAACTTCTAAAATTCTCAATGCATTTGGCACTGAAAACACTGGAAAATTGTTGACCAAGTCATGAAGATTAAAAATGATCTCACATTGATGGGTAATGTCATCTATAAGCTGTGTTGAAAAGCCATGACTTGAGCTCGCATCAAGTGAAATTCCTTCGCTTCTCAAGCCATTCCACACTTCATGTAAAGCTTCCCTGAGAACTTCTTTCTCTCCAGGTTTCACCTGCCGTTGCAAGCCATTATGGTTTCCACTGTCCTTGTCATTGGCAAAGACAGTCTCAAAGGGCAACACATCTGCACTACATTTCCCACTGGCACACTTGCGCACAGGCTTGTGCAAAAGGAGCAGCAGTCATGAAGTGGCTCAAGGGGCTGAATTGTGGCGTCCAGTGTTTTGTACGCAGCAACACGAAAACAGCCTTTGGTGCGCACAAAATCCTTAACTTCCTGTTCGCAGTGGCTCACCTGCTGTCCATGGTAAATTACAATAACATGGGACTTCTTCCCATCTCTTCCAGCTCGTCCAGCCTCCTGATGTTGATCCAGGATTGTGCTTGCAGGTCCCCAGTTTATGATGTACCGTACATCTGGAAAGTTTACCCCCATGCAGAGTGCAGTTGTTGCCACAAGGATCTGTTTTACTCCATTTGTCTTGAACTGGTTGAGAACACGATCTTTACAGCTTTGCCAGGAATTGGAATGCTAAATTCCAATTAGGCAGTTGTCTTGTTGAGGGCAAAATTGAAGATGAAAACCTTTTTTCCCTAACTCTGATATTAAGTAGTTCACTACGATGGCTATCTCATTCATAGTGTTGCAGAACACTATAGTCTTTGGGCAATTAACTCCCTCTTCTTTCACTAAATTAACTAGCCAGAGCAACTCTTTCAACTGGACATCCTTTTTCACCTTTTTAACGGAAAACCGCAAATTCAACCGATTGGGACTCACATAAATGGTTTTGCAATTCTTCAAGCACAGCAGTCTCTTTATGGTCTCCTGTGTGGTTGGGTCAGCAGTCCCGGTCAGAGCACCCATAGGAGTACCTGCAATGTATTACCAATGTTAAAAAATTCATATGGTAAAGCAGTTTCTGAGGTTAATTTCTGTTGTCAGTTTTTAACTGAAAGCACTAGTAGAACTAACACTTGCATTGTTTACAAACATTTATTTTCAACATTAGAGTAAAAGAAAAATTCCATACTTTACATTCAAGTGCACTCTGCCTTAGAGTGTCAAATAATGTCGTTTTTGGACGAAATAGTCCTAAAAAGTGCCATGTTTGTGGCTATTAGGAAGATCTATAAAAGAGAACGCGGTGTGAAATACAGAAAATGAATTCAGTTTTTACGCAAATTTGATGAGATGCAAGTCAACAAATACACAAATGGTTCAATAACACTGTTCTCCTTGCCAGAAAAAAAAAAAACAACAGCATGCAAAGCTCTTCACTCACCTTGTTTACAAAACGAACGCAGTAACCCGAGTTTCCCAAAGCATTCACGAAAGGCATCTGCTTTTTTCCCTTTCTTTGTCTTATTTGACCTGGAAATGTAAACGAAATCGAGTGTTACTTCTGAAGCCCTAACCCTCAAGGAATTCTTAGAAATCAGCCAGTGTTAAATATTCCAGCGAAAACAAACCTTTGACCGGTCCAAGTTTCCACAGTGTGAGAATTGTCAACAATAATTGCTGCCAGGTTTTGGTGGAATGGCGTATCTGTCTTCTTTAGTGAAGCGAGAAAAGGCTTTGCCAATACTTCTTCAGCGAAGGCAAAGATTAGTCGATAGTTTCCCCTCTCTACATCTTCCAGTCTTGCACTTGTAAGTGCAACAGCACTTAAACCCATCGCAGACGCTTCAACTGGTCTTGCACGATGCTTTTTAAAGGGCAAACAACGATTATGCACTGAAGTCTACAACACAAAGTTTCTTGAATGCGAACAAGAAGTTGAAAGATGAGGCTTTTCCCAAAGCCGGTTGGAAGAACTGCCAACAAATCTCACGACAATACAAGTGACCAGATGGCTTCTCTTTGCTCGGGGCGCAGTACGAGCAGCATTCCAAGAGTTCGTAAGTAACACAAATTTTCCTCCAGAGCGGAATCGAAAGCGCTCGAGTCCGCCATTTTCTGTCACAGTAAGATTCTCCCGAGTTCTCCCACGGGAAAAATGCATTTCCGAATAAGATTGATTGATAGGTGACAATCATTAGTATCTACCGCACCAATCAGGAACTCCGTTTGCCCACAAACGGAGTTTCGCAAAATAACAGGGTCTGCGGGCAGGCGTATTTCCCCCCCCCTCCCCCTCACTAGTTTGTCACTATCACTACCACCTCCATAGGCCGTCATTTTACTAGCTCAAGGCTTTCCTAGATCTTACCAATCCAATATGGATCGATCGATCGATCGGAAAATAGCACGCGCCCGCCAGAAAATACGCCTGCTATGCAGGCTATCATTGAGTATCATTCGAATGAAATTTATCAAATATTTAAGGTGGACGCTGAAGAAAAAACTGATACCTTATCAATCACAAGGGAAAATTCAATAACACATTGTGAGTATTCTGATTTGCTAGGCAAATATTCGCATGCAAATTTGAGTTGTTGCGGGAGGCTCTGTCACCTTATGTGGTCACAACGGCCAATGAAACAACAGGTCAACAACAAAAGAACGCAATATTTCGTTACAGCTGAGTCATGTTCTTGTAATCATGAGCCATGCAAGGGAATTAAATAACTCTCTTTATTATATCTGTCAGTTAGTACGCGCTGTGATTGGTCAATATTGCAGGCTGTATAAAATATAAAAATTCCCTAAAAAAGAAAAAATGAATCAAAATATCATAACATTAATTATTATACA
>JAEMWC010000025.1:1170000-1192500 GCA_016490735.1 Pachyseris speciosa
TCTCCTATTTCTTTTACTGCACGCGGAAAATGGACGTCTGCGAAGCAGCATCACTAATCGTGTTCCAGTATCCCGCTGTTTGGTTTTAAATTTTGCATAAATAATGAAACATCCACCGCTGTGGAAGTCTGGCTATAAGTACCCCAACACAACATTTTGCCCGAGCTTTCTAGCTATTTAGTCAGCCTGTTAGTTGGCCACTGAACCTGTAAATTGCGTTTACAACTGTGAAGATCATTCTTCATTTGATTTAAAAATTCATTACTTATGAAGACTTTAATCGTAAATACAAAAATTAATTTTTTAACCTATTTTTTAAATCCTTGTATCAATTTCTGCAAACCTTAAATCAAAGGCAGTTTCTACACCCTGACCTGCATACAACAAACCCAATTCTAGATGATTCCTACATATTTGACTTATTCACGGAAAAATCGATTCGACTTTCCAAAATGATCTCTCAAAACTGCTACATTTTTTTTTCTGTTCAGAAAGCCGTGAAATCTTGCCCAAACAGTTCGTGGACAAACAAAATAAATTGAAACGTAACTCGCCTGTCTGTCGACAAGTTATTCCATACACTATACAGGGGGATAGTTGACAACGTTAAAGTAAATATTCAGTTTAAGCGGTATTCTTACTGAGTAAGGTTTTTTCATAGATTTTCACGTGCACCTGCTTAGCCAAGAAACGGCTAAGTTACTGTGCCCAGAATGAGCGTTACACTTACGTGGGGGATGTGGGTATCCCTTAACCCCATTCAACGACTTGAATATCTCAATCAAATTTCATTCCTGGTTGAAGTCTTCTCCAGTACAGAGCCATTCCGTTGCATTGAAATTCAGCATTTGTGACACTTGAACTGTGACGAGTTTCTATTATGTTCAGCCCGAAACCTCATTATCACTTACTTGATCCTACCTTTCTGATCCTGTCCTTAATTCTCGTGACCACTATGTTGTAAAGCATACAAGACGGAGACAGACTAAATTAAACTAAAATTTCCCTTTGAGGTAAGCAGCTAATTCTGATATGCGGCAATTCACCCGCAATTCCGTCCCCTCTGTAAAATCTGGTGGTAATATGAAGCCGTGGCCTCTTCTTTCCTTCAGCTTGATACTACTGCAGCATCACTGCTTGTATTTTCAATACAAAAATCTAGAAGAAATAAAATATATATTCATCCTGTTGTCAGCGGGTCAAATATTTGATCGACAACTTTAACATTGAGTTACACAGATCATATGTCAGCCTAAACATCATATAACCATGACAAGTATAGGCGGAAATGTTCCAAACAGGATAGCCTGCCCATAGCTTTCCATGAACCATGAATTCTGTCTGTTTCAATGATTTGTCACTACTATTTCCTTTAACTGGCATTTATTAGCTACAAGGATTACTGAAAAGCCTTGAACTACACTCATGTGAAAGCAATTCTAATAGCATTGACTACTACTGCGATGATCAGTCACATATTTCATCATTAATCTGCAGTTCAAATATGATTTTCATATATTCACCACTCACAGGTATATTACGAACCAAGAAAAAGACCAGCTCTCAGATGGCTTGTTAGCTTAGTTGGTAGGCGCTGCACCGATATCGCAGAGGTAGTGGGGTCGAGTCCCGTACAAGCCTGAATTTTTTTCAGGCTTTATTTTCACTACTGAATCGGATAAAGTGTAACAACAACAACAACAATCAGACAAGTAAAATACCTTGCAAGTTCTAACCCACACGCTAAAGAACAGTATGTGGGAAGGCAGGGACAGTGGGTTTTGTGCTGCTGCATTTCCATCCTCTTGAGTCTGGCTCCACATGTACAGTCAGTGATCTCGTTAGGACAATCATGGAATCTGAGTTGATTCCTTGCAAATTTCTCGGGGCACGTATTGCACTGCAAAGGAATCTCACCACATTCCTTCTTGTGGGATACAATAGCCTCTGCAGTGATTTGGCGTTTGCAGTGTTTGCAGGTGCAAGGTAAACCTCTTGCCACATTTCTGAGAGCTATGTTGGAATGTAGCAAGCCAGTGTGGTTTTTGCACACTGGACATCTGGTTGCTGACTGGTCATCTTGTCTGTTTTGGCACGAGCCACAAATGGAATGTTCGCAGTTCGAGACCAGGTAGCACGTTAGCACCAGCTCGTAACTGCATACAGGAAAGAATGACAATACGTCTTAGCCCTGAGACCAGGGGTAGGGGTAATTTGTTTGTTGGTGGGTGAACTCAAACACCCCATTAGAAATTCCAAGGGAAATGAGCTTCGGCCTTCAGTGTTTACCACCAAAGTTCTCTTTTGTGATTTGTATTTCGCTCCAATTCTTTTTTAAACTGCGAGTAGTCTCTAATTTAGGCATTGGATTGTGGGGCGAGAGAAAAACATGCATGAAAAATTTTAGAGCCGATATTAAAGAAGTTGGTCCAACACAATGTATGGCATATGGTACTAGTTAATAACCATAATTTTTTGTTCTGAATAAAATTGCTTCGGCTCAGTCATACACAATGTTTATCGCAGGTTATAAACAGGATAAAAAATGCCGTGAAACAAAATTTATTAATTTGTCCGTATAATTCATGTTTGATGCTTTATTAAAAATCTGTTGGAAAGTAAACCAGCAGATCTCAACGCAAAAATTTTTGTGAAAAACTGTGAGAATTTGTGACTGCCAGGCACATAATCAGAAATCAGAAAAACAGAATGGCAAAGCTGGAAGAAGTCGTCCACTGCAAAACCAGCAAAACATTGTTTTGGAATCGCTTGGCATTTCTGGACAAAGATCGGATGTTATTCGGTTTCAAAAACGTATTTTTTCATGGATATTCATTGAGATTTGACATGGTGCATCAGTGAACGAAAACACAGAGATTTTATTTCTTGGTAACTGTGCTCAGGTTCGACAATTTGATCTACTTCAAACCCAAGCGGATATTGTTTGAAATCGCTTGAAATACCTACAACATGTGCTGCTTGTCAGTCAACAGTTTTCTTTCTTTCTTTCCTTTCCCAAGGTTTCCATTGCTTGGACTGCCATCAGAGAGTCTTCCCTGTCTTGTAGGGATGGTATGGATTTAGCTATCTGTGTTTCTCTCTGCTTCCTTCTTCTGGGGTACAGCTTCCTCTTTTCTTCTAGTTTTTGAGACTGTCCTTAGTCGTGCCTGATACACAATGTGCACTGATCGTACAGATTGCTTTAGCTCTTTTCTGATTGCAGTGTTCTCGGGTTGACCATTCACTGGATGATAAAACTTGACTGCCTCCTTTACAGTACACAGACCACTGTATTATTGTCGCTTCTCCCAGTGCTCACCTGTCACTGGTGATGACTCGCGCATTGACAGATTCCTTTCAGACTCGGCATTTGTTTGTGCCAATACAAATCCAGATTTGATCACTGGAGGCAGAGATTGATATCAATAATTTCTACCATCAATTGACTTGTGCAGAAACAAATCATTCTAGTAGTGATCATTCTGCTGTGTACTATCAAGTTCAGATACTTCTCCATCTGTTTGTAGCACTTTCCACTCATACAGATCAGACGAGTACGGAGCCCTCTTAGGGCCATCCTGAGTTCTTGCGTTCTTGAGTTCCTGAGTTCCTAAGTTCCTGAGTTCTTGAGTTCTTGGTTTGTAAATTTTTCATTTTCTTAAGTTCCTGAAACCGCTGGTCGGTCGAATCACAGGTGGAAATGAAGCAAATATGGTGGACAGTGTCGACACTTGTAGGTTACTGATTCGGTTGTTTCTAACATTTTGTGTCATCTCTTCAGCCAGTGGATCTCTCGAACAATATATACCTGCTTTAGGAGAACATGGAAATGCAAATTGGGATGAACTTATAGAAAAATATTTTCATATGGGACTGCAGCATGTTGAAATTGTCGCGTTTTTGACCCTTGTCCATGGAATCAAGATCAGCCTGCGGCAGCTGAAAAGGATACTGCAGAGTAAAGGCCTAAGGAGGAGGGGGCTAACTCCGATTTAGGCTTAGTCATCAGGACTATCCAACAAGAAATAGAAGGAAGTGGAAAATGTGACATTGAAGTTGCTGTGGATATTTGCTCCTGCTCCCCCATTCCTGATTGTCTCCCCTCATTTGCCCAGCTTGCCACCATTCTGATGCAAGAACTCAACCTTGAGCTACCTAACTCTCCTCAGTCAGCCAAGGAATTGTACATCAAACTCTTAGCGGGAATGGATGATTTGTTAACATGACATTCTACTGAATACTGATTGTTAAACATGGGTTATGGTAAATTACAATACAAAGGTCTACATAGGCATAGTTATTTTACAGCATCATGGTCAGAATAGTATACGCTAATTACTAAGCTATGGATAGTACCCTCATTTTTCTGTCTGATATAGACGTGGTCCAGTAAACTGCCTGAAATGAAAGTAGGCGTTTTTACAATCTGTTTATAGTTCAAGGAATCCATTAAAGACTTAAGTGGTTCGATATCTTTGTTATTAAAGTAGTTAATATTCACATCTCCAAGGATTACATCAATAGCATGAGATCTAAGTAAATAAGAAATACCATCAATAAATTCAAGAATATTCGAACTATTTTTACGATATGCCAAAACAAAGGACTGATTTTGTGTATTACTGCTACAAGTAATCACAAAGTTAACAGCATTTAAAGTAGGAAAGTATTCTTGGTAGATAATGTTAATATTATTTCTCATACAGATTGCCAAACTTGAAAATTTGTCTGAATTGTGATCATGTCTGTACATTGTGAAAGGAGTTAAATCGTGTGTAATATTTAAGTCATTACTTCCAGGTAAAAGCTGTGTTTCAGTGATTGCTAGAAGATCACTTTTGAAAAGATTTCCATCAGTTTTAAAGTCAGAGCTGTGTTTTGTCAGAGATCTTATGTTTAAAAGGAATACTTTTAACACTGAATTGCTATTGCACATTAATTGTTCCTTTCTATATGCAGTGTCTTGGGTAAGTTCTGAATTTTAAGTTCTCAATATCATTCAATCACGTTTTCGCCATTTCGCTTTCATGTTTGTTTTTGTTCTACCTATGCATTATGCAAATCTGGACCATCCAATCGGACAATGTAACGGAACGCATGTCTCGGTATTCTGAAGTTCTCCTTCCACCAATCTTCAATGAAATTTCTGTGTACACTGTTTAAGGGTTTCAAACTAGAATTTGTTTCTTGGCCATGACCAATTTGAAGCAAAATCAATCGGTTTCGCCTCGACTTCTTGACATGCTGTAAACATAAGAGCCACTGAAATCTTGATGCCTGAGTTTGCTGTTCAAAAATAAGAAAATAAAACGAGAGGACTACAAGAGCCACAGCTTATAAACGCGGGCACTTTATGCATGGATTAAATTAGAATTTTCAACCAATTCGATTTGATCATTTTTTAGCCAGTATAAACACGGTAAAAGTGTACCAAGGTTTAGTCAGTAAACATTTACCTCGGTAAATGCCACTAAATCAAAACAACAATGACAACGGCAATCACTGAAAAATATCCACAGGGCTCGTAATGGGATAGCCTCAACTGCTGCCAGGTAAAATTTCTAATCAGTATGGTTAATAATTCGGGGATCTTGGGATCCATAATATTTTTGCTTTAGTGATCGAGACAAAAATGGTCAGGGCTCCAGGCAGTTAAATGATTGGGCTCCAGGGACCCAAGAATAAATTAAAAGAGGTCTTATTCCATTTAACAACTAAGAAACTAGGTGTCTGTCCCCGGTCTCTTTTATTCATTTATTCTGCTTAATTAGCTCACCCTGACGCAGCTTGTTTCCACAGCTGTCAACTTTATCATGCTTCTGGTATGTTTTATCACCAACATATCCAATGGCACTCAATAACTGGAAGAAAACTTGATTAGAATGTTAGCCACTGTATGGTAAGCTAATTTTTAAAGTATACGTTGTGGAGTCTACTCCTGACAGAGTAGGGATATTAGTTGCCAGTAGGTTTTTGCCATTTGATCAGTCGGTGTCCATAACTCTCCCTTTCTTTAACAACGCTTGCCTTCATTGAGGCATCCTCTTCCTGCACATGGAAAAAAGTTCTTGTAACTGATCCATTACTTTCCACATTGTCATGCAACAATTGCAGTAGGGCTACACCCTGTGCCTCTGCTTCAGCTTGATCTAGTGGAGCCCTAGCAACGTTGTCATCAGACATAATCAATATCTTCTAAGTAACTGGTTTCTGAACGTTTCGCAACCGAGTGTAGTGTGGTCTGCACATGAAAAGTATGGCGTCTGGATTGGACCATGTAGCAGGGTGTCAAGTTCCTATTTTTGGGCATGCTTCCTATTTTCTCCAGCTGTACTCAGTGAACAGCCCAATTTTGAAATATTTGAAATAAAGTTTTCTCTAAAATTGACAAATCACAGTAAAACCGGAAGTGTTTCTTCAAAACAAGACCAGTTGTGGATAATTTTCTTAAACTTGTGCCCAGACTTTCTCAGTGGTTTTGTAGCTTGCAAGCTCTTCAGAGACATTGGCTGCCCGATTTCCCTCCATCTCCATCTTCTACAATGAAATTCAACCTCAGCTCGACGTCTCGTCTACGGAGCCCTCTAAGGGCGTTCCTGAGTTCCTGACTTCCTCGGTTCCTGAGTTCTCCAGTTCCTGAGTTCCCGAAATCCTGAGTACTTCGGTCGTTGTGGGTGAATTGCTTTATCTCGATCATTATGGCTGCACCGGACGATAGTGAATTGGAGGTATTTAAACAATTTGAATTACGTTTCTCAATAGTTTTAGTTCACCAGTTGCAGCAATCGTAATGACTTTATTGTGCGTCATTGTTTGTGGTCGATCGTTGAGTTAACAAGTGATCACAAGTTTGTAGATCATTATGCTTATTGAATTGAAGCCCAAAGGGCTGATCTTTGGGAAATTATTAGAATATGTAAGCATTTAGCAGTTATTTGGCACAACTCCATTATCCTTATGACCTGAGACCTGCAGAGAGTCGTGTGCTGTCATATTTGAGGAACTATGTGGGTTCTATGGATGATCAACTGCTTGATAAATTTCTACGATTTGTTACAGGGTCTCCAGCTGCTCCACAGAAGCCAATTCAGGTTGCTTTCAATACAACTGTTGGCCTTCTACGCTGCCCCTCTTCCTCTACCTGCTCAGAGGGGGGAGGAACAGGGGGGTAAAACCCCCTTCTCCCTACCTTTTGAGCCAATTTCTCCCTCCTCCCTAAACGTTTACCTCACAGCGCCTTCAAGTATATATACCTGGACAAGTAATAGACGTTAGGGCGAAACATGAACGAATTATACTTATTTAAGTATGAATGTTACGGTACTTACAATTTAGGTCCAATGGGCTGAGAAATTTCTTAGTTTTGCAAACGTTTGATAACTTGGTTTCATCATTGAGTATTCTTTAACAGGCTTGTTACTCATGACTCTGTTACGATAGTCTGAGTCAAGTTCCAGATCAGAGACTTGAAACATTGAGGGAATCCAACAAGACATAATTGAGGTGTTCTAAAAATCACTCTAGCCAGGTAGATCCAGGTAGATGCTTGACCTTACCGTTGACCGGTTAGCTCAGTTGGTAGAGAGCCAGACTACTGTGCGGTATTCAGTCTATTCAAGCGACCAAAATCAAACAATTCCCATTAAAAGTAATCATAAAATCTAGCTGGTGCTGTGATAATTCTGTTACAACGCGACCGTCCAGGTAAATTGCAGTGACCAATTTGTTCTGTGGCATCGTCATCACTATCACGTTCATCATCCAAAACGTCAGCATCACCGCTTACGTCTCTGTTAAGCCTGGTGGATATCAGCTCCTCATACTGTCACTCATTCAGCCTAATACCATCAAAAATCGATGCCCTTGCTGACATTGAACATGCGGGTAATGACGTTGTAGTGTACGAATTCAGGTCCACAGTCTCGGTTCCTTGCCAGTTGAACTGCAAGAAGTCTTCTTTGTCTTGCATAAAGACTTCCGCGGATACGCTAGATGTGCTGGCATGAATGTCTTCGTTTGCGACAACCAGCATATCCTCTTCCTTAGCCTCAGTTCTAACAAACACAGATCCGTTGTAGAAAATTACTTTCTCCCTTGTAGCTTGCAGGTTGCTGTCCTCTCTTCTGTGAAAGAAAGCCAAGAAGTTAAAATCCACATTCTGAGGTGGCTCTGATTCGTACAGTCCGATGGGCAATGTTGAAAATTTATGCTTGGTCGTATCGCTACGAACGGTTGACACACGCACAGCTTCAAGCCACGTTTTCTTGTAGTCGTTCAACTTCACTATATCTTGTGCAGGGAGGGTTACATGATTTGGCTTTGGGATGGACGGCATATCCTCAAACTTAATGAAATCTTGTGGTATTTCATAATATGATTCTGGGTGAGTATAAAACAAAAACGGAAGCTTTGTTATTCTCTTCATAACTTCTTCCACAATACTTGGAAAATTAATCGCAAAATCTAGACAACCCACTGCCTCGTTAAGTCCAAGTTCTCGGGCCTTGGCATAGAGATGTTCGTTTACTTTCGTCGTTAATGCCTTCGAAAGTAGTTTAACCTCAGAGGTTTCAGGAACAGAGAGATCGAAAATGGTCTCTCTCAGTTCTTCACCTATCATCTCCAAGGAATCAATGGTTTCCTTTGATGGTGCACCAAAAGATCCATCTAAACACTTGTCTTGGGGAAGCTCAAAGAATTCCCTAATTTCAGCGACACATTTGCGGTAAAATTGCACTGAATTATCCACAATAGGCAATGCACTAGTAGCTTCTACGTTCTTCTCATCACAATGCACTCCAAAGGCATCATACAACTGACCAAACTGTTTTGTTGCGGAGTGAAGAGCCTTTATGCTGGTTATGAGAGAAATAACATTTGCCCCAGTGTCACAGACAAAGAGTGAGTTACCTTCAGCGACGACTGAGCTGGGTTGACCAAATGAGGCCATATTGGCCAAACTGTACTTTCTCTGGGTGGCCCCATTTCCAGCAAAAACGTCTACTACTGCCTCTCCAGAATCTCTACGACGATGTAAGACCTTGATCTGTCGGGCCTTTGTATCTGAGAAAAAGATGGAATCTTGTAGGGCAACAAGACCGTGTGGAGACGAGGATTCTCCTCCTTTTAGTACGACAGAGTGTTCCCCGCTAACAAGATCTAGAGCTGAAATTCCGCCTCCTTTTGCGAGATTAGAGTAGAATAGCATACTGTAAACTAAGCATACACTTCCAGGAAAACAAGGTTCTCCTTGAGGAAAAGGAAACCATCTCAGAATACTTGCTGCGATGGCGAAGTCCCTGCATCTTAAGGAAACCTCCGCGATGGCATTCCAGGAAGTACTTGCCAGGTAGACCAGGTCAGGAGCATAAAAGTTCATGGCTGTGACACCTTCAATACACATGAGAACGCCGTCGCGTTTCTGATGGCATCTTATGTATTCCTTGGCTTTGGCTCTAAGCTCTTTGACGTTTGATTGTGAAGCAAAAGGGACGTCTCGCTCGCGTAAATATTCTTGTAACTCCTCTTTTCTGCTGGGCGTTTTCGGGGTCAACTTGAAAAGATAATCATAGAAAGTCACTTTTCCGACATCTAGCTGGCTGATCAATATGATACCATCATTATAGCTGATACACAAAACGCAACTTAGGGACTGCAGAACAGTTTTGTCCTGCACAGGGTAATGCAAGCGCAAGCTATATATGGTTGTCTTATTGCATACAAAGAACGTAGATGGTGGTCCTCGACATATGCAATGCGGTTGCGTGATGCACCCTTCCTTATTGTCTTCAGAAAGTCGCCATTTCTCGGGGACCAGTGGCGAGACAACATACTCCTGACAAAACTTGTCGTGGCTTTCTTCTCTACAACAAAGGCATTTCGAATCATTGGGTAATGATTTGCAGCTGTCGGACACGTGCTTGCAAGTAAACAGATCCCATACGTTACTGTTGCTGAACTCTCTCGGTGTCTGCGACCTCATTCGATCTTGTTGCTTCTTGTTGCTTCCAGTGATAGAAATCTTTGCATCTGAGTACCCAACAGTTCCGTTTCTCGAATGACACGAAGAAGGGAAGAGTTGACCCTTCACCCTTCAACTATCAAATACCAATTAGTCAAACTACACGAAAGGCATTTGACCACATGAATAATGTCTGGCATTGAACGCAGATGTTGCAGTGTTAGTTCAACCTGACCAGTGTCGTGTAGTTCGTTACATATTTGCATGGACTTCATGTAATAAGATCCACAACCAGAGGAGTTAATGTACACCACTACTTTTCGGCATTGCCGTCCTTCCTCTAGACAGTGACTGCAAGGTCTCATAGCTGGATCAATGCTGACGAAACCTCTTCTACAACATTCATCACAAACTTTTTTTTCTTCTCCACATTTCTGACAAAAACTTTTACACTGTTCACCCGTGTCGCAAATCTGGATTTGTTGAACATGTTCGACGAGTTCTTGATAGGTGTCCTTGTCCACTCCTTTTGCCTACGTAGTTCACACCAATCGGAAGGGTTACGTTTGAATCAAGAGTAGTAGTTAGAACTTCGGATTCTGCCTCTTTGACTAAAAGATCTTTCAACTTAGCAGGATCTGGATCTGGATTAGCCGCAATGTAAGCCAAGTCTATTTTAACTGTAGCACCGATTAGTTCATTGATTATCTGGTCCCTTTGACAGCCTGCCTTCAAACCAAAGCCATCGATGCTTCTGAC
Source organism: Pachyseris speciosa (assembly GCA_016490735.1). NCBI lineage: Eukaryota > Metazoa > Cnidaria > Anthozoa > Scleractinia > Pachyseridae > Pachyseris > Pachyseris speciosa. The sequence goes on from JAEMWC010000025.1 coordinate 1,180,721, forward strand.
GACGGGGATCGACTTGATGGTGGCGTTCTCAATAATCGGAATTGCATGTTTCATAGCCATTTTGACAAATGCTTTTAAAAACTGTTATTATCCCCGACCTAGGTGTGTATGATTTCTGCCTATCCCGAGACACGCTGTCCAGGCTTGGGATCGGTATGTTAAACGAATTTATGTCAAAATCTGACCATCTACCTTTGCCTGCATTCCCTGGTCCTCTCAACATGCGGATAACTCTTTTCTTTCCAATTTTACGGACAGAGCGAAGAAACTCTTTCACATCTTTATTCCAGGCCCAGCGAACCTGCTGACGTTTACCTTGGAGTGCCATACAGTGGATATACCCGATGACATCTTTGAGAAATTTATAACAAATGTGCTCCTTGGGTAGTTCGCCAGAGGAGAGAAGTTCACCCCCTTTGGCTTTTACTAATCTCACATTTTACTTCAGTCTGTGCTCGGGAAACAAAATGTGGTATGTAATATGGTATGTAATGGGGGTTCAATTGGATAAAAAACATAATTCGGCATACAATTTCTGTTATAAATGGTATAGATCTTTAATAACTTTCAATAAAAGCCCATTTATCTCATTGTTCAATCTGGTAATAAAAACTGTCAAATATAATTTTAACAGTATAGTATGGTTGGTTTGATAATTCTTTGACAATTCATTTATTCATATATTAATCTTTTTTTTTTCCAATATTTACTCCAAGCTATGGGTAAGAAAGTACATTGAGATTTACGTGCTATTATTACCATACCATATTATTGTTATTATGATTTCAATTTTCTATATGTTACCATAACTATGATGGCATTCTCTGATATTTTCTAAATCACTTTCCACCAGTTCATAAAAATTTAAAACTGGATAAATTATTTTGTAAAGTTGCATTGAACAGTAACAAAAAAACAAACCTGAGCTTAATGCGAATCTCTGGTACAAGATCAGGGACAACTACCCTCTGTGGATGTTAACAACACATCAAGAGTTAATGGAAGTTTCAAGCATCTTCGTTGGCTGCTGATTTTCCTGTGCCTTTGGTGTTCATTTTCTTCGTTATCTGATAAGGCATTGGAAATACTTCTTACTTTTTAGAGGGCAATGTGTAATTCCATGGGTGCAATCTTTCCAGTTGTTGCAAGTTTTGTTGTGCTGTTCCCAAAGTCAGTCCATTTACTTCGCAAGCAACTGGGACTGGACAAAGACAGATTTATTAAATATGTTGTGTGCCCAAAGTGTCACACTTTGTACAATTTTGATGACTGCTATGAACTGGTTCGCGGTCGAAAAGTAACAAAGAAGTGTACTTTTGTTCAGTTTCCAAACCATCGGCAACATTTCCGTCGTACCAAGTGTAGTGAGCCACTTTTAAAAGAAGTTTCCTTAAAGAGTGGGGGAACTAAGCTCTACCCACACAAAGTGTACTGTTACAACAGCATCATTGACAATTTCTGTCAACTCCTTCAAAGGCCGGGATTTGTCGATAAATGTGAATTATGATGAAGCAGGGACATCCCTAATGGATTCCTTGCAGATATTTTTGATGGACGTATCTGGAAGGAATGGCAGTACGTGGGTGAGAAACCATATTTAGCAGCACCCAGGAACTATGCAGTTATGCTTAATGTTGGCTTGTTTCAGCCTTTCAAGCATTCAGTATATAGTGTAGGAGTGCTCTGTATGGTTCTGATGAACCTTCCCAGGGCTGAAAGATTTAAACCAGAAAATGTTTTCTTAGTTGGTGTGATCCCTGGGCGCCACGAACCAAAACACAACATTAATTCGTAATAACAGCCCCTCGTGGCTGAACTGAATGTGCTGTGGAAAGATGGCATAAGTGTTAAGGCACATGGGTCAACTGCAAGTGCCAAATTCCATGCTGCTCTTCTTTGCGTTGGCTGTGGCATCCCTGCATCAAGAAAGGTTTGTGGATTTACTGGCCATGGTTCAAATAAAGGCTGTTCAAAATGCAAGAATTTTTTCCCTGGCTCAGTTGGTACCAAAATTGATTTTTCGGGCTTTGAACCATGCCCTCCAAGGAGCAACAATGAGCACAGACTGCAAGCACAGGAGATCTTGAACCAAACAACCGCAGGTGACTGTACAAACCTTGAACAGCAGTATGGAACAAGGTATACAGAATTAACGTTGTTGCCTTATTTTGATTGTGTTCGCTTTCACATCATTGACCCAATGCACAATCTGTATACTGGGACAGCTAAGCATATTATGAAGAATGTATGGTTAGATCCAGAGAAGCCATTGCTTGACAAGAATAACTTGCAACAGATACAAGAAAAAATGGACAAGCTTAAAGTTCCAGCCAGTGTGGGAAGAATGCCCAAGAAAATACAGAACAGTTATCGAGGCTTCACAGCTGATCAGTGGAAATCATTTACAGTTATTTTTTCCATACATGCCTTGTGGAATGTCTTGCCGCGCAGTGACTTGGAAGTGTCATGGCTTGTTCTCGTCTGTGCTCTACTGTTATTACAGAAACAAATGCATTGCTTGCTCACTCCTACCTTTTGAAGTTTTGCCAGAGCTTTGAACAGTTGTATGGCAAGCACAGAGTAACTCCAAACATACATCTGCATACTCATCTTGTGGAGTGTGTTTTGGATTATGGACCTGTGTATTCATTTGGCTGTTTAGCTTTGAACGCTATAATGGAATTATTGGCGAGTATGGAACCAATCAATGTGCTGTTGAGATACAGTTAATGCGCAAGTTCTTATCAAGTCAGTTTATGAAGGATTTGCCTTTGCCTGTCGAGTTCCAAGATATATTTAAACCTATGCTTAACAGACTTTATTCGAAACAATCAGGAAGTCTTCAAGAGCAGTCTCTATCTGAGCAGGACCAGGTGCCTGGAGAAATTATCCACGCTACTGTTTTGTCCATAGGTCATGTGCGAACTGGTGGAGAATTTGCAAGTAGTTTCCACTTGTACACATGCTATGGGCCATATTCAAGAGACACTATAGATGTAGATGTTCTTCCCCATCTAAAGAAATGCTATGCTACTATTTTTGATGGGCTGGGTGAAACATCTGTTACAACTCACTTGAACGTTATGCTTGCCGTAAATTCAGTGGAGATCTCCTTGGCTCCATTAAATCAAGAGGTGATAGATCAGCATTTGTGTTGGCAAGGTGGTGCAAACTTGGTGGCACAATTGACACCTCTGGAACTGATTTGAGACCAGGTGTCATTGATTATTTTATGAAACAAAATGTACAAGTAAATGGACACTATGTGACCTCTGTTTTGGCTTCTGTACATTGGTTTCAAGCCCACCCATCAAGATACTCCTTAGGTGCTCCTGTCGAGGTCTGGTGTAAAGACCTCTTTGAATGTGAAGGTGAATCAACATTAATTCCAATTCAGAGAATCAGTGGAAAGTTCATACCAGCAATTGACATTCTCCAAGATGAACATGTTCTTGTAGTCTGTCCTCTTACATGCAAATTGCAGTTTTAGTTATAGTGCTTGTCTGATCAATGTCATTGGTAGTTTATTTTATGTTCAAGTTTCATATTCCTGTACATGTAGATATAGATCATTACAGTGTTTTTTTCTAATGATATTTTTGATAGAAAACAGGTTCTTAACACATACATTGTAGCACTTAACAGAGGAAAAATGGCCTCAGAGGGTATTAACATCTTACAAACTTATCCTTTGCTCGATTTGAATAAGTGGTTCTCTGGAAAGAGAAAAACAATCTTAATGGAGAATTGAATTAGTTAAGTCAATCATATGGCCTTGAGTTCATTTGTGATTAATTTGCACAAGGGAGATTTTCAAAAAGTTCAAATTGCAGGAACCTGCCTCGGTGGGAGCAATTTGAGCTTTTAAAGTGCCCCTAACCCCAATTTTTTTTATTGCTTTTCAAAAAGAATACGTATATTGGTGAAGATTAAAAAAAATTAACTTAATCGATCAAATCCTCGCAAATTTATGACCTTTCAAAGTTGCGATCTTCTGGTTCACGGCCGCGCGAAAGGAGATCTGGGCCTAATGGAGCTGTGACATCAGCGGGGGAAGCCGAGTTCTCAGCGTTTGAGACGATTGTACGATCAGCTGGGATCAATCTGATATTTCCGACCTTAAATCTCTTTATTGTGAATCGCAGTTAACGGAATCATTTAAAAGCATTAAGAAATGGCATCCAACAACGTAGATTCCGATTATTCAGTCGAGTCCAAAGAGTCTGATGTCTGTTCTCTCCCAGAGTATGACATCGAAGAGGAAGATGGCGATTTGGAAGATACGCGAAGCAAAAGTGAAGAAAGTCTGGATAGCTGTCACCTGGGTGATGCGGATGAACCGATAGCAGACGCTGAATGGTTGAAAGAGTATGAAAAGGAGCAAAATGAGAACGAGAAACTTGAGCGAATGTTTGAGAAAAGACTCAATGGGACATCATGAGTGGATTCATGGTAAGTCGCTACAAAATCAGACTTTGGTTGCACAGTAAGCCGAATAAATTTTTACGCCAAATCTTTCCTTTCCAAAGGTGTTCTTGTGGAAACTGTGATCGACAGCTACTACAGAACTTAAGCGAGTGCTACTGTTGTAAAGAACTAGAAGGGTGCGAAGAGGCCTTGAACAGCGATCTCGTTCAACGAGACATTCAGCCTGATTTGACACTCCAATGCATAACCGAGCATCCTGGCTTCAAACCAGTGTGTCTTGAAAAGTGGAGTCTTTGCATGGCAGCTGACAGATTTCGAACGAAAATGAAAGAAAGATACAGAGAAACCAGTTCGTAAGAACGGTAAGTTTCGCTTTAATTTTACCACTTGTTTTGAAACTCGTTTGTGAACCTTGTGAGGCAGGAGGGCTACATTTAAGCACAAATGTGCATGTCTTAGTGGCTTGGAGATAGTGGCTTGAAGATTCATAACTGCGCGGAGATACGAAAATTATCTTTGAGAGCTGAAGAATATTATTAGATAAACACCAATAAAATGTCAACCCATTTCACTTTCACTGTGAAAGGCACCAGTTATAATGTAACCATAGCAACAGTGACCTTGTTCACCTGTAAAGATATGTTTTTACACAAAAGCTCAACTAGTATTCCCTAGGTTTTTATAAAATAGTTAGCAACTATTCACTGAAGTGGAGGTGGCTAGCGTTGGATATTTATATCCACCACTAGCCAGCGACACTGAGTTCGACTAGCCAATCAGAGTGCGCCTTCAATGTTATCCACTGTTTTGGTATAATTATACTCAAACCAATAGTGCCATGAAATTGCTAAAACCAGTCAGCAGATCCCAGGCTTATTCATAATTTGCAAAACAAAGTTCTCCAAATGAGGAATAGCTATACTGGTTTAAAATCCATCAAGTGTTCTGGCTCGCTCGCAATTGGTCTAAACACATCACGTGACCAAATATTTCCCAGGTTAAATTGGGGAATAACTTAGAATATTCCCCAATTTTCAAATCTTTGAGGGTTACGAAAAAGATTTGAAGGATAATAAACACAATAGCCTCCATTTGGGGTGAAAATATGCTCAGATATTTCTCCATGGACATTATCTGTTCCTTAAAACTCAGTTTTCCTCGAGCTATGCTCTCGCAAAACTTTTCACTTCTCGGAACAGATAATGTCAGTGGGAAAATATCTAGCATATTTTCGTGCCAAATAGCCGCTATTGTTTAGATAAAAATTTTATTTTGGTTAAATACATGCATTTTTCTTATCTCCTTTACCTTTTGTCCACAGTTACCTGCGCAGCATTGCATACAGGGAATTCTGTCGCCTGGTCTATGGTTTTCTGGGGAAAAAAAGAATTCCTCTTCCAACATGTGCGTATATGAAGATCAGAAAAGAATTTCCATCTTCTGAGGAAGAAAAATTCACCGGCTTTGACCTTGATGATGGAGGAACATCAGTAACGACCATACTCTTTCTCTTTTCCCTTTTTTCAATAGCCTCTCCTCTAGGTTGTTTTTCTAACATGGAGTTCATTGGCGCCGGGTCATTCTTTTAAGCCTGCTGGCAGCATCATCTAAATCGTCTTTACTGGTCTTTACTGGTCTGATGCAAGACTGACCTAAGTGACTTTTTCGGGTGAATTTTTTTTCCTTCAAAAGTGCCTGAATTTTTGCTTGTGCTTTTCAATTTACAGTAGTAGAAAATGCTCTTGTTCAGCTTGGTTTTGTCTTTGTTTTTCTCAAAAACAAAGTGCTAACCACCCCAAAAAAATACAGGGGAATGTTTTACTACTTAATTGAAAAGCACATGCAAAAATTCAGGCACTATTGAAGGGAAAAAATATTCATCCAAAACAGTCGCTTCGGCCAGTCTTGCACCAAGCCGTTCAATTACAAAGGAGACAACAATCGTCAACAAATGTACATGTTTATACATGTGCAATGGTTTACAGTAGTCTACGGGATTAAAAATGTTGTTTGGCCAATCAAGACACATAGCTGCACTAACCAGAAGAAATGGTATAAAGAAATGTTGCTTACCAAAATTCTGTACAATTCCTGCATGCCGCACAGTGGCTTCTCCATTTTTAAACTTCGGGTATGACACCTTAACCTGCTCCACACCATCACCTCTCTTTTTCACTTCCCTTTGGAGGTTAAAGTTGAAATGAACTATAGCCAGGATATGCCTAAGAAGGAAAGAGGAAATGGAAAGATTAGCATAGTTAAGGAATGCAGTGACTTTTTCCTCTCACTAAAAGCATATCTATATGCTCAGATATCAGGTTTTGAGCAAAATTATGATCAATACCTGCAGTACATTCCAACATAGGAATAGGCTATCATCTTCGGTGCGAACTGGTTTAAAAGCGAGTGAAATCCCTCAAGACAACTTGTCTGTGCAAACGGTGAGGCCTGTTTAATGCCTTTCACCAGACTATTGTTGGGATCTTGTACCCCTGATAAGATGATTTAATATAAACCACTCTCACCAACACTAAGCCACTTTCTTGGACTTATTACTCCATGGGCACATTTGTCGAAGAGAGCATCAGGCAGTGAGGAATGCTTATTTACAATATGGCTCAGGAATGCCTTAAATGTTGCGTAGATAACCAGTCCATTGCCACTGTGTGTAGATGCCGCACTCCAATATAAGTGATTCTCGCAAGGCTTAATCCATTCCGATAGTGCTTCACACCCTTTTTCTTTTGAAATTTTGCTCAACACTTTCCTGATTTCTGAGAATTAAAAAAGCATTAAAATATGACCAAGTTACATATATAATACCTCAACATTCAATATATATATGACATTCTGGATGAACTGAAAGTAAATAAAAGGCAAAGTAGAACCAACTACCAGCAAATGGGAGTGCTTCTTAGTTCAATTATATAGTACATGATATTCAACTGTATACATAAATACGTGTACACCTGAAGCTGACAATGTGAAAGACATTCCCAATTATGTCAATTTCAAAAACCATAGGTTTATAATTTATTTCAAACTCTAGTTGAACTTGGCTCATACTTTTCTTCAAGTGCCAAATGTCGAAGTAATGGGTAATTGTAGTTAACACCTTCTTCATATGTGAGGCAATGCTAACATGGCGGTCTGAGATAAAACATTTTATCATTATGCCATAAGCAAGGAGGAAGTTGATGCATTCCTTGAATGCCATAAACTCCATTGCAGGACTGCTTCCTGCCTGGTTTCTCTGCAAGATTGAAAGTAGGTAAATAAATCATGAGGATTAGCATTGGGAATGGCCTACATGTGCAAGAACAAGTAGTCAGTTGGTTCAAATTGTTAAATTAACAGCAATCTATCATACTGCTTCTTAGTCACTTTGTAATTCTCATTATGGGGTTAAAATAGCAACTAAACAATCCAGAGTAAGTTCCATTATTACATGTTAATAAAATTGAGAACTCAAAAATTCTGGATAATTTTTCAAGGCTAATAAGGCCAATAGGCCAACAGACATGAACTGTCTCTGACAGGCTTTTGATCTAAGGCACCTCTCTCATCTGAAACAAAGCATTCCAATTGCAAAAATGTATTGTACCTGAATAAGAACAAAGTGTATGATCATGGGATAGTGCAGCAGAACATGGTGTATGCACCAAACTTTGCACTATGCCCCATGCTATCATGTCTGCCATCACCAGCAATGCAGACCCCTTCACGAACAGCTTTCACTTTGGCTAGCAACTTGGCTTGATAGCTTTCCCAGTACACCAATATTGTTGGAAACAATTTGCTCTATAACAGAAATTAAAAAAGGAAAAGTATTAAAACACCAGGCAACACTTGTAGGTGCAGCAATTAGTAGAGAACTCATCCATTAGTAGCAATTAGCAATGGTCAGTGGTTGCTGAGAGGATAGTGGACCCAGAATTTACCACAGGTTGCACAGCCTAACTTGCTAACGTGACTGCTTATGTTCGATTTGTGTAGGTACTTGTAGTTGTTTGATTAGCTTCAACTGATTTCAGTGTATTGCCTAATACATGTATGTTCAGCACTTACTCGTTGGTATTTGAAGAATGTGTTAAGTGAAACACAGCAAAGGCCCATATGCTTAAAGACTTGAAACACTTTTGTGGCAGAGCTTCCAGCCAGAAGAACAGCCATACAATGGAGGAAATTTCCAGCTGGAATCTGTGAATTTGGCATTGAAGGCTGACTATGCCAGGTACTTATCCGTTTAGGGCATTTGGGGTTGGAACAGCTGGTGGTAATGACGGCCTCTGTTCCAACTTGCTTAGCCTCCAGCTCTGGATTGTCTGTCTTGCAGACATGACAGAATTGAAACAGAAGCAGCAGTTGGCTGAGAAACACGATGTGTTTAGGTTCTGTCCACAAATTTGTACCAGCAACTGATAACCTGTAGAATGAGACAACAGAGACAAGATCATGGAAGTACTGTCTATGTATATATCATACCATAAATGTAGACTTGCACAGTGGGTATAAAACTATAACTGGAAGAGTAGTTCAATAGGTTAAGTGCTCATTTTCAATATTTTTTTATTTATTTTTTTGGAAGATACATATTTCTGAGTATCCTAGTGCTCACCTATTACTATTTTCATTTGCTTCCTCGGTCTCGGTCTCAGTTTCGGTTGTTGTGCCTGTTCCATCTTCATACTCTGTGCCATTGTCACCTTCACCTTCTGTCTCTTCACCTTCGTCAAACTCAGCAAACTGCTCTTCATGGTCATGATCACTGTGTGGTCCCTCTGGGTCTTCACTCAAAACGTTCTCGTAGACAGCCATTCGCTGCTCAACAACGTTTCCTAATTGAATCAGAAGTATGCATATTATTATTATTTCTAATAAGCTCTTATCTTTTCCAAAGAAGAAAGACACGTGAAAATTTTACCTGAATTCACACCTTGAGTTCGATTCTTTCTCAGATTCCTTCTTTTCTCCTTCAATTTGCACTGCAGTGATTTCACCTGATTTCTCAGCTTCCTGTTGTCTCCTTCCAAGACACGACAGCTTGCACAACTGGAAGCACTGGGTTCTTCTGGGTTCTCGGTCCGTTCATCATTATCATTTTCTAGCATCTCCTCATCAGCTGCTTTTGGCATCTCCTCCCGATCGGTGCTCGATTCCTCTCCTGTATCCTCTGACGGTTTTGCACTACTTTGTCTCAACGACATACTAGGCGACCCTTCTGTAAGAGCATCTCACAGAACCTTAAAGAAATAAACGACGAACAGTGTAAATCATACAAAAATATGACAAGTTTCGTTCTGACTGCACGAGAAGAAGTATTCACACCTTTCTCTTGGCCCTTCCGCTTTGGGGTAAAGATTTAACCACATCGATTGCGTGAATCGTCGGAAAGACAACAACTCCGATCTCGTCCCTTTTCAGCCTGGGCACGGAGAGCTTGCCCAGCTCTGGCACCAAGTTGTACTGAAATATGTAGTCGTCCGGCTTAAAGTGCAATGAGCACACTGCAGAGTGCTTTGTTGGTTCCCATTTGGTACGTTTGGCTTTGACAAAGTCGACCCATTTCTTTCGTCGTTTGATCGCCTCTGGTAGAGAATCACCAAAGAAAGGTATGCTATGCACAAAAATTCGTTTTGCAGGATCTGCGACGTTACTGCAATTCGCAGCAACACATCTATCGGGCATTGCAGAACAATATATATTCCCACTGCTAAGTTTGCTCCCTCAGCGTCTCTTCGAACAAGCGAAATGCCTTCCCCGGTTCACATCACAGACCTAACTCGACCCAATCTCCTTAAAACTCGGCGGTGAACCAAAATGGCGCGTATTTTCCGAACTTTAAAAATTCGCAGAAAATTGAGGAAAAATCGTACGACTATAATTTTTTTATCAAAGTGATCAGCAACAGAATAATTTTCCAGAGAGCGAAAAAAAAATTGGGGTTAGGGGCACTTTAAAAAGCTTACAGTTGCAAGTGAATCAAGACGTGAACACGAAAACCATATGATTACTTATTGACAACTGAAACTGTATTTGGCAAACTTTCACTGCTCACTTTAAAAATTAAAAGTTTCCCTTTTCTTTTTCATCGGTCTGCCATTATTGACTTTTATTTTATCAATTTGTTGAAGATGGCCAGTTAAGGCCGAAACATCAATTTGAAATTGTTTTTAACCTCAGACGAGTCCTGGAAAAGAAAAGAAAATTTAATGAATAATTGAACATGAAAAAATTTACAAAAATAAGCCCTACAAGAAACGCTTTGGAAAAAATGTTGGCCCAGCGCTTATTATCAGAATTTAGATTTCTCAGACCCTCAATGTTTATTTTAGGCAGCTAGTATAAGATTGTCATTTTTCTGATTAATTGCTGTCGCTGTTGTTAGAAACCAGGGGTGGATTTAGGGGGAGGGTGCAGGGGTTGTGCACCCCCTGATATGAAGCCTTCTCCTTCATATTCACTTTTAAAGTTAGTTTACCTCAGTCAGTTACGCCATTCCTTCCTGAGAAAAATCCTGAATCTGCCCCTGGAAACTAGATGTTGTTTTTATTGGCAACCTATTACAGTGGAACCTCGATTTAATGAACTCTATGTAAAGAAGTCCTTAGTGTGACGAACGATACACTGTATTTTTCAACCCAGTAATAGTGAGATTTAGTATAAAATGCAATTCTCTGATTGGCTACGCTACTCACTATCTCTTCTGTGGTTGATAGTGAGTAGCGTAGCAGTGTGCCCATGTTAACGAAATGACGGCTGCTTCTTTGCGTTTTGAAGTGTCTGTGAGGAAGATTTAGATTAAGTTTTGAACGACTGGTAGATTTATAGCCCATTTCACAGTTGTGGGTTCAGTGACCTGGCCTCTGAGCGGAAGCGAGGCTGGAGGTGACCTTGTTTTCATACAAACCTCTCTGTCTTTCTCATGCAAATGTGGACTAGTTAGCTTGAGAATTACATGATTTGCATGAGAAAAGCAGTGAGGTCTGCATTAAAACAAGGTCACCGCCAGCCTCGTTTCCATTCATAGGCCAGGTCACTGAGCATGCAACTGTAAAATGGACCGCACTCATAATCTAATTGTTTAGTGTAAGAAAAAACCTTGATATAAAGAAATCTCGTATAGTGAAATATTTTGCAAGTCCCATGGCCCTTCGTCATATCAGGGTTCAACTGTATGGCATGGACATCGGCAAGGTTTCTTAGGGATCCTGTTAATTTTCAATGACTGGCATGCTACTAGTAATTTTGTTTAGTTAATTAAATTAACATCATCTAAGTATGAAATTCCTCCATCTTTAATCACCACCTTCCCTTTTATTGCGCACACCTTATTAGACCTGAATGGACAA
>JAEMWC010000025.1:1197500-1212500 GCA_016490735.1 Pachyseris speciosa
ATTAACAAATATTTCTGTAAATACAGTATGTCAGCTTCATAGGGACAGTTTCATAAAATTTTTTGTATTTATTAAATGAAATTTACAATGATCCATGAAAATAGAAATTTAGAATAACTACAGAGAATAACCAAAAGTGCTAACCACCTTGTAGTAATGCTTGATACAGACAGTTATTTTGTGTTGCCTTTATAGAGCACTGGAAACACTGACAATTATTTACTAATTATTCTTATTGTTTGAATTAATATGCTGGAATTCATAATTATTATGACAGTAACACATGTAGTCATTACTTTGAGTATCCAGGTATTGGCAATCGCATAAAACTTGGTTCACTCAGTTTTGATGTTGTATTTACTTTATACATTTCCTCTGTAACATCAAAGGAATATAGTTAATCTATAAGATAAATTGAAAAATTGGTGCTATCCTATAAAACAACATGGACAAAGACACTGTCTAGCTGCATCAGGACATGCATGATAAATTTAGATGTTATATCACTTTCTTCAAGAAATGTATTTCTTAGGTGATCCTGTTGAAACTTCATTTATTTGCTTCTGAACCTGAACCTATTTGCTTCTGAACCTGAATGGTAAAAATTTGTAATGGTCACCAAATTTCCTCAAGAGCAATGAAAGCTTTCTCAGTGGCACATCTTGTAAGTCAGTGCTTTTAAGTGACAGAAGTCTTTCTTTTACCCTATTCATTGATAAATTATTGTATACCAAAGTTTTCGATTTTTAAAGCTATTTACAAGTTTTATTGCATATGTCAGTTTCATAGGAATTATTGTAACTTGATTTTTGGGGACGTGACTTACATGTACATGACACATGATTTATATTGTAGGCAATTTTTTCGGCCCAAATCAAAACAATTTGTCAGTATTTGTCAGTGATGTGTGGTAACAGCTAAAATAATAACCATCTCCATGTGCAAGATATGTTTGCAGTGTTTAGGCCAGCCTGACTCGTGCAATCCGCCCCTAAGGGGATTATAATGGCCTGAATTATTACTTCCCTCAGATTTCTAAGAAAGGTAAATAGATCAAGCAGATTAACATCCAATTACATTAATATCAAATTTTATTCCAAATACAGCTGAACCGCTATTAACCCTTGAATCCCCAATAGTGCCATATGGCACAAAATGCAATTACATGCTCAATATTCAGTCAATTTGCATGAAATTTGCATAATATCATGCCTCCTTTACAAGACTTGATTTATCACCCCTGCTGCATTTGCAACTTTTTGTCTTTGTACTTTTTAGACCAAGTTAATATCTGACAACAAGCAATGCACTGAGAGCTACAAATTAAGCTATAGCTTAGGGGCATATCCGATGTGTCTGAGGAACAGGGAAATTTTATACATTTATATTTTTTTCATTTTGGGCACTTGTCAATCCAATCTGTGGCCTCCTCCATTTCTTTTGGTGTGATTTGTAGCATACCCCAGAAAATACCTTTCAAATAGTATATCACATGTGATCTCCTGGTTCATAGTTACCGATTTAGAAAAACTTGGCATTTCCCTTGAGACTTAAATGGTTAAGGGGTCACCCTTGGGAAACCGGCAAGTGGCCGCTTACACATGTAACAGTGGTGTTTTTGGAAATTAGCATGACACTTTTGTAGGGTTATTACCAGAGAATCAAAATGCATTACATTAGGTGACACAAGACTCACCCCAAGATGGTAACAAATGTCTTTTTAACTGTTGATTCATTTCTCACGCCATTCCAGTATCTTGTCTTTCACCAGCTTTTTCAACAAAAAGCCTTAACTAAAAATATGAGGAAGACCATTACTTATTATAGACTACAATTTAACCACTTCGCATGTAACAGTTACGGCTGAAAGTCCACAAGCGGTAAAGTATAATTGTCCGCATTAATTAAACCTACCTGTTCCAGGATATCCCACAAATATGGTATAGATGTTTAGGGGCTGATCGTGTGTTAAGGCCTGCACTTGTGTTTGGTTACAGGCCAGAAGATATGCGGTTGTGGTGAGAAGCGAGGGGACGAAGTATCCTTCGCAACTTCCAACGGACACGGCTTTGTTTTTGATGAACTCGTAGACTTCAGGTTTAGGAAATAATTTTCGGTATGAAAATTGTACTTCATTTAAAGGCTTCTGGAGATTCACCCAGGTTTGTTCGTGTTGCTTGTTGAGTTTTGACAAGGCGTACATTTTGACTTTGCTCTTAATGTCCGTTTATAAAAGATTGCAGTGAAAACAATCAGTGACTGTGAAGGGAAAGGCTAGGATGATTCTTTTGGAGACGTCGGTTTGCGAAATCTTGACCAATGGGAACTCATGCGCTTAATTCAAAGTTTTATTTGTATTGTTTATTATTCATTAATTTCCGAAATGGAAAATTGGTGTGAAATCAGTCTATTGGAAATCAGGATGTGTGAAAATTTGTTAGAGGTGAGAAGATAAAACTACACAATAGGCGGGAAGTATTAGGGTAATTGAAAATCGGTAGGTAGAGTTGAGGCATCCCCACTGAATTTACTCTTGTAATCCTAAGAGCAAGCATGTGTGATAAAGGAATTCAAGTTGCTGTAGGTCTTAAAAAACCACGGTTAAGTAGTCAGGCAACACAAACTCCCTCAACTGAAACAAAAGAAAGTGGGACTCAATGTGGATATGGACGAGGCAGTTATGGGCGCAAGAAGGACAGCAGTCAGTGGACATATGATGATTTAATACATCTAATGGCCGACAAAGAAGTTCTAATTGATTGGCTGATGGCGGAATGCTTGATGGGAAAGTCACAACTGTGTCCTCACTGCAACAAAGAAATGAAACTAGTGACATGCAATGACCGATCAGATGGCTGGGAATGGGAGTGCAGAATACAGGCAAGCAGTAAACGACACAGGACGGAGACATCAATAAGAAGGGGAAGCTGGTTTGCGCAGAGCAACATGACAATGGAGGAAATACTCAAGTTCACGTATTGGTGGTGTCAACATCTTGAGCAGAGTCAGATAACACATGAACTACGACTAGCGTGTGGTACAGGCGTAGACTGGGACAGCTTTTGTCGAGAAGTTTGTGAAATAACAATGTTTGATAGCAGTCAAAAGTTAGGCGGGGAAGGAAAGATTGTCCAAATTGATGAAAGCAAATTTGGAAAGCGAAAATATCATTGAGGCCATCACGTCGAAGGGCAATGGGTATTTGGTGGAATCGAGCAGGAGAGTAGAAAATTTTTTATGGTGGCAGTGGACAAAAGAGACGAAGTAACTTTGTTGCCGCTGATTGAAAGGTGGATTGAACCAGGAACAGTCATAATATCCGACTGCTGGAAAGTGTACTGTAGTCTTGAGAACCATGGCTATACACACAGAACAGTGAACCACTCGCAAGAATTTGTAAACGAACAAGGAGACTGTACAAATAAAATTGAAGGTCACTGGAGACAAGCAAAGGTGGAACTACCACCATTCGGTGTGTGAGAAAGTATCACTTCTCTTACTTTGCTGAGTTCATGTGGAGATATAAGCACAGGGAAGACGATTAATTTGATATCGTGAAAAAATTGTATAGTGTGTAATTTAGGTTAGGTTAGTTCCTTTTCTCAGTTGTGATTTTGGAACAGATTTGTAGTTATTGGTAATGGCGATATGATGCACGGTGCGTAGTGGTTACACGGTACACAACGTAACTTAGTTTATTTAAGTAATAGACCACACGTTTCTATGGTTTATAGGCTGATAAACCACATGGGATGTTGTAAGAACACGGAGGCGCATTTATGAAAGATGCATGCAAGTTACTTCTGATTTTCAATAAAATTTAAAGA
This sequence comes from Pachyseris speciosa, assembly GCA_016490735.1. Lineage (NCBI taxonomy): Eukaryota > Metazoa > Cnidaria > Anthozoa > Scleractinia > Pachyseridae > Pachyseris > Pachyseris speciosa. Next base: position 1,201,328 of record JAEMWC010000025.1, read on the forward strand.
GATTATTGTAAAAACGTGTTGAAAGCTTTATTCAAATGTGACGAGTGTGGGAGTAGCACTATGAGATGACTGCGGGAGCGTGGGAGTAACTCTTTAACAGTCCGGTGAAAACCGTATGCAAATAAGATGACTGCGGGACTGCGGGAGCAGGTTTTTATGTTCTAGATTTTAGTGGCGGGGTATTCTAGAATCTAGCCCGACCATAAAACTCCTCTGTATCTGTCCAAACCCACGCGGCAGAAGGTAAAATCACACTTTCGCATTGTTTACACATGCCATGTGATGTTCAAGTCGAGTTGCGCATGCATTCATGGCCTCACGGCCTTCCTGGGAACTAGCCTTTTCAAATTCAACATGGCGGACTGAAGGCAATCTTGCGATGGATTAATTGGGAAAACAAGAGGTTCCCTGAAGAAACACATAATATTATATAAGTACTCAGAGACGAGAGGAAACATTTTTGTGTGGTGTTATCAACTTAAAGTGGTCCAAGTGAAAGAAAAACTACTGCAACAGTCAAATCCGAAAATGAGCAAAAATCACTTCACTTGTTGCTTCTTAACTTCACTCTGTCACTTCATCAAACTTGCGTCTTTGGAAGCAAAACGGTGTATAGAGGAACTTTTCAAGCAGTTACCATTTACAACAGGATCAGCCAACAAACTGTGTAAGTTTCTTGTTTGCCAGTGGAAGCAGCGGATGAATTGTTTGCTGGAAGCGCTACGAACATTTAGTGAGTGTTTTATGCGAGTTGAACAAAAAGGTTACAATGCAAATAAATGCTCAAATATCTACAAAACCAGTTTATTTCTTTTCCCTAAATTATTTTAAATGACCGTCCACCCTGTCAACGTTTTATGAAGACATGGTTAAGTAGATCGAACAAAATTCAGTCTGAACAAATCAAGCATTATGTAGTTAACACTTTGGAATGGAAACTTGAGGTTAAATTCAGCTGTCAAATGCTTCTCCAGGAGATGTTTACACACAAGGCATAATTATGTGCATGCTTTTACTGTTGGAAACTCTTTGCTCTCAGAATATTAGCATTTACCTGATAGACACAAACAAGGAAAACACACCATGTAGAAAATAGTTGTTTACCATATTTAACATGGGAAGGCCAGTTCGTTGACTGTTGCAGTAAACGGTATGCATCAAACACAAAAATGAAAATTTCCTTGGGGTGTGCGAGTTCCATTTACACAAACATTCCCAACGGTCGGGTTTACAAAGCAATCCAAGCTGAAAGGCCTGGAAATCATAGAAATGAGCCTTAAAGAGGGAGTTCATTTACTTAGATCGGCCCTTATCGAAGGCACCATCCGGAAAAAAGATGGAATCTCTGAAAGCTAGTGGAAGGTGCTCGGAGATTACATTCACACGAAATCATTCAGATGGGGCCATGGGAGGTTCCTACTTGCCAGCTTCCCTTCTTTGCTCAGCATCAACCTGAAAAGGTGAGCCTCAAATTAAGTTTTACTTAAAGCCCCTGCTAAACGATCAAACAGTTTAGCCCAACATCGTGTTTGCTAAACGCAACGTTGGGTGGATAAATGGACAAATTTTGTTTCAAAACAACGATTTTTACGTATTACTGTACTTCTGAAAATTCGACTTTCTGTGATTCATTTGGTTGCTTTTTACTGTTTGATGCACACTTGGTCGGGGTGGCTAAATGCTCAGACATTTGTTCGTAATGCGAAATGTCGGATGAAAGGGTTTGATCTATATCGATAGCGAACATGGAAAACCATTTCAATGTGAAGTTGAGAGAGGCGGCTAAACGGTCAAAGCAGTTCTTCCAACATGATACCCTATATGTTGGATGAAAATGTTTGATTGTTTAGCGGGGACTTGACATTCAAAATCGTTCGGCTTGTTAAGGTAATATTCAAATGAAATACAACGATCAATCTCTTCAAATTGAGCCGATGAAGAACATGTGACCTTCCATGGGAAAACGTACACTAACGCTTAGCCGTTCAAACGGGCAAAAATAAACGAATAACGAACGGCAAACAAACGCTTTTGAAAGGCGTTTGAACGGTTTTCATTGCCGTTTAAACGGGTGAATAAATTAAACAAACGGGAAAGGGTAAGCGTTTAAACGTGGGAATAAATTAAATGAACGGGCAAGGATAAGCATTTAAACGTGGGTGAATAAAAAATTTTACGAACGGCAAGCATGAACACTGACGAACAATAATATTTAAGGAGCGGATGAGCGCAATCGCTGAACGGGCAAACAAAACGTTGTGATTTTTTATTGAATCAGTTCAAATCGTCTTGACCTCTTCTCCGGCAAAATACAATCTTCTTTGCCTTCTCTCGCACTTACAATGCTTAATCAATGCTTAAGCGGACGAACAAAAATTAGTAACAAGCGCACGAGCACAAACGCTAAACGCGAGTGAACAAAGCGTTGTGATTAACTTCATTGACTCACATTCATATCCTTCCGTCCTCTGCTCCGGCATAATACATCTTGTTCACCTTCTCTCGTCAATCCAACAAGCATTATGTAATTTTTCCTAAAGAACGATACAATTTTGATTACCTGATATACCGGCCGACTATATTTGCGACTTGTAAAGACGTCAACAGTGTCCCGATTGGCATGCAGAACGACGCGCTTTTCACTGGAACATATTTTAATAAAAAGGGTTTCTTCTTCCCTGTCCTGTCGATTCTACATAAATTATTCTGCCCGTTTAGTTTTAAAGCTTTGTTTCGAGTATCGAGGGTCGAGGCTCAGCCATCGACAACGCGTCTCGCAAGATCAGAGATAATGAGCTGGTCGCTTGATTGATCACTCGATAGACCTGTCGAGCAAATCGGGATCACATCTTGAAAAGCAACTTGGAGCAATTACAAAATACTCGTCCACATCATTTACATATCCCTTCAGCTACTCGAAGGAACGCAAACGAAGCAAGAGTAGTCGTTCAGTACGAGATGTTTCTAAAAATGGGAACCTCTTTATACAACTGACAGATGGGCCGCGATTCGCAGAAATCAACGCTTGAGAAAGAACAGAATGGCCAAGGACTGACCACACCACTACAAAAATATCTCGCAATAAGTAACAAATGTTCGATGAAGAAAACTTGGCCGACCTCTAAAGTTTATCTGAGCGTTGCATGTTTTTGTCAGACACGCATCATTTTAACATGAAATTCGATACGCGTAGGTGTCAATACATGTGGCCGGTACCGACTAATGTTCACTCTTGATAGTGCTCGTTCGTAACCTTATTTCATTGAAACAGGGTTTTCTTCGACCGTTCTTAGGAGTAAATTTTACAATGTAACTCCTCCAAACTTGAGACACAAATGTGTGTAATTTGTTATGGTATGCAAATTTTCTGTTCTCACGCGCGTTGGTCTGTCAAGTCTATTTTTAATTCAATTTTATCTTTGTGCTATTTTTGGCCGAAGAATGAAGATCATCTCGTTGACGTTTCTATCCAAATTATACACGTATTTCACTTCGGATGTTTCCTTGGAGTTTTTCTACTGTTCCCATCGAAAGTTTATCAATTTATCTATTTTTTTTTTCGTGCAAATATTCCCTTTGATTTTAATTCCCTCCGCGCCTGGTCGACTGTTCAAACGTGACGTGAACATCGTCACGTGACGTTTGTCAAATGCAAAGATCGATCAACAGTAACGCCGTTTCCTTTTCAGGCGCGGGACTTTATTTATAAATAATTTTATAAGCTGTTGTTCAGTTAGAAGATGCCTGAAAGCGCTGAATATTGAGGCTAACTATGACAAGACTTCAAGACGCTAGCAATAGCGTACATGCAGAACATGCTCGCGAACACCATCGAACTGACACCATCCAGTGACCATCGAACGTCGATCGACGCTGTATTGTCGAAGATTGCGGCCTTCAATCACTGCGCTCTCTCCTCAGGCACGTTATATGGACACTATGCCTTCTTTATAATTAACAGTTAAGAGTGTTGTTTTGTTCAACAATTATAATTCGTCGCAAAATAATATTGGCTTGACTGGAAGTGATCGATGGTTACCGGTATACTGAGCCGGCATAATAATCTCACAACTTCCGATTGAAGCACCGTTCTGGTTCACTTTCGATTCATTTTAACGTACCAGGACGACTACAAGGATAGCGATTTGGATGGACCATCGTGACCCAGCATTTCAACGGTTTCAAACGCTACGTTTCTTTTGACGTTTAAACGGACATGAAAACGATTTCGATTGATGCAAACTAGTTAAACGGGTGAATATTTTAACTAAACGGAGGAATATTTTAACTCAACGGATAGTGCTTGCCTTTCAAACGGTAAAATGAACGCCTCAAACGCTTTCTCACGGCGTTTAAACGGCAAACGAACGGATTACGAACGGCTTAGGCCGTTTAAACGGCTAAGCGTTAGTGTACGTTTTCCCATGGAAGGTCACACATGCAAAAATTCATTACGGTGGTCAATTATTAATTTTTTTCCAAATCAAGGATACCTGCTTGCGGCCTGAGAGCATGGGAAAAGTCACGTGATGACAGGACTCGACCTTAATGAGTTTAAATAAGCCAGATCTTGAAATTGGCGAATTTGTGAAAAATAAACATGCAATCTGTCAAATATGTTTGAATGTTGGGATTCTTTGAAAAGGTGGTTGAATTTGATCAGTGTTAGCACTAATGATAGGTTGGAAATTGACATCTTTATTTGTCCTTCTAACCAAGTGTAATAATGCACCTATCACTGGCTTGCCCCAGGATGGGGGGGAGGGGGAGGCAACCCGTGGGAATTAGATTTCGTAAAGCGCACATGGGTGGGGATTCTGACATCCACAATGGTCCCCAGGGTAGGAAATTTGACTTGACTGCCATCTTCTAAAGTAGAGAGGGCCTCGCAATGCGTGAGGTCTGCGGTCCCCAGGGGTGGGAATTTGAGTTATAATGGAGACCCAAGTGTGGTGAAAATGTCAAATTTCCCGTGGTTTTTCATTGTTTTATGTATTCATTATCATGCATTATTATACACAAGAAAAAAAGAAAATAGGAAATTGAACCAAGGATAAAATTGAACTATGTACAACAACACTGGACATGATCCCTGTTATTTGATTTTTTCATAGTTTAAGTTATAATAACATAAAACAACTTAAGAATTGACTTATAGTGCAGCATGCCGTACTGTGGCCACCCAACAAATATCTTACAAGTTAGAAGTTACAGTAGCTGTTGAGCTTTTGCCTCTAGTTTATTAATTACCGGTAAAAACGACAATTTTCCATTTGGTTGTTGCGTGACTTGAAACTTTCTAGGGAGGCGTGTCTGTCAATAAAATTCGCTTACCCCGATTGGCTATTTTGTAAGGCATGTCACACTGTAAATAATAAATAAAATAACGAAAACTATAAATCATTGTTTTTTTCTTTTTTTCAGTTTGATTTTCATCAAATCTTATGAAAGAGGTCATAGCATGGCCACTGTCAAGAAAGGTGTAATGAGTGGGGATGAGATTCTTAAAGAGTACTCTGCGACTCAAAAAAAAATCTATTTCCATTCTTCACAACAACCAGGTATGGATACCTTTTTTGGTTTTGAATGTTCAGCAAGGCAATGGTGTACTTGCCAACTTTTCCTGAGTCAAATGAGTGTGGTTTTTGTCTCCTCATGACCGGAATTTCTGAAAATGTTCCGGCGACTTCCGATGATTTCTCTAAGACTTCTGAAAGCTACCAAACATGTAACTTATTCATCACAAAAAAAATTGATGTGCTCATGGCATGCATAATGGTAAAAACCATTTCCCAGTCAATGCCCAACCTTAATGAAACACCTGGATCCTGCTGTTGTGTTTTGTTGTTTCCACCGCAGGGGAGAGCAATAATTGAAGAGGCTAGTGGAAAACCAGCTCCTAAGTGACTTTTTGGGTGGTTTTTCTTCATTTTGCTCAAAATTGCCGATTCTTTGCATACAGGCTTGTTTTCGTTTTGTAAACATTATTTTGTGATTTTTGTGTTTTACGCTTAGTTTTTGGGAAAACCATGACCCAAGACTGAAAAGTCACTTTAGGAGTGTTTTCCACTAGCTTCTTCAATTAGTTGAGGGTGTTATATGACCTGGATTTCCTCCTGAATTTTTCATAATTTTTATAAGTAGAAATAAATGCAAATAATTTAGGATAATCATCTGATCTGAATACTGATGTTGTGTTTAAATTCATTTTCCTTTGTTTGAAATTCATTATCTGATACGCCAAAGCAATAAAGGCAAATTAAATTTGATCAACTGCCATTTCCCTAAAATTAACGAAATTAACTTCGTATGGGTCAGCTTTGAGGCATTTTAGGCAACAATCATGATCAGTTTATTAAAACATTTTTCCCCCTACATCATGCCCAGCAGCTACAGTACAGCTACCTCCACCTGTACATCCACTCAAACACCGTCCCAAAATGGAGGTAAGCCATTTCAAAGCATTACTGAATTTATGCATCACTGGACTGTAACCAGATGGAAATTGTTACGGAGACCGTTTCATCTATAGCCTCTTGCAGGAATCTCAAAAAAAAATGTCAAACTGTGAAACTAGTGAGCCTGTTATACACACACAGGACGAAGATACAGTTAAATCAACAGGGTGTTACTAAACGCTGGGAATGAGGTAGCGTTAAATGGCTCGTTTGAAAGACCTTAGGCTTTAATAGTGTTTATATTTACAACGTAGCATTTTTCTACTCAGCTTTTATATATTGGGCTTTGGGTTTTTTATACAATGGGCAAAAAGGCCTCGCATTAACTATGCTTGGAATGAATGAATGAACGATTGCTCGAACTAACGAAGGAATGATCGAGTGAATGAACATTAAAATCAAAATTTTAAATTGATGACAAATAATTTTTAATAAGCCACAGGCAGAGTGACATTTAAGCGTTTTTGTTACGTTTCAACTTTTTTCTTATTAGCTTGTTAAATAGCTCATTTGCTAGACGTTAGGCTTTTAAATATACTTTTTCTACTCTGATTTTATGTATTAGGTGCTGGTGTTTTGTGTAGTATGTGTAAGAAGGCCTTCAGTTAACTTGGTTTGTTGCACTTACAATAGACCTTAATCGCTCGTACCTTTTGTTTTCCCAACACAGATCATGCTATGACAATTAGGAGATTTCGTCCTTTGTCTCATTCATTACAATGAGTGCATGCAAGCATGAATGTGTCTGCAATTAATGAACCAAACAAAGGATAAAATCTTCTGAGAATCGACACGTGATCGATCTGTATTAAAGGGAAAACAAAATGTAAAAGTTCTATTTCGTGTTTTTTTTTTTTTAAGGTATGATAATTTTGAAGGAATTGAATTATGACATTTAGTAGGTGTTCATGTATAAAAAGACACTTCGCTTAGTGCACATACGACTTTTTCTATATTTAAAATTATGATTTGTTTGAATTAAAGTACAATGCATTTTTTTCTGTACCATTACCAATTGTCAATCCTTCCTTAAGAATGTGAGAAAAGGTTGGGGTGAATGGAGAGGGGCGGGGGCGTGGTTGTCGTTGGTTTCATGTAAGCAACTTCCCCCATCAAGAAATCTACCATTTTCTCAGACTGTGTGGGATGTTGAGGAACAACAAAATGTAGTATTTTGCAAGTACGTATAAGAATGGAGCCCAGTTTTGAAAATCGTACACATTGTGCGAGCTTGTAAAAGTGAAATCGACCTCGGTTGCCCAGAAACATAAAATGATCCCACTTTCCTTCACCTGTATTCACTTTACTTCAATTGTACTCATTTTCCTTCACTTGTACTCACTTTCCTTCACATGTACTCACTGTCCTCCACTTGTACTCACTTTCTGTAATGTAATGACAACAGTCAAAATCGCGGACAAGCTGAGAGCGTTTTATTCCTCGTGCTGTCTGTTGCGGCGATACTTTCGGCCGTGTTCTGCTTGCACTACATAGGACCTTGGTGTGTGGTGATGTCTAACAACTGTTGCTGGCCTCCATTGTTTAGAATCTGTCCAGGGTTGCATTTGCACCATCGTTCCAGGTTGTAGTTCTTTCTTTTCTTTGCTAGCATGTCGGTCATGGTACTTCTTCTGATCTTCTTTGGTCTTCTTCAGGTAGTTGGAGACATCTTCTTGGTTGGCACTGGCTGGTTGGAGCAAGCTTTCCATCATAGGTAACTCGTTTCTCAGTCGACATCCCATCAGCAGTTGCGCTGGAGACAGTTCAATGCCAGGTAGTGGTGTTGTCCGATAATCTAACAAGGCTAGGTGTTTGTCATTGTTCTTTCGCCATAGATTCTTGACAGTGTGAATGGCTCTCTCTGCCTCTCCATTGGCCTTTGGGTAATGGGGTGAACTGGTTATGTGCTTAAAGCCATACTCTTTTGCAAATTCTTGGATTTTACTGCTGCTGAATTGGAGGCCATTGTCTGAAACTACTTCTGCTGGGATCCCATGGATTCCAAATTGCCTCTTCAGCTCTTCTACTACAGCACTACTTCTCAACGATTCCATCTTTGTAACTTCTGGGAACTTGCTACGGTAGCACACCGAGAGTATATAATGTTCTCTGCGAAATTCAAACAAACCAGTTCCTATCTTCTTCCAAGGAAGTGATGGTGGAAAACTAGGTTTCAATGGCTCCGAAGGCTGTTTCTTGGCATAATCTGCACACACGCTACAGTTAATGACCATTTGCTCCACATCTACTGAAATTCCTGGCCAAAATAGAACTTCCCTGGCTCTCTGTCTACATTTGGCTATTCCTAGGTGACTCTTGTGGATCTGGCACAGCATTTCAGGTCTCATAACCTTCGGAACAATTAAGCGTGTTCCTTTGAAGAGGAGGCCATCTGCTGTTGCGACTTCATCTCGGAATGTCCAGTAGGGTCTTGCCTCTATAGGAACTTGCTGCTTCGTGTCTGGCCATCCATTTGTCACCATGGTAAGAACTGCTTGCAGCTCTGGGTCTACTTTGGTCTCTTTCTGAAATTCTTCATATCGTTCCTCTGATACTGACAGGACCATGTTAATTTCCTGGAATTCTTCATAAGCTTCACTGTCAGCATTCGTTACAGATGCTCTGCTCAGGGTGTCTGCAAGGACTTGTTTAACACCAGGAATGTATCGAATTTCCACATCATACCCACGCACATTGAGGACCATCTTCTGAAGTCTCAGTGAAACTTGAGACAATGGTTTGGTGCTGATCGCCTGTAAGGGTTTGTGGTCTGTCTCTACGACAACACTTCTGCCATAGATGTACTGGTGGAACTTGCGGCAAGCGAAGACAACTGCGAGCATTTCAACTTCAATTGGCGCATACTTTGTCTCGGTATCTGTGAGTGCTCAAGAAGCATAGCAGACAGGTTTGTCATCTTGTAATAGCATGGCTCCGAGCCCTTTCCCACTTGCATCGCAGTGGATTTTCACTGGCTTCCTGACATCATAGTATTGCAGTATTGGTGCTTCCGATACAAGCTGTTTAATCTTCTCAAAGCTCTCTTTCTGTGGGTGGTCCCAGTGAAACAATACATCTGCTTTCTCCAACTCTCTTAGTGGAGCATCGACAGTTGACAGGCTGGGCAGGTACCGGCTCAGGAATTGTACGAATCCGAGAAGGCGTTTCACATCTTCTTTGCTTTGCGGCTCGGGCATTTCTTGAATTGCCTTGACCTTTTGGGGATCAATCTTCAAACCCTCTGCAGTTAGCAAATGTCCAACATAAGGAACTTGCCTCTGACGAATCTTGCATTTCTCCTTGTTGAGCTTCAAACCTTGCTTCGATGCTCTTTCCAGGAATGTCTTCAAGCGTTCGTCGTGTGTTGTCTCATCTCCAGCCACTATGACATCATCCATAATGACCTCCACGCCATCCAAATCTTCAACCATTTGATCCATAGTTCTTTGGAAGATTTCTGGGGCGCATTTCACTCCAAAGGGTAGTCTTCTAAACCTGTAACGACCAATAGGAGTGTTGAAGGTACAGAGACGTGAAGACTCTTTGTCTAACTTTAGCTGCCAGAAACCGCTTTTGGCATCCAGGATACTGAAAGTGTTGGCACCTTGAAGACGGCTGGCCACCTCATCAACTGTCTTCATAGGGTAATGGGATCTCTTCATAGCTGCATTTAAATCTCTAGGATCAATGCACAGTCTCACTGCACCTGTAGGCTTCTGTACTACCACAAGTGAGTTGACCCATTCTGTTGGTTCTTCCCGACGTACAATCACTCCTAGCTTTTCCATCTGTTTTAGTTCCTAAATAACGTTTTCTCTCAGTGGAACTGGTACCTTCCTTGGGGGATGGATGACAGGCACAGCTCCTTCTGCCAGTTCTATGTGATATGAACCGGGTAAACATTCTAATCCTGTGAACAGTTCTGGATAGTCCTCCAACTCTACTCGCCTTGATGGTAGTTCTTGACTTGCCATCTGATAAACTCTTTTTAACAGACCCAGCTTAATACAAGTGTTTCCACTAAGCACAGACTCCACTTCAGGTTCCACAACAAAGAACTTGACATTTTCAACCTTATCTTTGTATCGAGTGGTCAACACTACTTCACCATGGGGTTTGACCTTGTGCTTGGAGAAGGAAATCAACACAGTTCTTGTCTTTTTCAGGGATGGCAAGGGTCCACGCTTGAGTTTGGTGTAGGTCTTCAGTGACATGACATTGGCTTTTGCACCACTATCCAGCTGGAAACGAACTTGGGTATCCTGTACCTCAACAGTCTCGTAAAATTGCTCATCCTCAGGTCCACAGTCTGATCCAACCGAGTAAACAAAGAGAGGTGAATCATCTTCACCTGTCATCTGGATCATCCACTTCTTGTAAGTTGTGTACTTCTTTTGATCTGCAGAGCTTGGAATAATGATTCATCTTTTTGCAGAATCCGCACTGTTGTCCCATTGCTGGAAATTTCTTGTGGGTTCTGTCGTAACCACACCTCCCGCACTTTTCGTTTGGTTTCTTTCGGTTTTGTTTGCTGCTCTTTGTATCTGTAGCAGTCTTTGCTGCATCTTGCTTGTTTGTGCCTTTATTTGACTGCTGACGACGATTCCGAGTTTGACGTTTTTCCTTGCTTAGGGCATTCACAGTCGGATCTTCGTCTTTTGCGAGCTTCCTTAGGCTGGTTAGATTTGTTTCATGGTTGCGACCGATTTCAACAG
>JAEMWC010000025.1:1217500-1227500 GCA_016490735.1 Pachyseris speciosa
CAGGCATATTATATGCTAACTTTTCAAGTACCGGTGGTTTGTGAACTCATGTTCTATCAAACCAGTTCTTGTGTACATGTTTTAGCTCAAATGAAATGCAGGCTTAAATGAATATGCTTTGTATCATAACCCTAATTTAATCTACCTAAAACTTTTAAGATAATATATCATGACAGTAAACTCCGTACCATAGTCGAAACAAAAACCTTCCTTGAAATTCTGTGTATGGAAAATTATTCTCACGCACCTTTCTTTCTTTGCTGGTCCCTTACACCAAAGCCTATTAAAATATAAAAAAATACATATATAATTGCAGGGACTAATTGGAACAAAATTAGTGTATTTATTAACATCCAACCAAGGTATAAAGCAGAGTTTCATGAATGTTTGTTCCTTGTTTGCTTCAAAATGTCGCTTTAAGGTTTATATTCAGAAGTATATAGTTGATCTGCCATTGCATATAAAGACTGTAAAAAGCTGCATTCATTACATTAACATAATACTCACGTCCATCAAATTTGTTGATGACATCTTTGTCAAACCATGCACGAGGTATGTGCACCGCTGACACCTGGATGCCAGTTGCCCCGAAAACATATGCGGTTTGAGGTGCATCCAATTTTTTGTTGCTTAATGAATGATCTTATTGCTGCCTCTGTAACACCATGAGTGTTACTATTTAGCTCTTTGCAATGGTCAAGGAACATCTTTGGATGTAACGCTATTGTTTCGCCACATTGGCAACTTGAAGGACGAAACATGTTGTCAAAAAATGACAGAACCTTCAAAGAATGCAGAGAGATAAATCATGTAGTGGTAAATGATAAATGAGGTTCAACAACAAACAAGAATTCTACAATTCATATGTGCACAGGTTTGTGAAGTCTCAAAAAAAACAAAACAAAAAGTTGCTCAATTTTTTTCACAATAGTTGTTCGTTAGATTAAGCTACTAGCAGATTTATTAAATACACATTATGGCAATGCATATTAGCGAATGCAATCACACCTACTAGAACTAAATTAAGGACAATTAACCATAGTCAACAGAAACTAAATATTTACTTTGTTTGCAGTTGCATTCCACACACACACAAGAACAATTGCATGACACTTCCATCTGCATAATTCTGTTACCTTTCAAGCTGGTGACAAACAACTGCTCAGTGCTATTATTTTTTAAAAGGTACTGACAATAGGCCCAAACCTTTGCACTTAGCCTCGCTTTCATGATGAGGTTCATAGCAACTCAGAAATGGTCTATTCCAAAGATCAACTTGAAATTAATGTGAATTTATCCACAATTCATAATAAACCTTTATTTCAAAGCATTTTTACACTTCCCATCTTTAGGTGTTCAGTGCAACTGATAACTCGGGCCAGATATAGCTTTTTCATACATTTACACACTACTGTACCTTCTGTTCTGGTGCTTGAAGTACAACGTCAGGCAATGTCTCTTGCAGACACTGACGAACACTGGAGGAGCCATGGCCAGAACTAGGAACAGGATTGGAGTTCTTGCCCTTGCATGCACTTTCACTGTATGATGGCAAAATTAGGTTTTTCGTTTTTTCAAGGACCAGTGCATACTTGTCCCCAGAATCAGCAGCTTCAAGAATCTGTTATAAATAAAAAAGAAACCAATTCCATTCACACCACAAACTGCAACTGCACCTGGTCATTTAATTCAAAGGCCCAAAACACGACTTACGATGTGAGCAATGGCTTCTCATCTTAATTATAATATATACACTTGGCCAAGTCTAAAAGCGGAGCTCCAAAAGCATTCTTTTTCTACTGGCATTTACATATAGTCTGCTTGTCATATCACCCATCTGACCTCACTCAAGCTACAGACCCAATGCTGTAAAAAAATGTATGGAAAGGTGATCTGAGCCAGTGGCACAGTGGATTTGGACCCCTTTGAAGCCCTTGAAGCGTTGAATTATACTGTTTTCAACCGTGCAATCTATCCAAGTTTGAAGCTTTTCCTTTCTGAATCAACAGTGACACCAAGCTTGCCCTTAGAGAATTCATGCGTACGAAGCTGAAAATCCTGCCAGTTGATGAAGAACAGATTCGTTTTGACAGAGTTCGTAGAATTACGAAGCAAACACAATCAAATGGCTAAAATTCTCAACCACGGCCGATTATAGTAAAGCTGACGGATTTTCAAGACAAAGTTTTTATCAAATCCTTCATCAAGAATCTCCCAAGAGGTACCGGATTTGGAATATCCGACGATTTCCCTAAAGAGGTCGACGAAATAAGAAAGAAACTATACCCGGTACTAAAGGCAGCCAAGCGCGAGAAGAAGGCTGCATACCTCAACGTCGAAAAGCTGATCATCGACGGTAATCTTTACCGTGCTGAAGAAACATTACAATTTCCTTTCTATGGGCGCTTAATGGACAATTAAGGCAGAATAAGCTCTAAATTCTACTTTGCTTTATACTTCTCAACCACCTGCTTAAGAGCTGCGACTTTCCACGCTCTCCATCCAGTCAAAGACTGCACAAAGCTTTGGGTAAGTCGGTAATAGTTAGAATTGTGTCGTTTCTGTTAGTATGTCTTTCCTTTTTAGCTTGTTCTTCTGTCGTGTTTGTCAAAGTTGTTCTGTTGTTAACAGCGCAAATAGAATCAAGCCTTGTAATGCCGAATATCAGTCGCACCGTGAGCACATTATTAAGACAACTTTGTTATTGGTTATTGCTTGGATATCACATCTATCTCTCGATCAGAAACTAAATGTATAAACTGTTATCACTTAACGTAAGAGGGCTAAACAGTTCGAGAAAGCAAAGACAAGTTTTTCGTTGGTTGCATCAGCAACAATCAGATGTCATTTTCTTGCAAGAAACTTATTCCTCACCAGAATCTATCAAAAGATGGGAAATGGAATGGGGAGACAAAATCGTGTCAGCCACGGCTCTTCTCATAGTAGAGGAGTTATGATTTTATTCAAACCACGTCTTGACGTTAACTTCAAAAAAATTACTGCAGATAATTATGGCAGGTGTATTTTAGCCGAGATTATAATTAATGGTACCAAAATAGTTTTGGTTAACGTTTATGCACCAAACAATGCAACCCAACAAGTTGTATTCCTCAGAGACCTTTCAAAAGAATTCCTAAGTCCGTACGCCAACGACAGTCTCGTGCTAGGAGGTGATTTGAACTGCACAATTAGCACTTAGACAAAAAAGGTGGTAGACCAATTGACGGAAAAAAAGCTTCTCTCAATGACCTTCAATCATTAATCAAAACACACAATTTACTCGATTCCTGGCGCTTCAAGAATCCAGATCAACTGGGCTTCACATGGGCTAACCCATCAATGAAAATACAGTGTAGACTTGACTACTTCCTTATTTCAAAGCAGCTAAAAGACCGTGTGAAAGAGTGTAAAATACTCCCAAACATTTTATTCAGATCACTCCGCCGTTGATCTCTCCTTGTTCCTTAACGAACGTGAGCTCCCTCGGGGACCTGGGTTCTTGAAGTTTAACAACTCCTTGCTCTCAGATACTAATTACGTGGAACTGTTAACATTTAAAATTCCAGAGTTTGCAAAAAAGCATGAGCTGGTCAGCGACAAAGGGTTGTACTGGGAAATGATTAAAATGGAAATTAGAGCTTTTACGATAGCATTTTTAAAGAAGAAAGCTAAACGTAAACATGACGAAGAATCAACGTTTTTGTCGGAAATGATGAGACTACACACCCAACTCCAGACATCATACAGCGACTCTCTTAAATCCGAACTGGAGAGAATAAAAACTAAGCTTTCAAAAATTACAGAGATCAAAACACGAGGACCAATTGTGCGCAGTAGAGCGTGCTGGTACAAGCATGGCGAGAGAAATAGCAAATATTTTTATAACTTAGAAAAAAGTAACCAAAAAAAAGAAACATTATTTATAACGTCCTTAGTAATCAAAGATGGCGACAAAATCACAAACCCCGAGGACATCCTCGAGGAGGAAGAGCGCTTTTTCAAAGCAATTTATACGTCAAGAAATAAAGATCCCAACTGCCCAATTTTCAACGATTTCTTCGAAACAGAAAATTCATTATCAGAAGAGATCGCGAAAATGGCGAAGGTGATATGTCTATTGATGAGTGTGAGCACGCGTTAAAGACTTTGGAAGACAATAGGACTCCTGGCACGGATGGGCTCACCCCTGAATTTTACAACTTACTAGGCTCGTTTATGGTAAGCAGCTTTAATTACACCTTTCAAAATGGAACTCTTTCTATCTCTCAACGCCAAGGGATTATTTCTTTAATCCCGAAAAAGGAAAAGAATACCGAATATTTAAAGAATTGGCGACCTGTATCATTACTGAATGTAGACTATAAAATAGCAACAAAAACTATTGCTCTGCGCTTGGAAAAGATCTTGCCACATTTAATTCATCCCTGCCAATCCGGGTATGTTAAGGGAAGGTTCATTGGGGAAAGCATTAGGCTAATATCAGACACAATGCATTTCACTAAACAGAAGAATATCTCAGGGGTAGCTGTGTTTTTGGATTTCGAAAAGGCTTTCGACTCGATTGAGTGGAATTTCATTCATAAATGCCTCGAAACGTTTAACTTCGGTCTTGACCGTCGTCAATGGATAAAGTGTTCTATAAAGATATCTCTAGTTGTGTTTTGAATAACGGATACGCCTCAAAACACTTTTATCTAGAACGTGGAGTGCGTCAAGGTTGCCCACTTCCCGGCACCCTATTGGTTATTGCTATTGAGTTACTTGCGCACAGTATTAGACGTTCAAAAGAAATAAAAGGTATTACTATAGGTGAAAATAAAGAGGTCAAACTCTCGCAGTATGCAGATGACACAACTGTACTTCTTTCTGACGTCCAATCAGTGTCAAACTTATTCGATTTATTGTCACTTTTTGAAAAGTGCTCTGGCCTGAAAATAAATCAAACAAAATCTGAAATGCTATGGCTTGGCTCCATGCGCCACAGGAAAGATGCACTCCTTGATCTCCAAATGAGCGGTGAGCCAGTTTACACGCTTGGAGTGCAGTTTACATACGATCTAGAAGTGTCTGAAAAGAAAAATTTTTTTGAAAAACTAGGATCGTTAAAGAAAACATTGCATATATGGTCCCAAAGAGATCTTACTATCTTTGGTAGGATAAATGTAAAACATTAGCACTTTCAAAACTCGTCTTTATCTGCAGCGTCATGGACACCCCTAAGGACTTCAGCAAAGAAGTAAATAAGATCACTTTCGATTTTATTTGGAATTACAAACCTGCCAAAATAAAAAAGACTACCCTGTTCAAGCAAAAAACAGCTGGTGGCCTGGACATGAAGAACTTTTCTCTCTTTGATAAGGCGCTTAAGTTAAACTGGGTTAAACGGTTATGTTCTGATTCGGATGCTCCATGGCAGTACATACCAAAATTGCTCCTTGCCAGTGTAGGCGGAACTGAATTGTTTAAATGCAATTATGATTATAATCTCCTTGACCTAGACAACCATCTTCCGGCCTTCTACAAACAAATTGTTTTTTACTGGCAAAACATCACAACAACCACGCCCAAAAATAAAAATGAGGTTCTCTCACAGACAATCTGGAACAACCGATTTATAACTGTGAACAGGAAAATGGTATAGTTTCCTCATTGGTATCGTGCCGGAGTAAAACAAATCTCGGACCTTTTTGACTCCTGTGAAGGCCATTTCCTTCCATTTAACTCTTTTTGCAATAAATTCAACCTAAAATGTAACTTTTTACAATATTATAGCATTCTTTCTTCTATTCCCCAAACTTGGAAGAAACTATTGCAAGAAGGTTCTGAAAACCCAGTTACGCCTATGGAATGCTGTTAAACCTTGAAGGTCTACCTCCGCCCACTGCTGAGAAAAAAATTTTAGCATGCGACATTGAGATGAATGACTTAAATAACATTTACTTCTTACCTTTCAAAGGCACAAAAGAAATTAAATTAACGATGTTCCAATATAAAATTATTCACTGAATTTTACCAACGAATAGCTTGTTGTACAAAATGAAGAAAGTTGCCTCGCCCTCCTGCCCCTTTTGTCCTTCTGAGTGTCAGACCGTGTGGCATTTGTTTATATATTGTACACAGTCAACTTTATTTTGGAATAGGTTCCAGGAATGGTATTCAATCTCTAGTAACACGAAACTGCTTTTGTCAGAATTAGAAGTTATGTTCGGAATTACTCGCTGTCACACTTATTGTTTAGCCCTCAACCATCTCATTATTTTGGGTAAATATTTCTTATATGTCAACGCTTTAAATGTCATAACGCACCAATTTGAGGATTTCATCTCACTTGTGCGTGAAAAAATAAATTTAGAGAAATACTTGGCAGTTATTTCTAATAAGGAGAAAGAATTCAAGAACAAATGGAAATTTTTTCTGTCTTTATAATATTATATTTTTTTCCTTTCTATTCTTGGCGTTTGTAAGTAGTGCAAGTATAAGTGGTAATGTAGTGTAAGTATGTACGTAAATATCATATAACACATACAATATTATATAATACACTTAGCATTACAAGTTAAAAAAATAATAATAATAATGAATAATAAGAAGAAGAATAAGAATAATCAAGTTATCAGTTAATCATGACTGGCGACTGACAGGCTTTCATTTTATTTAGTTTTGTTTTGGTTTGTTTGTTTGTTTACTTGTTTGTTTTTTCTCTCTTCTCTTGTAAACTTAGTCTTATGGGTGTAAAACATGATTTGTGACTTTTTATTGAATGTTGTAAATAAAAAAAAAAGCTCTCAGGACTCAAGCGAGATTTATATCTGGCGTGAGTGGTGAGTGAAGCGATCGCGCGAGCCGGGAGAGATCCTTTCACCAATCCTCTCTCGCGCAAAAAATACAGTTGAATCAAAGACGGCGAAAATCGCATATTAGCCTCATTTTCTAGTTTTTCTTTCTTTGTATTAATGAATTTCACTGCTTAAGAACATTTTTATTGCAAAAAAAAAGCAATGAAGTCACCTTTTTTATTGAGTATTTTCAAAAAAGTTTAGCAAACATAGCATACGTGCTGTTTCTACGACGGGACATTTGCAAAAACAACATAAAACAAAAATTAAAACTTGACCAATTTGACAGTCGGCATGGTTATTATTTGAAAGACAAGCCCATTATCATCGACAGATTTTCTGCATCTATTAAACATTAATTTGACGCTTAGAAGACAGCCTGTCTATTAGTCCGCCGCTGGAATACTCCAGAAATACTAATAAACCTTTATAAGTTCCTGTTGTGCTTGTTCTCCAAATGCGCTTTAAATAAATGTAAAACATTCATAAAATATATTATTCTTGTTTCAAAGAAAATTATCAAAAAAATGCCACAATGGTGTTGAATTTATTACATTTATTATGGATTGTATTTAAGAATTTTTGAAGAAAGAGGAAATAAAGTTTGCAATTTATTATTATTATTATTATTATTAATAGTATTTATTATTATTATTATTATTTTGTTTTTGAGGCTGGCTTTGGACAATTAGGGAGTCACAGGTTAAAGTTCATATACCAAAATGCTGATTTATTGTGATTCAACATTTGCCAGTACTTCATTCAAACTATAGAATTAAAACAGCGAGAACACAACCACTGCTGCTTTTGATTTTGTACCTTGTTGATAAGCTCTTTCATTTCATAATCATTGATGTCATCTATGGAGCAGTAATTGGCTGCTAACTCCAACGAACCAGTTGAAATGTACTGATATACTGCTTGGCTTAGACAAGGGATTCCAATGTCAAGGTGTACGATGAGATAAGCTACCATCTTGCCCACCACTTCAAACAATCTCGAGTAGATTCCTTCAATGGAATACAAAGGAAGCTTTCTTTCACTTTTGCCCTCAAAGAGATTGGCTTCAGTTGAAAAAATCACTTTCTGTAACAGAGAGCCATACTCCCAGCTTAAACCACCAGCGTCAATCCCACCTTCTCCCTCAAACTTAACTCGTGGTGATGCAGTTAGGTTGAAGTTGGGTTTTTTGAAAATAGCAACACTTTCATTCCAGATATCTTCTCTAAGTACTTGCAACCTTGCCACACCACTTAAATTGAGATTATCTCTGTGTTTCTGCATAAGGTCTGGCAATGTTGAACATGTAGCACATGGTTCTGATTTAGTATGTGACGATGGACCAAAAGGACTGCCGTTGAGTTCATTGTCAGATGAACTGTCACTTGCATCAATTACAGCCCCTATGAGATACAGGAGAAAATGAAAGTAATTATTTTGGACATAAAAGTAAAAGATGAAGAATCTTCCTTCTCTACTTTTTATTTAGAAGTAATAGTGTTAATCATTATTAACTTTTGTGGCGGCAGCACTAACTGTAAATGATACAGTTATACACAGAGTGTAGGAAATTGTCAAATAACTTTTTAACTTCAGGTATTACTTGTAGACCAATCAGTAAATCCTAAAAGAATTTTGAAAAAATTTCTTTGAATGACTGCAATCTTGGTCAACACTGTTGAAACACTTGCTATAAGATTGTACTTTTGTAGAACATTTCACAGCTAAAAAGAAACCAGTAGCAGAATGTCTGAATCCCACTCCTCCTTAGCAATGTTGTTTTCATGGTTAGAATGGAAGCCTCCATATTGCACATCTGCTTTTGCAACATATGGTATAAGAAAACTTCATACGTATTGGTACTCACCAACACTTCTGTTGATAAGACTCTCAATAGCATGTTCCAAATTGAAGCTGCATTTTAGAACACGGTCAAGGTCAGCTTCATCTTCAGTAGGGAACAACTCCTTCAACTTTGACAGATCTTGAAATTGAAATGTATGACAAATTATAGTCAGTGTTGAATATACACGTCACTGGAAATAAAAAAATGTACATGACTCAAGTACTGTATCATTAGCTATGCTTTCTTGAGCTGCAATCTTTGGTACATTCTGTGAAAAAAAGAAAACTTTAATTCATTCTTTATTCTCTAATTGCACAGCAGACAAAATCTAATCCAGTGATGTAGAGGTACTGATTGGACTGAAAAAAAAAAATGCTAAAGAGAACTGAACCCAATCATAAGGGCTGAGAAAAATTGTGTTCACTGCTGAACATATTTTGCTTTGATTGTGGATTCAACAAAATGATTACACTCCTTAATCATTGTTGATCTCTTACAAAATGTGGCCATTTGATCAAGTTAACAAGTTGAGCTAGGACTACATGTACAGCTGTATTTTAACTCACAAGGGCATTTTAGATGCAAAAATAAAAGCCAAGTGTCAAAATAATTTTAATAGTCATGTAAAATTTTATTGTCTGGTTGGAAAAGCTTCCAATCCAGTAAATGCAAGAAAGTTGAAATGCCAATATCTACAATCCCTGCTGACAACACAAACCTCATCAGAAGCTACCCCATCAGAAGCTGACACTTTGGTTGTAAACAAGTACTTTTCAATGCAACCCTCCTGTTGGTTATCACTTCCAGTTTCTTGATTACAGTTCCTTAAGGCCATACTGTAAAAGCAAATTACCACATTATTTATTTATTTATTTATTTATTCATTTATTGAATTTGAGATTAGAAGCACATCAGACTGGGACAACCTATCTCCACCTTCAGTAGAATGAAATGAATAATATCATAATAAATTTAGGTATTTCTACTCTCCCCTGGATAAGATGTTGGTTTATTATATGGAGGAGAGGGTTTTACTGGGAACTAAACCACTCGTAGATTCCATATGCCACTTCATCGGGGACCTGAGTGGCATATTTTCCGTATGTCACCTTTGTGAGTGTCGTTTCGTTCAATGACGTTATGATTCCTGCCTTTTGCTTTTGTTGAATTGGTTTCTCCATATAATAAAAAGAACATTACACGTTGGCGAGAAGATATGAATTTTATGTTCTCGTGGCAAGAACAATATCTCACTCGTTCGCTGCCCTCACTCGTGAGATATTGTTCTTGCCACTCGAACATAACATTCATATCTTCT
>JAEMWC010000025.1:1235000-1337500 GCA_016490735.1 Pachyseris speciosa
ATACTGCACTGCAACAGCTTAGGCCAATAATTGACATTTCCATCCCTGGGAACGAGCCTGTTGTCGCTAGTCCCTGAGGGAGTTCAACCTCGGGAGCAATGTACTTCTCAAATATCCAAGCAGTCCCTTTCTGGTCAGTCGAGAGGGTGCACTCACAGCGCAGCGAGACTGGAGCGAGTCTGCTTGCTCGCTCCAGTTTTTTCGCGCTCAGCTATTTCGCGCAACCTGCGGGCATGGAGAGATCATACTACACGAGGTTACTTTTTTTGCTACTTTGAGAGATGAGAGGCGCAACAGAGACACGAGAGGTTTGACTGCATCTTAACAACTATGCTCTTTCTTATCGAAAACATGTTAAATGTCAGCTCTATTAAACTGGTGTACTTTAAAAACAGGGCCATCTGAGAACATCTCAGGGCTTCTAAGAAAGGGGAGCAACTAAAGAACACGGGGGCACTTGATCATCAGAATGGACTATTTAACCCCTCCACCTTCCAAAAAACTTCAGAAGGATTTCGGCAGCCAATTATCTGCCAGGAAAAGTAAATCGCATACCCCAAGCCTTGACTTGATAAGTGTTTATTTTAAAGAGTTTTGATGAGGGCAAAAGAAACGTGAACTCGAAATGCCACCGTGTGAAATAGGCGTATTGAGCTAACAAAGAAAAAGATAGCACAACTTGATTTTCTTCACGGTTTTCAAACTCTGCATGCTGCATGTAGCATCCCCTATTAATAACAAGCCTAGACAAATTATAAGAATGTGTTTTACTTACTGTGAACTCCTTGCTGTATCGTCAGCTTGTGGGTCCAATACTGCAGTCTCGATGGAAAGAAAGTAGCCGATGACGTGGCCTCCATCGCCTACATAACCCTCCACTGGTACGGCAACATTTGTCATCGGCTCGAATCCGGAAGACTTTTCAAAACCTAAAACACCATCTTTTTTCACAAGCCTGGAGCTGTCTACTTCCATGGACCGGCTGTTTGCTTCTTCCATGACTCAATCGGAGGCAGGTATACAAGACAATGATCGGATCGAATCTTGAGCAATGGGTTTAAAATTGCCGAAACCCAAGTCAACCAATAGAATCAATGTGCATCATACACAAGCCCCATGAAGTGCCACCTTGAAAAATGTTTACAGTAACAACGAACAATGGAAGGGTTCACAAAGTCATGAATATGTTTTTTTTTTTCGTGTAATCTGACGTCCTGCTGGCACGCCTGCGTGGCAGGTGTTCCAAGGGGAGTGTGACATCGTCATCCAAGTTAACCATTAGCTGGAAATTCGGGAGAAACTGGTGACGACAAGAAGTCAACACTTCGAGAGGAGAGGATGTCTTCCAAAAGAAGACAATTTTGCGACCATTGTAAGGAATTTATAACCTTAAGAACTTACAGGCTTCACACTGATCTATATTCGAACAGAGCAGGCGAAGAGGTACATTCTTCGGAAGAGGAGGAAATCTCTCGCAATGATTCCGAAAATTTTAATGTTGAGCATGTGGCACTCGGCGACCTTTGCAACACAGGAGAGTTGATCGATGATCAAAGAAACGAAAAGCCATCTTCAGGTATTAAGATATTTTTGTATTTGGTTCATGTGTATGCCAAGTTGTAATATTACCTGTTTTGGGGGAGTGGATTTTTTTTGGGAAAGCCCTATACATCCAATGCGGGTATGGGGAAAGCCCCATACATTATTGTACATTAGCCCCATACATTATAATTTTTTATATATGCATGGTTGTAACTACCAGCTCGTTTAGTTTTTACTATTCTAAGTAGTTTTTTTGCTTTCTTTTGCTGTAATATATCTTCAATATCTAGCAAAATAAAATGGTTGTTGTTGATGATGCATCAATGTCGTACTAACTGTTCCAAAAGCGGCGAGCATGAATATCACAAAATGTATACATAATTTTAAAATGTATGGGGCTGTACAGAAATTTTCCCTTTTTTTTTTATCATTGATTGGCATAATCTATCATTCATTGCCGTCATTTGTCCCAAAAATATGGTTTTCAAAAAGGATCTCGTATGATTAAACAATACAAAATACACACAATTATAATTATAAAACTATTAAAATGAACAAGATATCAATTGAAATAAATTTAAATTATTTTATTTTGTCCTTTACAGGTTCTTCAGGTGCAAATATTGAAGAACTTAAAGATAATGATGTTGTCTTAATCCATGATGTCTTCTATGATGATAATGATGCTGACAAGGCTTATCATGAGAAAATAGGACCACAGATTACTAATCAAGTTTGGGATGTAGAAGATGATCTTGACTCTGATTTTCCCAGTTGTCACAAGCATTCGCCCTCAGTGAATGTAAATCCATCACAAGAGATACATGAGAATGTTAACTGCATCATCCGTTGGATTTTATTGTTCTTGTGTGTGTGGTCTTCCTTTTGCGTTATTTAAGATAATGCTCTGGAAATCCTTCTTGAATTCTTGAGAGCAGTTTTGGATCCATGGCAACAGTTGTCCCTGTCATTGGAAGCTTTGCTGCATCATTTCCAAAATCACTGCATTTGTTAAAGAAGCAACTGGGATTTGATCAGGATAAATTCATTAAATATGTTGTGTGTCCAAAGTGTGACACTCTTTACAACTTTGATGACTGCTTTTAATTACACAACAGGCAACGAGTTTCAAAGAATTGCACATTTGTAGAATTTCCCAATCATCGCCAGCCATTTCGTAGAGAGGTCACACTAAAAAGTGGTCAGAAAAAACTGTATCCATTCAAAGTTTACTGTTACCAGTGTGTTACAAACACCCTCCAACGCTTTCTGCCAGGGTTTGCCGTTAAATGTGAATTGTGGCGGCATAGGGGTATACCACAAGGATTTCTGGCTGATGTTTTCGATGGCCATATCTGGAAAGAGTGGCAGTATGTCAATGGAGAAGAGTTCTTGGCTGCTCCAAGGAATTATGCTTTCATGTTTAATGTCGATTGGTTTCAACCATTTAAACATTCCATATATAGTGTGGGTGCTCTCTATATGGTTCTCATGAACCTTCCTCGCGCTGAAAGATTCAAGCCGGAGAATGTGTTCTTGGTGGGCATAATTCCTGGTCCACACGAACCCAAGCTTACCATCAACTCATACTAGGAACCACTTATCGCTGAGCTAATTGTTTATGGAAGGATGGCATCATGTTCAGGGCCAATGGAGCATCAATTGCAGAAATCTACCATGCTGCTCTTCTATGTGTTGGGTGTGATGTGCCAGCTGCAAGGAAAGTGTGTGGATTCACAGGGCATGGATCCTGTAAAGGGTGCTCCAAGTGCAGCAAAGCTTTCCCTGGTTCGGTAACCAGTAAAATAGATTTTTCTGGTTTTGATCCATGCCCTCCTAGGGAGAACCACCGTCACAGAGAAGAGGCACAAGAAATTCTAAACCAGACAACTGCTGGTGACAGGGCATCAGTAGAACAGAAGTATGGAACCCGATTCAGTGAGCTCATGTTACTTCCATACTTCGATAGTGTACGATTTCACATTATCGATCCGATGCATAATCTGTTTACTGGCACTGCAAAACATGTGATGAAAAATGTTTGGTTGGATGGAGAGAGGCCTAAGATAAACAAGAATGACTTATCTAACATACAACTGGACAATGTTAAAGCCCCATCAGATGTTGGCAGAATGCCCAAGAAGATTGCCAACAGTTATGGAGGATTTACAACAGACCAGTGGAAATCCTTCACCACACTATTCTCGATTTATGTCTTGAGCAGCATTTTACCAGAACCAGACTTAGAACTTTGGCGTGATTTTGTATTGGCATGTTCCTACATTTGTTCACCTGTCATAACAGAAACAAAAGCCATGCTTGCCCACTCATGTCTACTGAACTTTTGCAAGGGTTTTCAACAACTGTATGGTAAACACAGGGTGACTCCCAATATGCATCTTCATACTCACCTTGTTAAATATATCTTAGATTATGGGCCAGTCTATTCGTTTTGGCTCTTTAGTTTTGAACGGTACAATGGTATCATAGGAGATTATGCAACATATCAAAGGGCAGTAGAAATACAGCTGATGCGGAAGTTCACGTCTAACCAGTTCATAAAGGACATACCATTACCTGTGGAATTTCAGGAACACTTTAAGCCTGTTATGGAAAGACTTGTTTCTAAACAAGCAGGCAGTCTCAAAGACCACTCATCACCTGAAGGACACTTTGGCAGAAATTTAATTTTGTCTAGCATGCTCTCTGTCGGTCCTGTTCGAAAAGGCCTTAAATGGGCTAACAGTGACTCTTTATTTTTTTGTCATGGCCCCCACTACAGGGATTGCCTTGATGTAGAATCTCTGCTTCATTTAAAAGAGTGCTACAATGCAATTTTTGATGCTGTAGATGAAGATTCTCTCACAGGCCACTTCAACAGGTATGCTTCATGCAGTTGTGCTTCTGAAAGATATGGTTCAAGTTTATCAAGAGGAGACAGATGTTCATTTATCCTTGCAAGGTGGTGTGCTCTAGGAGGAAGAATTGATAGTTCTGGACATGATCTCAGGCCTGGTGTCATTGAGTATTTCATGGAACAAAACATCAGGATTAATGGACAACCTGTTTCTTGCATTCTTGCTGCTGTGCATTGGTTCCAATCCCATCCTTCTCGGAACTGCTTGGGAGCTCCAGTAGAAGTGTGGTGCAAAGACCTTTTTGAATTGGAAGGAGGTGCCACATTTGTCCCTGTTAAAAGGTTACATGGGAAGTTTATACCAGCATTTGATATTATTCAGCGTGAGAATGTGTTAGTAGTCTGTCCTCTTCCACGTAAACTACACTGTTCAACACTGTGTGGACTTTTGTATAAAACAACACTTTGTTCGCATAAAAGTTCAAAGTGCATGCCTCGAGGCTTGTGAGAGATGAGTGGGACATTGAGGCTTTTTAGTACGCATTGTAGCTAATAAATAGTAAGCTAGTAAGGTTTACTTGTAGAATTTGTTATCATGTTTTGGGAAGCAGGAATGTTGATAACTTTCATGTACAGTGTACCACCAGTTTTACCACCAGTGGCCTGAGTTTTTGAGGAAACAATGATTAAAGTGTACCTAACCCAAAATATTTTTCCACTTAAATAAATCTTTGCACTTGTTTGAGATGCACTGCATCATTTTGCGCCTTGGTGAAATGCCTGTGTGAAATGCACCATGCCTTTTTAATATATTTTTTATTATTTTATATTGTACACTATAAATCTTTTTAAATTGTATCATATGTAAAGCGCATTTGATCATATTTGCATGGAAAATGCGCTATAGAAGTTTTTAAATTATTATATTATTATTAAACCAAATCTTGACTTTTTTAGGCTGTAAAAGTTATGAAATGTAGCCATCATCTGTCCCATGACCGAGGTACAAAGGGGCATGGGTCTACAGTATTCCTTACTTGATGTCACAAATCATTTTACTACATCAAGTAAGGAATATATACTGTACCATATACTAGTAATAATAATACAATGTAATCAGAAGACTGGTAGTGGTTTCCCAGTCACAGGACTGTGCGGCCCATAAAATTCTAGCTTTGGAAGTTCTTAACCCTTTAACTCTCAGTAACTAATTAGTAATTCTCCTTTGTAGCTGCCATACATTTCCTCATACATTAACTACTGGACAATATATTAATACTGTAAGGAGAAGTTACATGTAAATCACTTCTGAGAGTTAGAGGGTTAATGGACAGGGTGAACTATAACTTTTGGGAACCTTCCTTTTTTACTTGAACAATATTAATAACAATTTTTAATTGTAAATATAGTTTGCTTCTGGAATAAATAAAGTATGTATATACATGTATGTACATGTATGTATGTACATGTATGTATGTATGTATGTATGTATGTACATGTATGTATGTATGTACTTACACATGCTTAGTTATGGGGACACACGTATAGTTACACACCTGTTCTGTGGGGACCGTTTTGTGGGGACCAAAATTGGGTCCCCTAAACTACATTGCCTTTAAATGACTTGTTTTGGCCAGAAACGTATTCTACAGTATAAAAAAGTGATGTCCTCACAATGCCATGTTGTGTAAAAGATACACAGCAGTCCCCACAATGAACAAAAAATTTGGGTAAGTGAACCTTTGTTTTTTCCAATGCTTTTCTGATAAAAGCTGTTCACTAAGATGGTTGAAAACTGGGCATGTAGTTTGTTTTAGGAAAACCCTTTTTTCCAGCGAATACACACGCATGTTAGATGCAGCGGATACACAGACCACAAAGTACAGTTGTAAGCTACTTTATTGAATTCACTTGTAAGGATGATAATTTCACAATGACTACCACTCAAACAATAATTGACTACTTAAAATGTCTGAATTGGTCTTCCAAATAGTCTACAACTTGTATCTTTACCCCTTGTTTACATGATAATAATCCTGGTCTTGGGGAGAGACTACTCATTAAAACAAAAATAAAAGAGAAAAGCAATGTTGGCTTATTAAAGGGGCTCAGTCACGGTTAAACGGTTTGAAAAGTTTAGCTAAACTTTTCAATTTTGTTGTTTTTAATCCGTGTCAATCTTCTCCATCCTTAACCATCCTTGTTCCTTTATGCTTTGTTGTAATCTCTCTGGTGTTTTTCTATCTTTGTAAAGTATTATTTTCAGGTTTCCTTCAATTTAACAGTAATTTTGTCGATGCTCAAAATAACTCAAAATACCGTGACTGAGCTCCTTTAACACGAAAATTTGGTATATCAACGGAGTTGATAATGTAAATTGACCACCGTACAGGGATTCGATTAGCTGACGTTTCGAGCGTTAGCCCTTCGTCGGAGCGAATCGAGGAATTGTGGGTTGTGTATGGTTTATATATAGAAAATGGAGCTACGCTATTGGTGGTAACATGGTAACGTGAAAAACATGAATAAATTAATTGAATGAAAAGCGCTCGTTGATACCGTGGGGATTAAGAGTGCCAATTTGAAAGATCAGTTTTTGCTCGAGAGTTTTACGGCTTTCCGTGGTACCTTGATGTAGGGAAAGGCCGGAGATCGACATGTGTTGTTTGGAATGGTTAGGGAGATTAAAATGCCGAGCGACAGGTTTGAATGCGTCTTTGTCATATTTCTGAACATCACGAAGATGTTCTCGGAATCGGTCACCTAGTCGTCTTCCTGTTTCGCCGATGTATAACTTTTTGCATAATGTGCAGGTTATGCAATAGATAACATTTGTGGAGGTACACGTGAAACAATCAGTGATCTTAACAGATCGCTTAGGGCCCGATATTTTGTCAGTGTTTTGAATGAAAGGACAAGTTTTGCATTGCGAGCCCGCGCATTTAAAAGTGCCAGGTTGTTCAGTTGTTTTGAATGCGCTTTTAACTAGAAAGTTACCTACATTTTTGTCGCGTTTGAATGAAATCAGCGCTGGTTCCGAAAAGATTCTAGCAGTTTCTGGATCATTTTGCAGTATCCTAAAGTTATTAAGAATGATGGCTTTAACTGGGTTTTTATGCGGGTGAAATGTGAGGGTGAATGGAATCTGTCATTCTTTTCCTTTTGTGACGTCTGTAGTGCTGACTGTTGATCAATCTGCTGAGTACGGTGATGGCCCGATTGAACTACAGAATCAGGATAGCCACGTTTCTTGAGAAAATGGCACATTTCCTCTGATTTGTTGGAAAAATCAGAGTCATCACTACATAGATGTCGAAGTCTAAGAAATTGAGAATAGGGAATGGCGTTTTTGACATGAGATGGATGTGAAGATGAATACAACAAATAACTGTGAGAATCGGTGGGTTTGTAGTGCACACTGGTACATAAACCGTTGCCACTGATAAAAACTTTTATATCAAGAAAGGGCAGGGAAGTTTCCAAAATTTCCCAGGTATATTTTAGAGCTGGATGAAAGGAATTAATGGCGGTTATAAATTGGTTGATTTCTTCCTTGCTAGACGAAATTGCGCCGATACAGTCGTCAATGTAGTGACAGATTTTTCGTGTCAGCCCGATTTTCCCCTCAGACAAAGGAAACATTTTGCTAGCTACCACATACAGCAGGCTACACGTAGACTGTACAAGCTGTATTGTAAGCCCGAAGGAAAGCAAACAAGGGACTAGTGGATTAACCCTGCACTATAATTATAATTACACAAGAATATCGGCAAGTCCTAAATTCGCCCGTCGCAGGTATTCGGGACAACGATGCCCGTATTACAGCAACGCCATAGCTACCACTCAGTTTCTTTTGCTTCGCCGTTCTGGCAACGTTGAGTTGAATCCCGGGCCCAGACCAGGGAGAACGTTTCGAAATCAATGTGCTCCCTCTGCGAGAAAGTGATGAAGAGAAACCAAAATGGCGTCGAGTGCTCGGCTTGTGCGAGAGGCTTTCATGTCAAGTGTTCAGGAATGAGCCGCAAAGAGTTGGCTAATTACAGGAACAATGCCATATCATGGACTTGTTTCCCTTGCACCATGCCTCAAATCTCGGATAGTTTCTTTGAGGAAAGCAGTCATAGTCCACCCAACTGTAGTACAGAATCGTTATCAACACAAAACCTTGAAGATCAGACTGACTCGGTTCAATGGTACAAGGACAATATTTGTAGCTACTACAAATCTAACCTGAAGATATCGTACTTGAATATAAACTCGGTGCAAAACAAGTTTGACGAAGTGAAGGCTCTGCTAAATCTAGCTTTATTCAACATAATGTTTATTGCCGAAATGAAAATCGACAACTCCTGTGCGGATATTTTCCACCATCCCGGCTACCGCATTATTAGACGTGATCGAAAGAAAGGAGGAGGTGGTCTTATGGCCCTTATTCGAGAAGACCTGAGTGTATATCGTAGACGAAAACTTGAGCCTGAATCGGTAGAGTCAATTTGTTTGGATATTTCAGATAGAAGAAACTCGAGGTTCATTGTATGCGCCTGCTACAGATCTCAGAGACTTTGTAAACCAACTGACTTTATTTCGTCTTTGACATCGGCCATGGAAATGATGTATAGAAGCCGACAGGAGGTCATGGTAATTGGTGATTGTAATTTGGACATGTTGGTAGATGAAACCGAAGGCAGGACTGAAAATGCCTTGTTCAAGGATTTTTGCGAGCGGTTCTGCATTTATAATCAGATGTGGGAGCCAACCCGCATCACTGAAAAAACAAAGACATTAATTGACGTTGTATTGGCCAGCCATCCAGAACGGTTTGCGGTACGCGGGAATTTGCAGCTCGGTTTAAGTGACCATGACCTTGTTTACGCCATTCGAAAAAGCAAGACACCTAGACCAAACGCGCACGAGTTTGTCTACAAAAGTATGAAGAATTTCAAAGAAAGTGAGTTCCTCGACGACTTAGCGCGTGTCCCATAGGACTCGGCATATGCCTATGACGATGTTAACAACATTTGGGACCATTGGGGTACTTTATATCGTCAAGTGTTGGTCATGCACGCTCCTGTAAAGAAAAAACGCGTCCGAGGGGACCAGCTTCCCTGGATAACACCACAATTACAGCGTGAAATTTCCCACCGCAATCATCTGTTCAAAGTACATGCTAAAAATCCTTCTGATTCATCCTGGGAGACCTTTTGCAAACAGAGAAATAAAGTGACATGGCTAAAGGGGAATGAAGTCTTTTTGCATGGATGCCTCAATTAATACTAAACATCATGGAGAGTTTTGGAGGAAAATGAAGCCTTTAAAGGGAAATCGCGTTCAAAGATTGTTTTGTTGGAAGACGAGCAGTTGATAACAGATCCCCTGAAGGTTGCAGAAGCTTTTAACGATTACTTTTGCGAGGTGGCTGAATGCGAAGGCAAGAGGATGGATATGGAGGACTTTACTGGTCACCCAAGTATTGAGAGCATTAGCAAGAAGGCAAAAATGGAGCAGCCGTTTAATTTTCACACGGTAAACTGTGGATACATCATGGAAATTCTGGACAAGCTTAACCCAAGGAAGACAGTCGGTTGTGACAATATATCACAACGACTGCTGCGCATATCTGCCCCAGCCATCTCGCAACCGCTGACCACTCTGATTAATTATTTCATCGAACACTGCGTATGACCAGCGGTGTGGAAGTGTAGTGATGTCTCTCCAATTTATAAGAAATCTGATGAGACAGATGAAGCAAATTATCGTCCTGTGTCAGTCTTAACTGCACTGTCTAAGGTGTACGAGAGGGTCATGTTTGATCAGTTATATGGTCCAATTTGCTACATATTGTCCCCTAACCTGTCTGGCTATCTAAAGGGTCACTCATGCTGTACAGCAGTACTGAAAATGGTAGAAGATTGGAGATTAAGTCTTAACAATAGAGAGGGCGTGGCCGCTGTGGCTGTGGACATGAGCAAGGCCTTTGATTCCTACTGTCACTCGTTGTTGCTTGCCAAGTTGAAAGCTTATGGGCTATCGGACGAGGCCATTTCCCTGATGAGCTCTTATCTCCATGGAAGGAAGCAGAGAGTCAAGTTCGATAATGTGTATTCCCAGTGGAGATCAGTTAACACAGGACTCCCACAAGGGTCTCTGCTAGGTCCACTATTATTTAACGTTTACATGAACGATCTTAATTACTTTGTAAAAGACACTTCTCTTAGACTGTATGCAGATGACACGACCGCATACGCTTCTGATGCATCTCCTCTAGTCCTCGAATACTTAATTAATTCCGACTTGGAGATTGTATCAAAGGATCACTCATCGTTTCTGGGAAAGCAATCCAAATACACTCGATAAAAAATCCTTTGATATGTGCACACGATATGTGAGTGACTCAATTTGTTAACGTGGCTCCCCTCGATTTAAACTTCATTATCGAGGGAACACTGGTTTTCAGCTTATTTGGAAGATGAGCAACACTCAATTTGAACTGCAAAACGAGGAAACACTCGTTTTTGATTGAACGAGGGAACAATCATGTTCGTTGGATTCCTCGGATTCCTCTTCGTTTGAACGAGGGAACACTCGTTTTCGATTGAACGAGGGAACACTCGTGTTCGTTTGAATGAGGGAACACTCGTTTTCATCAGTTTTGAAAAATGAAGATTGAAACAACGAGGAAGACTCGTTGAAAAAAATCGAGGGAGGTTCTTTGGGGATCGAATCAAACTGAGGACCGGACGCGCAATTCTGGGTTCGAGTTTGATAGTTCCTTCCCAGTGCCCACCGGTTCGCGTCTGAGCGGCCACCATTTTGAACACGTTTAAGGAGGAAAGTAGGGCAAAGGGGTGCGAAAATTAGGTAAGGTTCTTACTCTTTGCTGAGGCTTGTTACTATGTCAGCTGAAGCCTCAACGCTCAAGTAACATTATTAGCCGGAGGCTTTTCTTTGCAATGATGGTTGAAATTTGGTAAACTGTATTAAGATTAAGCTTCATTATTGTCCTTCTTCTTGTTCTTTTTTCACCACCTTATTTTCAGGTCTGCCTCAAGTCTTTGTTCTTTGTATTGTTTCTGCATTGTACTGTGCTTTGTGATGTCACCCATGAAAGCTCGTTAACTTGGTATATGGTGCACCAGCCCGAAAATCATTGCCACGTAATTTAAGCTTAATGTTGTAGTCAAACAACTTGAAGGTAAAAAATGATTTTTTTATTTTTTCAATGAATCCTTAATTAATGTAAATGCCAAGATAAGCTCTACTTACGAGCCACTTTTACATTCTTAAAAGGATATGACTTAAAAGAGCACTGCCACCTAATAATTTTTTCCTCATATTCATTATAGATCAAAAATTCATTTTGTCTTGTTTGTGGATAGTACCAGTTATAATAGCATTAAGTTCACAAAAGCAATCTTGGACAGAAATACGGCAAATACAACAGATTAAAAACACATGTAAAAAGTAACCTGGAAAGGACTAGTGTATTATTTTGCTGTCATCTTTGCATCAAATTCAAGCTCTAATACTAGCCGCTGATTCAACTAATTAATAAATGGAACTGACATTGACTTGCTAATATACATTGCTTACGGTATTTATAAAATAGTTTAACAAAAAGAGCTTGAGAATGATGATAGGATAACATCAAGAAATCTCAGTATTTATGGAAATGTTCTATATATTAGGTATTTTCCTATTCGATTCTCATGAAACAGATGGCAATAACTCAGCCCTTTCTTCACTTAACAGAGTGGAGTTGTTTTATCTGTTATTTCACTCCTTCTCCCTCTTTTTTTTTAATCTTCTCTCACTCCTTGTTCTTTTGTCTTTCCTCCTCGATGTCATTTTCATTCTCTGGTTTTGAAGAAAAGAAATAGAGAAGGTTTGACATTACAGGCATTCTTCTTGTTATAACAAATAATCAGGTCTCTCTGTATACAACATCATGTAAATGTAGAAATTCTATTGCAAAAAAAAAAAACAAGTTGGCTATCTTTCTAACATATATAATCTGGATTCCAATTGTCATTTGCCTTTTTGAACTTATCAATATTGCTTTTCTGTGTAGCACTTTTATTTAGTGGTGTTTAATTTTTGTGGATTTTGTGAATGGTCCGCAATCCGCAAAATACAGCTATAACTCCCATAAAAATTTCTACACTGTAGTTTTTTCCCTTTACTTACTTTCACTTATAGAGACAGTGCTAGTAGTACCGGTTGTTGCAGTTGTGACTGGTGCTGAATAAGTTGAGGATGATGTAGTCGGTGTTGAGGTTGAGTTGGATGGCTGTGAGGCTGTCATTGGTGGGTTTGAGGCTGGGGTTGAAGGTGGTTCTGCGGTTGATGCCGTTGAGGTTGTGGTTGTGTGTTCTGGGGCTGAGGTGGATGCTCTTGAGGCTGTAGTTGACTGGTCGGGGGCTGAGGTGGATGTTCTCGAGGCCGTAGTTGATAGTTTGGGGGTTGAAGCGGATGGTTCTGAAGATGTGGTGGATGTTGAGGCTCTGGTTGTTGGTCCTGAGGCTGTAGTTGATGTTGTTGAGGTTGTAGTTGATGGTTTTGAGGCTATAGGTGATGGTATTGAGGCTTTAGTGGATGGTTTTGAGGCTTTAGTTGATGGTTTTGAGGCTGTAGTTGATGTTTCTGGGACTGAGGTGAATGTTGACGCTGTGGTTGATGTTCTTGAGGCTGTGGTTGATGGTTTTGAGGCTGTAGTTGATGGTTTTGGGACTGAGGTGGATGGTCTTGAGGATGTAGTTGATGGTTCTGGGACTGAGGTGGATGGTCTTAGGGCTGTGGCTGATGGTTTCAAGGCGGCAGGTGATGGGCGTGAGGCTGGGGTTGATGTTGAGGTCCATGATGTTGAGGGTGATGATTGGTTATGACTGTCATCTAAGTAGCAAAAAGCAAAATAATGGTTATGATGTTATTTGTTAACAATGTATTTACTATGCTACTTGCTTGACAACAGGACAACTGAAAAGAAATCAGAGTCCCAGGCAGGAATTTAACCTACAACCTCCTTAACGCCAGTGTTATTCAGCTTGATAATCCAAATATTAATTATAGTAATTGTGTTAAGTGTCCGTGAGAAAGAAGATATGCCAGAGCATCCAACCAATGTTATGGGGGCATAGCTTTGATTTCTTTTCTGTTGTCCTTTTTCCCATTGCCAAGCAACTAGCAAATCACTTTTTCACAGGAACATCACACCATTACCATAATTTAATAATTTCTTGTTTACACCACAATATAGTCAAAACATTGTGCATTTTCTTGCAATTTTATAGAATTTCTTTATTGCACTCAAATTTTATGTACAGTAAGTAGAGGAAGTAAGTCTCTTTTATTTCAATGACTAGATCAAGTGATATCTTGGCTGGAAATTTACCTTGGTCGTGTAGAGATCCGTGTAAAGATCTTCTTTAAATTCTAGCCCAATTTGATAGCATGGTTGTTCCTTGTTAGTTTGAAATATTGTTTTTAACCCAAAGTCATATGAAGGGGCTAGGGAAAATGCAAACTTTTGCAGTTGATGCACAATAAAGTTGGTAACATTTCCATATTGGCCACTTTTTTGCGCAAGTTAGAGAAAAGTCATTTATGAACACTTCATAAAAATATTTAGACATCATTAGGACCTTATGTTTACCTTGAAGTGTTTCCGAAAAATCGTCAGTTCCTCTAAAATTTCCTTGAAATATAATCTGCAAAACAGAAAGGAAAAAGAAGGGAGGTATGCTGCCCATAGGGTTCACCTGAGTAGCATACCTCCCTAACTCTCACAAAAAGGAGATATGCAGACAGCCTCTATCTTATGTCACATTTAGTAACCCCTTATGGAACCATATAAACAGGATTTTATCACAGAATGGGTTAATTTCAGTAACTGCCACTGTTTAATAATAGGTTTAGTTATACACTTGGTCTATTTTAAAATACCGGTATTGACATGAAAGGTACGTTTTTGGAATTATGTAGCTTAACTTTTGATTGATTACAATTAAAATGTCATTTAATTAATACAACTGGGGGAGACAAATCTTTAAACGTTATTTACTTTTATCTAGTTATTGATTAACTTATTATTTGTTAGATTGTCTGAAGATCCATTGGATAAATTTGGCATGTCCAAAAATATTATTAATGGTAAAATACACCTTTAAGCTCCTTAAATGTTATACAATGAAGGTTTTCCCTCTTTTCTGTAAATTGTATTAAAAAACATGTATTCATTACATTTGTTTAAAGACAGTCAGAGCTGCTCAGTGTCACTTGTCAGTCAGTCACCTTAGAGTTCGTCGTAATTTAGTGACTCATGATTAGGGTATGTTGCTAGCAAGTCTGTTTACTTATCTAGGTTATATTCCCAAGAGCCTGGAGGCAAAGATCCTCGCTAACTTAGAGCTTGGACACAAAGGACCTGGCTCAATTAGGAACACTGTCTGCTAGGGTTACATTCCCAAGAGCCTGGAGGCAAAGATCCTCGCTGACGCAGAGCATGGACACAAAGGTCCTGGCTCGATTAGGAACACTGTCTGCTAAGGTTACATTCCCAAGAGCCTGGAGGCAAAGATCCTCGCTAACTTAGAGCTTGGACACAAAGGACCTGGCTCAATTAGGAACACTGTCTGCTAGGGTTACATTCCCAAGAGCCTGGAGGCAAAGATCCTCGCTAACTTAGAGCTTGGACACAAAGGACCTGGCTCGATTAGGAACACTGTCTGCTAGCGTGAAATTCCCAAGAGCCTGGAGGCAAAGATCCTCGCTCGATTAGGAACGCTGTCTGCTAGGGTTAAATTCCCAAGAGCCTGGAGGCAAAGATCCATGCTCATGAAGAGCATGGACACAAAAGGTCCTGGCTCAATTAGGAATGCTGTCTGCGGGGGTTAAATTCCCAAGAGCCTGGAGGCAAAGATCCACGCTAATGCAGAGCATGGACACAAAGGTCCTGGCTCGATTAGGAACACTCTCTGCTAAGGTTAGTTTGTTTTGTACATTTTTCAAAGTAAAGGATTTGAATTAAGTCAAGTAGAATGCAGTTTAAATTTCCTTACAGGAAGAAAAGGCACATGGGTCCAATTATTTGTTATCTTGAGTTGAAGAAAGATATCATATTGGAGAGCCAATAGTAAATTTGGCCAATGTTACCCAAAAAGTGTTTTTTTTTAATGTTATACTGATATGCTAGGTCTTATAGCACCCTCAGAGAAAGTCTGTTATATTCATTTGAAGTGGATGAAAGTGGCATTTTAAAAATAGTTAATTAAAACTGCCTCTTAGTTTTTAGAATGTGTAATATTAGATAATATTCTTTGTATGGGAATTTAGTTTCTCCCAATTATTCTCCAGTCATGCACTTTTTTGTTTTGTATCAACTTAGTTGTATTCACATGACAAAGTATTATTAAACTTAAAACTTAAAATTAAACTTAAAGTAAGCTCTTTCTCATCAATGTACACATCCTTTGGACTTCCTCCTCTTGCAGACAGTCTTTCAATTAATTTTATTAGTAGCTGGTCACACCAATCTTGTGGGATGTTTGGATGACATTTGGCATTAATGTTTAATGGAATCTCTGATGTTTGATGAAGTATGTTAAGATCAAGTTAAGATGGCTAACGGATTTCCAGCACTTTTGCTTTGATGAATCACCTTGATAGTGGTATCAACCAAATGCCCAATATATTATTATCAACTTGTTTGGTCTTGCACTTAACTGGCCAGAAGAGCAGCTGGATTTCTTTTTGAAAACACTGTAGGTGCATTGAGTGATGAGCTTAATGTTAGCAAGCAGTTTTTTTTGTGATAGTAAGGTCAAGAAGTAATTGATCAAACTAAATATCTTGGTCTTAATTCATGGCATCTAAATATTTTTATTGATTTCCATGTATCTTTCTTTCATAATTTTTGTGAGGCATACATATATCCAGAGGATACACAATTTCCGATTTCTGACTGTCTCATGGGAGGCTGTGGATAATTGAAATTGCATTCATTATGAAGTGATGATCTGAATCACTATATATCTGATGTGATACTGATTCCAAGGAGCAATCACCAGGCTTCTCCACCAATTTCTAGTGGCTCTAAACCATACCTAAGTAGCTAAGTATGTAACTAAGTTGCCTACAGTTGAAC
Source organism: Pachyseris speciosa (assembly GCA_016490735.1). NCBI lineage: Eukaryota > Metazoa > Cnidaria > Anthozoa > Scleractinia > Pachyseridae > Pachyseris > Pachyseris speciosa. Next base: position 1,251,539 of record JAEMWC010000025.1, read on the forward strand.
GGGGAAACAGACCTGTCCTTAGGTATTGCTCTAAGATATTAAGAAATGTTTTGTTTTAAAAATTTATAGATGAAAACTAGCTTTGCAGGTTCTTTTTTACACAAGGTATTAAAGATTATTTAAAAAAAACCGACCTCAATATTTTTATTTTGCTTTTTTAACATCTCCAAACTCAGTTTGGAAAGGAATTTTTATTACCTTACTCAATAGAACGCTTGTTTTTAGGAGGGGTGGGGGTCCAAATCCGTAAAAGGGGATTCATATCTGCTAGCAGTTCTGCACTAGGGGGTCCAAATCTGATCCACAAGCAGATCTGGACTGGAGGGTGCAAATCCACGTGGGGTCCAAATCCACTGTGCCACTGGCTCAGATCACCTTTCCATACTATTTTCTACAGCATTGGGTCTGTAGCTTGAGTGAGGTCAGATGGGTGATATGACAAGCAGACTATATGTAAATGCCAGTAGAAAAAGAATGCTTTTGGAGCTCCGCTTTTAGGCTTGGCTAAATATATATATTTATCTGATACATCAGCTTCCTTACCTGAAGTATCTGTAGGGCTTTCTGAGGAGGCCGTTGCTATATCAGCATCACCATCTGCTTGCAAAGTTGGTGTGATATCTCCACTTTCAAGGCCGCATGCAAGCTGCTGTGTTGCTGGAGATCCTCCCCATATACTTTCGCAAAGTTCATAGTACAGTAACACGACACGTCCATGTCCACTGCGTTTTCCTGTATCCACGGCTTGTCTGTACTTCAGCCTTATCGATTTCAACTTGTTAGTAAGACACTGCTTGGTGATTTCTTCGCCCTTGTGAGGATAATCCTTTCCTGAGCCACTAGCCTTCTCTAGCTCATTCTTGAATCGATCCAATATGTCACCATATTTCTTCTGGACCGATTCCCAATCAACATTCTCTGCCGTCTTACTGACTTTATACTCGTTTGTGACTTTTAAAAGGAGTTCTACCTCATCGTCTGTCCATGAGAACGTCAACGGCGCCGTGTTCTTTGCGGCCATGACGAAAACAAAATGGCGGGAGGACATGGACTCTCTACTCGTTCCCAGATCCAATTGACAAAGCGCATGGGCCTGAGAACGAGATCTCCATGACGCAAACCGTTGGATAGGTTTCGTGTAAACACTTCGAAACCGTGTCGGTTTTGATGCGGTTTCGTGGTCATGAAACCGTGTCGATTGGAAACCGCGTCCGTGTAAACGATGCCTCACTTTGACTATTCTGGCAGTCGATTTATACAATAACCCAAACTAGCCTAGAATTAGAGCCTAGAACCATAAAGCACTTGTTTTACTTTTAGTTAAAAACACAACCAACTATTCAAATGAGACCTTTTCTTTTGTTGTGTCATGGTTGGATGATAGATTGAGCAAAATGAGTGTTAGTGTCAAACATACCTCCCAAACCTGGCATAGAAAGATCTTCTCTCACTCTTCCTACTGATAAAAGAAGTTTTGATAGATTGAATACATCAGTATATTAATAGCTAAAACTATTGCTTGGTTGAAAAATATTACACAATACAATTGCCCTATATGTATAAAACTTCTCAACTACCATTAAAGGTGGTTAGATAAAGAAATTCAATGCTACTGGGGAGAGTGAGGGAACAATTTAGGTTTGAGGGCAGTATTGTGCAAGAACTGCTTGACTGAATGCTATTAATAACTCCTATGCCATTAGGGTAGAGTCATGTTAAGGACTTTGTACTAAAACCTGCAGTTCACATCTCATTACACTTGTTATTTACTAACCTTGATTTCCTTCCCCATAGAATGGAGTCCCACGGACACCTTAATAAATAAATAAGTAAATAAGGTGATTCCTTACAAGTGCATGGCACATCCTTAGTGCGCATAATTTATGGTGTCATTTAGCGTGCGCACATCAGGAACATAGCAAAGAAACGAGCATGGTGACCCCTGTTTTTTATTAGTGGTGCAAACGAAAAACATATTTTGAGGAGGAAACAAGTTTTATAGTGGAAGTTGGATTATTCATGTATAAATGACGTGAAACTTTGCATTTGGGGCCAGGGAGGAGTATGAATTGATTACTTAGTAGTCCAATTTGCTTGTATACATTATTTGCAAGATCAGGCAATTTGAAATCACTATACTGAGCATGCCACTCAGTAAAGTCACTTAGAATAAAGGGCATACAGGGTGAAAACAAGCACAGTGACCCCATCTTTTTATTTTATTTTTTCAATGTCCTATGGATGACTATCAATGGTGCCACGTTTGAAAAAAGTCTGTAAAGTATGTTATTTTCATGGGAATCACCTGAAAAAAAAAAATTAATCAATAACTACATAAATAAAACTAAAAGGATTTGTTTAAGACTGCATGTTAATTATATGTGTATTCTGTTGAAAACCACATTAACAGCTCCAATTACTGGTACTCTCTTTTGCCACAGAAATTTTCAATAAGGCCCCCCTGCATTTCCTCATACTGGAATAAGAATTAGTAATATTATTGTATCCTCCCATTGTCCCATTGTCCAGTATGCTTACCACACTTCTTTTTCAAAGGCTCAAGAAAATGAAACAAATTAAGTAAAGCTCACACTTCACCCTGGCAAGGAGACGATGACTTAATACAGCATTCCTGATGTACTTTCCTGCCTATACTAGTTACTTGACTCTAGATGGACCTTTAAATTGTTTGCATCAAAATACCTTTTAATAATTGCACTTAATCGTCTAACAAACTTCTAGTATATATCTGTATACCATCACTTGATAACAGTATAGTTTTCACCTGTTACAAAGGTTATGTCTGTGTTAGAAGCTGTGACTGTTGATGTAGCAGTTTGTGCCACCCTCATTCTTCTGTTCCTTGATCTCTGAAATGGTGCTTGAAATGGACTGTCTAGAGTTAAGTATAGTAACCTTATGCCCAATTTTCATCCTAACTAATCTTACTGACACAATAGAGTTACTGGTTCTTACTTAAATCCAGAAATAACACAGCAATGTAACTGCTGGTAAACATGTCCAATGAGTGTCGCAGCCTCTTACAAATAATACCCAACACTATTGTGGAAAGCACTAGTGGAAAAGAGGCCAGATTGCCAAGTGCATAATAATTATCACAATTTTTGTAATTTGCGTTATTTTTCTTGTGTTTTTAACATCCTTTTGACGCACCCAACTCGACTAGCCTTTGCTACCTTCTGGTGGCTACTTGTATCAGTCAAATGTTGTTGTTTTTGTAGTTGTTGTTGCAAATAAACTAAAACTGAAAAGACATTCATGGTTCCGCTTCTAACATGATGCACACCAGATAACAATTATCTTACATTTTGATTCTTGTTTTCACAGTGGTATGCTTACCTGATTGATGGCGTGTCGTAGCAGAGGGGTTGGAGTCAAATGGACTCTGCAGCAGGCTGTCAGTATCTAAAGTATTTTATGGTAAGCAAATTTATTAAAATATATATATTAATAATGTAGCTCACACATCTTTTAGTTGAAAATGAGAGTATAAAGCAGGCCGATGGCACAATTTGTCTGTGCATGAAAAAATCCAAAAAAATGAACTTCTCAATACCACAGAACTGTCAAGACGGATTGTTAGCGTGAAATGAACATTCTTTTTGCTATTTATTCCATTTGCAACTTCTTAGACAGATATGTTTCCCTTACCATTATCATCATCATCAATGTGCAGAGGAGCCATTTGTGAACCTGGTGATATTTAAAGAGGAATGAATTTTCATTTTGAATTGAAGACAAGATGTCAAATTGGGGAGGATCCCATCTCTGAATTTGTGAACTTCAAGCCACAGCAAGAGGAGTGCAAATCCTAGAGGGAGGGGGGTACTCTGGTCTTCAAGTGACAGGATTCAATTGGGTAGGAATTTGGGTGGCTTGACTTAAGTAGGGCTTTATTAGGGTATTACCCCTCTTACGGTAACCCAAATTTAGTTTTAGACTGCAAAAGATACAAGGGACGCACTTGCTTCAGTCGCCATCTTGGCTACCGCCTTTTTACTCGGCCCATTCCTCCCTCATGAGCGAGTTCTCATATACACCTCCAATATATCAAAGTAAAAGAAGACTGTTCCTTGACGTATCGCTTATGTGTTTTTTTTTAATTCTAAAATGAACCCTGGGAACAACTGGTTCTTGCAGGAGCTGGATCAAAGGTCAATATTGCTAGTCAGCACTGTACTTTAGTACCTATGTCAGACTTAAAACTGGTTACATAGCAAGACTTACCCATTTGGCTCTGTGCTCTTTATTATTATTATTATTATTATTATTATTATTATTATTATTATTATTATTATTATTATTATTATTATTAAAAACTCCGCATGTAGCATCAGCTAATCTTGGTGGTTATCAGTAATAAATAAACACTTAACATATAATAAGCTAAAGGATAACATTACTTCTACAACTTCTTAGACAGACATGTTTCCCTTACCATCATCATCATCATCAATGCGCAGAGGAGCCATTTGTGAACCTGGTGATATTTAAAGAGGAATGAATTTTCATTTTGAATTGAGAACAAGATGCCAAATTGAGGAGGATCCCATCTCTGAATTTGTTAACTTCAAACCACAGCAAGAGGAGGGCAAATCCTAGAGGGAGGGGGGTACTCTGGTCTTCAAGTGACAGGATTCAATTGGGTAGGATAATTTAGTGAGGAATTTGTGTGGCTTGATTTAAGCAGGACTTTATTAGGGTATTACCCTTCTTACGGTAACCCAAAATTACTTTTAGGCTCTCCCTAATATATTTATAAAGAGGGAGTGCTTTCATTGTCAGAAATATTTTGAAAACTTTGAAATTCCACTGCAAAACTACTCACCATCATTGGTGTTTGCCATGGCTAGTGCTGTCAGATATTGTCTTGTTGCACCTTATTGTTCAAAACATAAGAAAAAGTAAGTAAATAAATCAACTTTGCCCTCAGGTGAATTTTAAATCTTATACAAATTGCCATTTGCTGTTTTTAACTTTAAGGTAATGGTAATAATCCCCCTCTACTTACGTCCATCTCTAGGCAAACAGCGTACCTACATGTACATGTTTGGAAAATAAACACTCCTTAGACCTGTAAATTCTTAAGAATGGGACATATGGTATCAAATTCTACCAAAGAAATACTCTAAACATGAGTTCTATATTTTATCTACAGGTAGCCCAAAATCATGATTACCATTGTGTTGGCACTTGAAAAGAGCACTATTTTGAATGCATATTTTTCATGCTGCTACCTGGGTTGAGATGTTTATACATGTACATATAACATGTAAGTTACATGTATTTGGAATAAATAAATATGAGAACATTGTATTAAGTTTGTATCATTGATTAGACTAGAATTATTGTTGACAGATTTCCACATAAAACATTTGTCAATGATTTTTTCCTATAGAGCATAAGAAAATGTGGCACTAATTTCCTTCTCTACTTTCAACAAAATGCATCATTTGAATCTCCAACTTTTACTCGATTTACATGAAACTGTCCCTTTCACTTTATTTCCTGTTGACAACAAAATCCTCTGATTGCCTGACAGATAATTGACCTGTTTGTGAAGGACACAATGCATCATTTGAATCTCCAACTTTTACTAAATTTAGATGAAACTGTCCCTTTCACTTTTTTATTTCCTGTTAACAACAAAATCATCCAATTGATTGACGGATAATTTACCTGTTTGTGAGGGACACATGGTATTTTAAGGCTGTTGAACATATTGTTATCTTTTTACTCGGAAAAATGCCTGGTTACCTATAGGGTTTATGGATTGCAATAACCCCTGCTTAGATCTGCTTTTCCCGCGTAGTCATTAATACCAGGCAAAAATATTTTTGAGTCCCAGTCCTTATCATCATAAACATTGAAACATTTCCAGTAAAAGATGTGAATGTTTTCCCTTTGACACACATTTTCCCAATATTCAGCCTCATTTAAATGCAGCTGGTTCGGTACTATTGCTATTGTGTCAAGGCTAAAATAATTAATTAGACCATGTGACGGTTCAGTATGGGAAATACTAGAATAAATATTAGAAGGGGCTGTTTTGGCCACTTCAAATAATTTCAAGTGGCCAAAAGGAGGATTTCACAGATAATCGTTCTTTTTAAATCATTAGCCTTTTGGGCTCACTGACCGCCTGCTTGGAGAAAAGACTTTTTGTGGCATTTCTGTAACACATGGAGACATATGAAACTCTTAACACATGTACAGTGGCTGAAACCATAGATTTCGTCAATAAAAGTTACAGATTTCAAAACTTGGATTTCAATTTCCAGGAAATATTTTTTTTTACTTACAACTACATCTGCATTGCAATGTGAAAGGATGCCACAGATTATCTTCTCTTCAATGGTGTCTACTGCTGTGCTTAATCCCCAGTTGTAAACTTTGCACTATGGGAATGCACTGTGTGCACAAAGTGGTATCTCCCATTTTTTGATGCTATTGAGACTTGTATAGTCAAGGCTTGACAGAAAAGCCAACTACAGGCCTTTGAATGATTTTTCTGGCTGTTTTCATTTTTAAAAGCAAAACCTAAGTTTAGTTCCTTTAAAGAATTAATACCGCCTCTGTTGTATTAAGCTTATATCTTTATCAAACTAGTAAATCTCTCGGTACAGTATAAAATGAGAGGAACTCGGCACTCATGAAAACAAGAGTAAGAAAGAATTTCAAAGAAATCAAAGAATTTTTAAACTGTCTAAATATATCAAACAGAAGCCATCTTACCGACTTTACCAGAATGTCCAGTTCAGATAAATTGGCATAACAATTACATCTGAATTCCTTGGCAGCGAGTAGTCCTCAATTTCGGGGATGGATTGTGGGGCGGGCCAAACACACGTGCACGCGCGAATTGGCAAGGAGACGTGAAGCGAGGAGAGCGTCGCGTCTCGCAATTTCGAACGCGCGTGCATTTTTTCCTGTTTCACAATACTTCGCCGAAATTGGCTACTAGTGAAGTCTACAGAATTCCATAAATAGTAAGTTCAATTCCAGGGACACCTTATAAAGTTATGAAATTTAAAAAATTACCGAAATAAAAAGGCATTTCAAGGTCTGAATTTGCTAAATGACAGGACGTGAGCTCAGGAAAGCTCACTGCAATTTACAAATTTTAGGTGACTGGTATTTCACCTCGGAGGGGGAAGGAGGTGTTAAATATCAATTTTTTTACGCTTCTTTTGTAGGTCAAGGCGTATTATCCCGGCCGGCGACTCTGTTGAGCCATGGATGTCACTTTCTGAGGGGTACCCTGTTCTTCAAAGTATTTTCTGACGGTGGGACGGTTCCGATCGTGACCGTGACCCCCATAAAATCTTGCTCTGATACAATCTCTGCAGTCAAGCACCGTAGCTCGATTTGCGTTTCTACTTTTATAGAAAAAAAAAACAATATAGGCAGAACTCGACTTGCTCGTCATGTTTAAATCAATTGGACAGTTGTTTTTGCGCGTTTAAACGCCAAGTGATATCAAGGTAAATACCGCTCAAGAAAACAGAAATTTTTCCCGAGGTATTGTATGGACTCTAAGTTCCGGCGATTTAATAGGCATGGTTTCAGTTATTCTGTGATCAAGCGATCAAGCTTTTTCACTCTATATTTTCACCGCCCAAAGTTAGGATTGAACTTACTGTGATAAATGGTCCTTTAATGCAGGGAAATTGTTTGCTATCAACTCCTTCATCCTTCCACTGCTCCAGCTTGGCAGGAAGGACAGTTCCTTCACTCGCCCGTCACGATTTAGGTTGTCCCAATTCTTCCCTCTCGGAATGGGTTTTGTTTTCTGTACTAACCAGACAAATTCACGCAAAATGGATCTACCCGCTGGCAGAGAACCAAGTCCATCATCCGACGAGGAATCACTTGACATTTTGATTTTATCAAACGCGAGCGTGAATCGAAAGACTGTACGAGCGACTCTCTCTGGGCGTTGCGTTGTGTGATTAGTCACAAGTATAATGGCGTCCTTTGTTTCTCGGGTCGGCACGGGAAGGTGCTGAAAGGCGAACTTTGTGCACTTCGCGCCGACCAAGCAAACAAAGGAGCCCTGTTTTTATAATTCAATACAGGAAGGTGTTAAAATTCATGGTAACGATATCTGCTGAAATAACTGGATTTATTTGTTTAATTACACGTTTAGGAAATTGCCGCACTGGCTGCATTAAGAAGCTTACGATTAGCCTGTGTACCTGGCGGTTTTGTCGGGGAGCGCGCAAGCAAGCGGCGAAGCCGCGAGGAGAATGGCCAGAGGGTTCCCCGACAAACCGCCAGCTACGCAGCAATAGATGTATAATTCTGTGTCACAGGGAAATCATTCACATCTTTTACTGGAAATGTGTTTCAATGTTTATTATGATAAGGACTGGGACTCAAAAATATTTTTGCCTGGTATTAATGACTATGCGGGAAAAGCAGATCTAAGCAGGGGTTATTGCAATCCAAAAACCCTATAGGTAACCTGGCATTTTTCTGAGTAAAAAGATGACAATATGTTCAACAGCCTTAAAATACCATGTGTCCCTCACAAACAGGTAAATTATCCGTCAATCAATTGGATGATTACCACCCAGGGAGAGGTCCACTGGTTTATTGATGGGAATTCAAGCAACATCAACATCAAAATGCACGGTAATTGTATCTGAAATTTAATATAAATGTAAGTAAGATCGTTTCCACTAAACTACTCTTAGTACATGTATTAATTAAAGGGATGACGAATGTTCCAAGATTTTTTTAAATCGAATTTCACTAGTTTCGCTTTCTTGTTTTTTTAGTGGTAAAATAACTTGAAGCCTTGAAAATCAATTCTAGTGTCAGTGCTGTGTGAAATGGGCAATTTTTAACACTCCAGAACAGCAATTCAATTACATTACTCATGCTCATTTGTTTGACATGCTCTTAACTATCTTAACTATCCGAATAGTCTTCACCCATTGCGGCCACTTCTTGCAGTCACTGAAAGTCTTTGTTAGCGTAAACTATAAATTTGTCCTTTAACGCAGCAGAGACGCTTTAGGAAATTTAGGTGCACCAGGCGCAAGTGTCGGTTAAGAGCGTGTACAAAACATATTTAATGTTTACAGTCTGGTATACTTTAATTTTAATTTGTAAAATCAAGGTCCCTGACCATCTATCACTGTTTAAGCTACGTAATCAGTATATTGTGCACCTAGGACAGTTAAGAAATTCCCCATGATGTCGTCTGCCCCTCTCCACTGTCTCCACATCCTTTCATCTAAATATACTTGAAGATCCTCTGCACAAATACCACACCGCTGTTTGATTGAGCCTTTTAAATTTGTCCACGCCGACTCTACTTCTTGGGTGTGGACTCCACTCACTGGATCCACAAAATTTTCTGAGTGGTTAACGACCCTGTGTCGCGATACATGATTGGGCAAGTGTTGCTTGAGGCCATCATATGCCCCCCAGTCGTCGGAATGTACCTCACTTCCAGGTAGAAGGCACTTCGCAAGGATAGGTAGGAGGGTGGTGCGGTCCCTTTTCTGTACAACTTCATAGTAGCCTCGAACTGGGCGGGTATCGCATTGCACTACTCCAAACACCCATACATCTTCTGTCCGTCTTCCTCTGTTATTCTAATGTTAAACAACGTTGCATGTTAGAAGAACACGAGAAGATCTGTTTGTAAATCAAGAGCCCAACCGAAACTTTGGATTAATTTTTTTTCTGCTAAAATTAAATGAGGGATTCGTAAAAAATCCGAAAATCTATCAGATGTTTGCTTACTTCTTCGCGGAAGAATTTGTGCTTCAAACCAAAGTCTCTTTTGTGAAAATACGAGAAAGGATCGTGGATCTATATTCTGAAGCTAAATGGAAATCCAATCCTCTATCAATTAGGTCTGATAGGTATTTCACATGTGACGTTATAAATCAAGGCTGCATTTTCGCGCCAACATCATGACTAATTTAACCGGCCCGCCCAAGACTAGATGCTATCAATCAGCTTATAGAAAACAACAGATAACACTTACCTTTGCCTTGTGATTAAATTTACTCTCATCTATTTTTACGAGACATCTCTCAGGAAATGGTATGATTGGATTTCTCCCAATATCTATGGAGCATACGTCTTCCAAGCTTCGAAATACATGGCAGACAAGGTTGTTGTTAAGGTTCGTCATGCGCGCTGTTTGCTTTCTACTCTGGTCCACTGACCATAAGTAAACCAACAGGATCAACTCTCCCAGGGCAACTTTTGGAAATCTGGCAAAAAAAACTGTCCGTCCTTATACTTCGCTTCTTCTTGCAAGCACTGCATCGCCTTGAAACAAGAGAAACATAGAGAGCATACTGGGCTATGTTCGGAGAGCCCTCAAAAGTGAGATCAAGGTATCAGCGGCTAGTGGCCCGGATCCCCACATACATTTGCCTATAACCCCACCCCTCCCCGCTCTAAAACTTGCACTGCGCCCCCCCGGGAGTAGTCACTATAATATAAACGGGGAGGCTCCGTCCGAAAGGGGTACCTTTTTCACACTCCAGGTAAATGAAAGGGAAGGGATTTCATGAGTCGGAAGTATATGAAAGGGTGGGGAAATCTGTCATTTAGGCCCTGTTCGCATTAGACGAAAATTTGAGTTTGACGTTTGCAAAAAAACTTAAAATTTTGTAATCGCCTGACAAAATTTTTAGTCTCCAAAGTTAGTCAACGGAATCTTTGAAGTTGCATTGCGCTTGCAAAAAATCGTTTGCACTAGAAATGGCTTCGCGTTGACAAATTTTTTTGTCAAATCAAACAAAATTCCGCGTAGTGCGAATACGCCCCTTACGCATTTAAAACGGCCTTTCATTACAATATTTCGAACACGCATGCCATACGACTGTACTGTTTTGATTTATTGAACGATACACGAAAACGACAAGACTTATTGTGAACGTTGCTGGAGTTCAGTTTGGTAATCTTATCTCAGAGTTTTGCTGAAATCAAGAGGTTTGGTTTTTCAGTTGCTAAACGATGCGACTTACCATTGGAAACCATCGACATGGTCGGCCTCTCGTTCTACTAAATCCATATCACTGTCACAGGTACCGCAATGTAACGGATTGGCAATAAGTCCTCGATGCTGGAGCCATCTAATGGTGCGAGATGTCGATCCCTGTTTCAATCTGATAAAATAGTCTAAGTTCATCTTGCTGCACGTCCAAACAACAAGTAGCTTTTACTCTTTCTGTACTCAAATTTTTATCTTGGCAACTGTCAGGATATTATCATGACATAAACAATATCCCCTGTCACATCCGTTTTCGGTTGCGTTTATATTGTACTGCTGGATCCAGCGGAGTGACAGAAGAGAAAGAAGAATAACAAATCCCTTTTTCTTTCAAGGGTATTTTCATTCGTTTTCGCCAAATAAAGGTCACCTGGTCACAATGTAAATATATATATATTTTAAATATCACACGTGGCGCGTAAACGAGACACCAGCGTTTATTTGATCGAATTCGATCACAGGCTGCAAAGAGAAAAATTGTGTGAACTGCCCGGGTGTGAATAGACTGCGATTAGTCTCTAATTTTCGGCGATAGATTGTGGGGCGGGCGAAAGACACGCGCGCGCGAAGTTTCGAGGAGACGCAATGCGAAGGGAGCGCCAAACATTATAGGCTCTCCCCTCGCGTCTAGTCTTCTCGCAACTTCGCGCGCGCGCGCGTCTTTCGCCCACAATCCATCGCCGAAATTAGAGACTACTCACAGTCTAGGGTGTGAACCCTTAGAGGATAAATAGTGGGGTCTTCTTGCAAGTAATAATAAGTAATAATAGTAATAATCATCATCATCATCATCATCATCATCATCATCATCATCACTTTATTTAAGTCTAAAATCTATCTAGCCGAACTCAGATGCTCCACTAATTGGGGAGACTAAATAAATCAAATCAAATCAATCTATCATTTGTCCATTGATCAAGTTAGTTTTCGAAATTTATCTAACACTCGTTCCTTGAGTCAGCCTTCGGTTCGTCTTGTATATTTCGACTTAATACTGACCTGAACCCCATGCCCCCGCCCCCCTGCCCCCCTCCCCCCTGCCTCCCTCCCCGCCCGCTTCGCCAAATCAAACAGATCAGAGTTCAACCTTTGTAAAAGCGACGCAATTTTGAGCACAATTAAGTTACATTTTCTTATGACTTTCTCGATGGCAGTGCAGCTGCAAGAATGCCTTAACGGCAGGGGCATTCCTGAATGGATGACAAAGGGACGAACTGTTCTGCTGATCGAAGACAGGGTGAAAGGGAATTCTGTGGGGAACTATAGGCCAATAACATGCTTACCAATAATGTGGAAAGTACCCACAGGGATCATAGCAGATAATTTGTACCAACATCTCCACCAGAGCTCAGTGTTACCAGATGATCAGAAAGGGTGCGAAAGGAGAGCAGGGGAACAAAGGACCAACTGGTTATAGATAGGGCAATACTTCGTGACTGCAAGCAGAGGCGTATGATTCTGTCCCCCATTCCTGGATATTTGAATCACTTGATCTTGTCGGGGCTGCAGATAACATCAAACGGCTAATGAGGGAAAGCATGGAGTCCTGGAAAACACAACTAACAGCATGTGGTAATGACCATGGTGAAGTGTTCATCAGGAGAGGAATATTCCAGGGGATTCCTCATCCCCTTTGTTATTTGTGATTGCAATGCTACCTCTCAGCAGTGTACTGAACCAATCAGGAGCAGGCTACCAACTCAGCAAGGGAGAGGGCAAGATAAACCATTTACTGTTTATGGACGACCTGAAATTATATGGAAGAAATGAGAAGGAAATTAAGTCACTTGTACATACTGTCCGGGTGTTCAGCAGTGACATTGGTATGGATTTTGGAATTGAGAAGTGTGCAACGATGGTAATGAAAAGAGGCAAGCTGGATAAGTCAGAGGGCATAAGACTGCCTGATGGAAGAATTATCCGAAGTATTGGAGATGATGCTGAAGGTTATAAATATCTGGGGGTGTTGGAGGCCGATGACATTATGCATGACGAAGTGAAGAGAAGTATGAAGAAGGAGTACATTGGGAGAGTGAAGAAAACTTTGTCCTCAAAGTTAAATGCTGGTAATGTTATAAAGGCTTTTAACAGCTGGGCTGTATCTCTTCTTCGGTACAGTGGGGGGATTTTAAACTGGACAAAGAGTGAGCTCGCTTAATTGGATCGTAGCACCAGGAAACTATTAACCATCCATGGCGCTCTTCATCCCAGTTCCAACGTTAGCCGCCTGTACTTACCAAGAAGAGAAGGAGGGCGTGGACTAATTAGTGTCGAGGACGCTATAAATATTGAAGAAAGAAATATCAATGTCTATGTCTGCCAGAGCCAAGAACGGTTGTTGAATGCTGCATGGAAGAGGAAGAATGTCGATGAAGTTGAAACGCCAAAGGAATATAAGGAAAGGATGAAAAGGAAAAGAACTGAGGACTGGTCTGGAAAGCAGCTACATGGACAGTTCAAGAGAGAGAGACAGAGGACCTATCTGGTGTTTCTTGGAATTGGATAAGAACTAGTGAACTGAAGAAAGAGACAGAAGGGCTTATTTTTGCCGCGCAAGATCAGGCTCTAAGAACAAACGCCATAAAAGCCAGAATTGAAAACCAAAATGTGTCATCCAAATGCAGAATGTGTGGGAGTCACGATGAAACTATGCAGCATATTTTGTTTAGCTGCCCCAAGCTTGCGCAGACAGAATATAAAAAGAGGCATGATGTTGTTGGGCGGGTCATTCATTGGGAGGTTGGCAAGGAATATGGAATTGAGTACAGTGATAAATGGTATGAGCAATCCCCCAAAAGCTTAGAGGAGAATGAGGAGGTTACACTGCCGTGGGACTTTACCATCCAAACAGACCGTGAAATCCACCACAGGAGGCCAGACATTGTAATTCAGAAAAAGAAGGCAAAGGAATCAATCATTGTGGACATAGCTGTTCCCGGAGATAGTAATGTACTGCAGAAAGAAACTGAAAAGTATGAAAAGTACCGAGAACTGGCAAGAGAGATTAAAAGGATCTGGAAATCAAGGACAAAAGTGGTGCCAGTGGTTGTGGGCTCATTAGGTTCAGTGTCAAAAAAAGCTGGCAGGCCACTTGAAGCAACTAGGAATTAAAAACCGAACAAGAACGATCTTTTTTAATTGAGTTATCGGTCTATTCCCTGAGACCTAGAGGCAGGTTCTTAGGGCGGAACGATTATTCTCTCCGTCCCGACCCCACAAGCAGTCCCCAAGTCACCGAAAATGATTATTACCAAACCAAACAGACCTTATTAAGCAATGCATGAACAAAGCATAACAAGTACATGGGTACAACTAAAATATTATATGAGTTTATGATAGGCAACTTCGCCAGCGTCCTTCTTGCGAATTAATTATTAGTTCTTGTTTATGTATGTTTTAGTATAAGTATTTATTTATGGGGGCTGACCTGGATGGGACTTCGAGTTCGTACGTTAGTCTCTCTAGTTTGTTTTGTTTTGTTTTTTTTCCCTAAATGGAAGTTACTAAATAAATAAATAAATAAATAAACGTCCCCAATACCATGATGAGAATGTTCAAACGGTAAATCTCTTTTAAACAGCAATTTCATTAAGTACTTCTTCAAACATATCTGGCTCTAAATGTACCAATTGGTCGTTTTAGTCTACAGGAGCAGCTTGTTCCATTGCAGTAAAAATGCAAGTACGGTGCCTCTTAGATCAAACGCCGGTGCCTCGAATAAACGCGCCGCCGGACTTCAATCAAACGCCCCCGGCGTTTATTATAAAACTACTAGTTTTCACCCGAGGCCGGGGTTTAATCGGGTTCCGGCGTTAAATCGAGAAAACACGGTATCATCATTTCTATTAATATTAGCTAATTTAATAAAGCTTTCATTTCGTCAGTTAGCCTGTGTACAGCTGCTCGGTTACCTCAAAATTTCTTGCGGAGAGGGTGGGGGGGGGGGGGAGGCGCGAAATACAGTCTAAATAAAGTATCAGTTATCTTTACGGGAAATATCTTGTCGGAGCATGACCGTCTGTTCAGAAAACAAGCTCAACAGGCTAAAGTGCACAGATCAAAATAAACGAAAACAGATGGCGGAAAGTGAGAACTGCGGTTTAAGTCTGTTGCCGCACCAGCTCTAAAACGTAAGTCGTGTTCAATGTTAACAGGGGTAGGGAAAAAAATGGATATATTCACCTAAAAGGAAACATTACAAACAGATGAAGCGATCCACTACATGATTGTAGATCCAGAACAAAAAATGACCATTTTCTGATAGGTTTAAGAACCAAAGGTGCAATATTCCTAGGTGGCTCCAGGTATGTTCCCCCGTCACAGGTTTTGGGTTAACACTCTCTAAGATACCTGTCACCTGACTGTGGTGCTGAATCAGGAGTTCCTCAATGTTTTTTTTTGGATTTTGTCAAATCGGAATTATCGATAGCAGTTGCTTAGTGTAACTGGAGCAAGCAAGTCCCGTTACTTCTTTCACGTTGACTTTAAGTCTTAAAAGACAGGAGGTGGGGTAAAAAATAACTTTATTGATTTACATGACGCTGGGCTTCCAAACATTATTAGTGGATCACGAAACGGGAGTCTTTTGTACCTGTACATGGATGGAGTATGCAATCGCAACACAACGTATAATGTGCCTTAAAAAAAATTACATAGAGCTATTTCAGCTCCTGGAAAGTTGTTACCTCTTATTTTTTTAAAAGATTATGAGGTGAGTTCATTTTGAGTTTTAACTTTTCAGTACGACCATCCCTCAAGATCGTATCGTTATTGACTAATTACATTATCCACTATTAGCAGCAAGGGAATGTTGTCCAGCAATCAGGTTTTTGATGAAATATTATGGAACAATCAGTTTCTATGAATTGATAATAGACCACCATTTACCAAAAACCTTTTAACGAAAGGAATTGTTCACGTCAGCAACATTTTAGCCGAAGATAATAAATTGTTGCCATGCATGGGACCAGTTTAGGGGTAAGTGACTTAACTTCAGTGACTATTTCTTGTTGTTTGGTCTTCTCGAATTTGGCTCCTGACTCATGGAGAAATTTATTCCGTACGGATAACAACCTGAAAAGTTAACAAAATGAAAAGAATATAGTTTTATCTTTACAGCTCAACCACGAGGCTGTCAACCTATCTGCCTTAACTTCCAAGAAGTTACACTGCTATGCAAACTGAAAATATGAAGTTTCGTTCCGCAACAACAAAATTAATAAGGATCTTTTCTATTTAATCCTTTTCAAGGTAACTGTTGAAGTAAAACAAGCTGTTGTTTACATCGCATCAAGTCCGCTATATAAGAAACTGACTGCGCAAAATGAATCTTACGGATTCGGATTTGCGCACTTTCTGTGAAGAAACATCATTTGTTCTTCTCAGTGTTGTAAGATTAGGCAGGATGTTTGGAACTCAGTGCTTCTTTGGCAAACGATCGACACTTTTTGATGGAATCGATATTATTCTTGGTTACACAGTTTTAAACACTACTTAATCACGTCCGCATTATTAGCGGTAACTTAAACATTACGATTTTAAACATTGTAACCGTCAAAGAAAAACACCACCTTTACTATCTCACGTAATAGCTAATTTATGATGAATAGAACGCGTCTAAAAGCACATTGCCTTTGTGAGGTAACCGACTTAACTTTCACAGCGACAGCCATTACTTAGTATGTAACTCTGCAGAAGTATTTATTATTATTATTATTTTTTTTTTTTTTTTTTTTTTTTATTTTTTTTTATTTTTGGAAGTTTCTAACAAACCTTTGTTTATTTTAACACTTAACATTATGTTTTTGCTCTGGATACGGGTAGCACACTCCTTCAATGTATTCTACTAATTTACAACACTAACAAAGGAAATAAAAGAAGGACAATACAAACATGTAGATATATATTCCATTTATTGGAAAGAGGAGTTCATTACTTTCCAAAAAACAAAATTAAGACAAATTTTCAAGATTACATTTAGTGGACATCTTACCAATAAACTCGTGAATAGAGTTGGCCATGCTATTTAACTGTGATGTAGTTATATCTCCGTATTATTGTTGAATCCTGGAAGTTTGCAGTAATACCGAGCAGGGATTCATCTAGGGAAGGGGAGATTTGGCACTCATTCACTTGGTAGAACCAGTTCAAAACCTTTGTGTATACAATTTAGTAAACATACAATCGATAAAAGGGTGCTCAATTGAAACTTGATCTCCGCAGTAAATGCGTTCATCGTCTTCCTTAATCACAAAAAGGAATAATTGTTTCTTTGTTACTATTGTTCTGTGGATTAAAATTAGTTTCCTTACAAATGAATAGTTTAAAGATCTTAGTCCAGACATCTTTGTTTAATGAACGTTTTTTGCTCCAACGTTTGGAGCCCTTTTGTTTCCCTTGAAGTCCCTTGATGGTGTCTGAGCATCTGGCTAGAGAAAACAGGTGTCTCAGAATAGCACTGACAACTTGATAATACTGCAAAAAATTGATTTCACAGGAATAATTATCACGGAACTTTTGGAATTTTAAGAAATTTCCACCTTCATTCAGTAGGTCATTTTAAACTATTCACTCCTGTCTTGACTGTAATTATAAAGAGTTTTCAATTCGTTGAAGAAGTCAAGTATCTTCTTATAGAAGATCCGGGGAGGACGCTATAGTAGCTTGTGTCATAATTGCACCTAAGCAAAAAATTTAACCCTCCTTTCCTTTTGAAATGATGAATCACTATTGTCATCGAGGTCCCTAAAATTTTTGGGAACCAAGCGAACCCCAGGGCTTTCAACATATATCAAAATCGGTCATTAGTATTCCCCCATTTTCTAAATCGTTTAACTTTGCCTTTTTTGTTCTTCTAGAGGAACTTAGACGATTTTGTTTCTACAGTGTCCGAAATTCTTTGGGGGGGGCATCCAAATAGCTTACTTTGCAACTTTTAGGCCTTTTTTGTCAGAGTTAAGCTCCTTAGTCTCCTTAATATTGTATAAAAAATATATCCTAAGTAACTTAACAGGAGGACTGTGTAACCATTTTAAATCTAGAGGTTTATTCTTATTGATTTTCCGTCTCCCTAACCAAACCGTCTTCGTTTTCCTTACGTTAAGAGAAAGACCAGCATTTTTTCCAAAATCCCAGACAATTTTCAAAGCCATTTCTAGAGATTCTAGGGGCCTGTTCGCATGGAGGTGTTGGACTCCAGGCAGGTGAGGTCCCCCACCTAGGTTGGGTTACCAATCTCACCATACAATCTCTCTTTTTTTTCTCGATAGCGTTCACATGTGAGGTGGGGTACCTCACCGAGGCGGGTTACCCGGTCAGCCAGGGCGGGTAACTCGCTTTGCTGGTGACCTATTTTTTATTGTATAGTTTTGGTATACAAACTGTCCTCTTTGAGTTAGAAAATTTAAACAAAAATTGTTCGGAAGGAACAAAAGATATAGCTTACAGTTTGGACAAAACTGTTACCTGAGGACGCAAATTATGACCTTGAAAACAACAATTTGAGGAATGTTTAGATTTGGTGTCGTTTGAATTTTGTAATTTTTTTCATGAGTTATATATTATATTGTTCCTTATGCTTTAGACGTTCTGCCTATTACATTTTTTGTAACTATTTGTTTGATAAACTTTGCTTCCAGCTACCGCAAAATGTAATATTGACCACTGAAATAACGCGCGTGATTAGTACCGGAACAGGCATAAATACTGTAAGATTAGCCAATCGTATTAAATTCTTTTCTTTTGTGAGAATGGTGACCTGTCTTTTTATTGCATTTTTCGAAATGGTGCTCGGAAGAGACCATTATTTTAGGGGAAGTTTGAAAAAATCGTTCGACAACTTTTATTTCTGAGGAATCGCCCTCAGTGTTTGAATTATGCGTCTGTGTACTTTATGAATAATTAATGATGTCCGGTCATTTTGTGTGATGGCATTTACGATGTTTAGATATTACAACTGCTTGTGACGGAATAACGAATGTCTGTTTACAGGTGATAACTCCCCTGGTGGCAAGGTCACATTTGAGGGTAAAAAAAAGGTTTAAGAAAAAACCAGATGTACAGAGGATCCTTCAGGAGGTCTTTTTGCAAAAGCCCAATCTTGGATAAATCTGTACTGTTCATTGAGGTAAACAGCTGGGTTGTGAAAGACCACGTGACACCATGCATGCATATTCTCCCTATCACATCCCATTCTTTATTCAAAGTGATGGCTCCTTCAAAACGTTTTCTGGTCAAGAGGTGGAGAAAAATGATGATGCCAAGCAACCTTGCCTGTGCCATTGAATTTAACGCCAAGGATCCTTCAGGAGGTCTTTTTGCAAAAGCCCAATCTTGGATATATCTGTACTGTTCATTGTGAGGTAAACAGCCGGGTTATGAAAGACCACAAGTGACACCATACATACATAATCTCCCTTATCACATCCCATTCTTTATTCAAAGTCATGGCTCCTTCAAAACGTTTCCTGGTCAAGAGGTAAAAAAAAAATGATGATGCCAAGCTGATAGTCTTTCATAAGTCCAACAAATCGGATAATCGAATATATCCCATTCACTGAACGTAGGCAGTGGGATTTACGGCATCATGAACATGAAAAGGGGGCATACACTAAATGAAATCTTGAGTACTAGGAGAGTGAAATTAGCCAAAAGAGGAAACAACAGTGTCATCCGCTAGTACCTCTTTCACGCAGGATGACGAGGAAAGTTCTGATGAAATTCCGACTCAGGATTTCAACAAGATGACAACTAAAAAACCACGAGATATCATAAAAGAAAAAGATCTGATGATGAAAAATGTAGCTAAGTCAAAAAGCAAGACTTTGTAGCACTCACTGAAAAGTCGTCAATACGTTGTAACATGTCACAGTAGGCTTATTCATTATTACCTAGATATTCTCCTTTATCCTTTAATTCCTCTATTGTAATGACAAATTCTTTAGACAAATCACATCAAAATTCAGCAATTTTACTGTGGTCCAAACTCTAACACTCCAGCTCATTACAGAGGGAACTCTGACCAATTTCACTGAGATTATGCATTCAATAAGTGCTCTAGGTCCTTCCAGAATTTCTGCACTGTATAAGACAAGAAATGTTCTGTTCTGAGAAGTAATAAATCTCAAACCCAATCCAAGAAGAGTTTACAAACGTAAAAGTAATGTAGAATGTAAAGTATCAGAAATAACATTAAGTGAAATCTCTTAAAATCCATCAACATACAAAAGCACTCACTAACTAAATGGCATTTTTTTTAATTTGTCTATTGAAGATCAAATTTGATAACTCGATCTGACCCCCTAATTGCAAGATGATGAGATTTTGACAAAATTCACTGATATTTTTCCTGAGTGGTCCCTTGGATCTTCCACAATGGCCTCGCCAACCTTTTCAGAGCTCTTTGGAGACAGGGTTAAGAATTTCCTCATTTTAACTGGAAATCAAACCCTCACACCTTCTCCATGTCTATCAAAGATGCAGCTCCAGTTTCCAGTTGTTTGGAAGCTTACATCTACTAAATTCATTTGCCTCATACAAGCGCCAGTTTTTTATTCTTCAGGAGGCATTCCTTTTCCATTAAATAAATATTTGAACACATCGTGTCCACACTCAAGACATACTGTCTGTAGTGGCCCTTTATGCCTGAGTGCACTCAACGTGGACATTCTCATTCTGACACAGACTTGGATGACGTTTTCTTGAGGCGTGGGAAAAAGAAGTACACATTTAAAAGCCGGGCAGCAGCCTGGAAGAAGACATGTACACATAAAAAGCCAAAAAAGTCCGCAAGGACTGCCACAAGAGGAGAATTGGTTCAATGTTCGGATGTCCAGCGTGTGTGAAGTGTCTGCAAGGAGTTATCGTTGTTGTTTCTTTTGTTATTATTATAGTCGTTATAGCTATTATTGTTATAGCTATTTTGAGTTTTTATGGATTTCCTTTTTTGCCTAGTTATTTGTGATAGAATAATTCCACCCTTTCTTGGTCAACGCAAAGGAACTGCCGAGTCCTTCACCGTTGAACCAAGGATAATTATAGGTCTCTACTGCAACTACATAAATAACGATGGCCTACCCACTCATCTGGGTCAAACTTGTGAAGGGGGCCAAAAAATGCTTTGCATTTGCACACTTGTCTATGAACTTTACTCGCCACAAATACATTATCTGCGATGTACAAGGTGAGGAATATTCCTTTGCTATGTAACTCCTGAAGTGATTTCCTTTCTTTCACTTCATGAATTCTTAATGTAAGAAACTTTATCTTGCAACCCATATTTAACTAAAGCTCAGGAACTAACATATATTTCATCTACATTTCCATATTGTTTAAGGGACAGACGATGTGCTCAGACCTTCAAGTAGCATATGTGCGCACGGAGTAAGTTTGTGGAATTTATTGTTCATGGTATAATTTTTTGGACATTCACATAGCATATTTAAAATTATGTGTTGACAAGTTGTTTGGCGTCAGAAACCTCGGCGAAGACGTTTTTAAAACTTTTGAGATTTCCCACAGATGCAACCGCTTCTGCAAACTTATCAGTCTCAATGACAAGGAAGGTATATTTTCTTCTTTGAATTTAATCTTAAATGACCTGGTCAGGAGTTGTTCCCAATATATTACCACTTAGTTTCATTTTGCTTTTAGCTGAGTGCTAGAATTTCCAAAAAGGAGAGGTGTTTTTGGAGTTTAGGGCAAAAAAAACTGGCCGATGATTGCAGAGTGTCTTTCGCTCACGGAGGGCATAACATTCCCACAATTCATTGCGGCCGAAGTGGGCGCTGTCTCGTGGGCCATCGAAGCCGTGAAACAGTTCGTCAAAATTCGGAAACATTACGGAGAATTCATCCGAGAGAGGGAAGCATGACGAGAAGTCCGTCCGTTTTCGATGACTATCTTGAAAACAATCCAGGGAAAAGTTGCATGGGCGCGCGTGGAAAATATTACTCGTGGTCGGTCGTCGAGTTATGTAAACACAGGGAGACATGCTGCCGAATTTCAACATATAAATAAGTTTTGCGTCGATCAACTCGGTTATTTTGATTTTATGGAGGCTTGTAAACATCAGCAAAACGTATTTTCAAGCGAGATGAACACCAGCAAAACGTATTTGCACGCGAGACATTTTAGCAAGTCGTTGTGTTACGCATCAGACGATACGGATTAAATTTCACATCTTATGCAAATATTTACGTCTTGAAGCCAGCAAAAATAGTTAAGTATTTTGTTCCAGTCGTCATTTACGTTGATTTGTGATACGATTTTCATTCCACTGGTTCCATTTGACGACAAAAATGAACCCTTCAAAATCGTTTCAATCATGGCCAAACCACGCGAAGCGCCAGTCAAATATCATTTTCGACACGGAAACCGACGGGAAACAGCTTACTCTTTTAACTCTTAATTTTGCCCTTGAACATCGTTAACTCAAATTTTCGGTGTTGCTCACGAACAGAAGTTGTTGGTAGTGGCCAAAAGCTATCTTCAAATAAAAACAGCCTTCTTTAATATTTTATTCTATTTCTCAGCCGACAGCAAGCTTTTTAAGCACTGAGTTAGAATCAAATCCAATCCTGCTGTATGCTGTTTTCAACCAAAACACCCTCTTCAACACTTTACTTTCATCGGCCAAAGCCTTCCCGAAAGAACTAAGAATCAACCAATAAACCTGTGCGCTCTTTTCATTTCGGAGGAACCAAGAAACCAAGAAACCTGTGCGAGACTCAAAATACGCCGCTTACTTTAACGTTAACGTTTGCAATGCCCTAGGCCTAACCATGTTCCTGGAGCTGCATTTTCCTTACAGCTAAATCTGAGCTAATACTTATCATCATAACTTTTTCACTTTTTGAGCTTTACTGTCCAAATTTTGTCTGTTTGTTCCTTATGCCTTTGCACAGTATGTGACCAAAAAGGGTTTGATTTCATTAAATTGAAACAGAGTTATTGCTTTTTAAGTTTTGCATCATGTAAGGAAGATGCACTTTTTGGGGAATCATACTTGTTAAAGGTGCCTGGTTTCTTACCATTGGGCGTGCAAGGGGCTTAACCATTCCCCACGTTGCCCCCGCCTTTTATAAAAAATGTTAAATTTCAATCAAAGATTGTCCGGTAGTGAAAATATGAGTAGACAGTATTGAAAACAAAATAAGGTCCTTGTTTTCCATTTTCACGGTTTTTTTGATATAAAAGAAGATTGCTCAGAGGTTAAGAGATTTCCTTTGGTCAAAACTAAGGTACATCCTTCTTCTATGATCTGTACAAGTTTCAGCCTTTTCGATTGAAACGTCTTTGAATTAAAAATCATCAACTGACACACTCTAAACGTCATGTTTGCAGTAAGGAGAAAGCACTTTTGGGGTAAGATCGGTAAGCTCAGTGCATTTCATAGAGTTACAGTTTTTTGGCCTAAAGCACCTCACTTTTCTTACCGTTACTTACCAGATGTTGCACAACCAAAGAACAGTATTAGCGTTTACTAAACCTGTGAACCGCAGATCATTTTCTTGGAACCCTAATTTTTTACAATTTTTTTAATTTTTGGGGAGGTAAGGAAACTGCATTATTTTTGGTGCACTTTGTGCACTGTATGCAAATGAGCCTGAATCATTTAATCCAGTCCCATTTTGCGAGAAATTGATACTGAAACTTGCCCTTTTAACACAAAGTAAGGTGTCTGTAGTTACATCACATATTCAAATTGTGCTTTGATTGAATGCAAATTTGTTGAGTTATTTTTGTTTAAGCGATTTTTCTATCTTGCATTTATATTCTATGCGAATGTGTTAAACACGTGTTAGCTAATAACGTTGTGATTCATTTGTGAAAGTTACAGCTATTCAGCTAAAAACGCTTTCGAGCGGTGATCATTTTTATTTTTGTTTTCTTGATAAAAATTTGCGCACGATATTTTGACAGCGCATGCGCAATGAGTACAATTATACAGGCAGGTGTATACATATATCACTAGACCATTCCTTGAGCATTGCAAAGATACCTTTCTTGTCTCTAGATGTTGAATTGTTATTTTTGTATTAAATTTTTTAATGACATCCATTTTTAGTGACATTTCCGTGAACACAGCATGACGTCCCTTTTCGAAAGATCTGTCAGACTGTGAGTACACGTTTTTGTTTTCTCCGTATTTTATGCTATTCTGCGCCCTTTAAACACTGTGTAGAAGTAATTCAAGTATCCAGAGAGTTATATAAGGTGCTCGTCATCTTTGCGAAAGTGTTTGTCATGCTTCTCATGGAGTTACTTGTGCACAGTGAACGTTTAAAATTAAGGGTGCTTTGTCATGACAATTTTACACTTATAGAACTTTTTGTGTACACTTATGGACCATTTGATACTGTAGGAGGTTTCATCAAGTCAAAAGGAAACCTTTGGTACCATTTTTGTTCCAATGCATGTAACGGTTGCAGAGATTTGACATCATTTTAGTGAAAATTCCCACACTTATTAATATCGTAGGATTTTAATAAAACCTTAATAAAGCGGTTCATCATTTGGTCCTTAAAGTTAGCTATAAGCATGCTTTGTTTGATTGGTAATGGTTGTATTCTTGCCGAGTTAATAACAGTTAAGTTTTCATCCAAGATGGCGGACGCGAAAGTCAGACTCAGTCCTTCGCTCGTTTTTTTGCGTCATATCGAGGCAAAACTTTAACCGCTAATAACTCCACGGGGATTTAATGCCCTGACTTGTAATTTGGATGACAAATAGCCATGTCTAAGGAGTATCTACCTTTGCAACGAGCTTAACAAAGTCCCTCAGGAACACGTGTTTTTGGTCGCTTTTTGTGCCGCCATTTGTAGTTACGTTTTACATTTTGTTAAGTTAATTTTTTTAAGTTTTTGAGTTAACAATCCGTAACTCAGAGAGCATTGAGTGTCTCGCGTTGACTCTCTGGCTATCTCTCCTTCATCATCTTCATTCGTCGGTGGACTCTTCTCTATTAGGGACAAAATGTCACAAGTAAAAGAGAACACTGTTGAAGACGACCGGAAGATGTCATTGCAGATACATCATCAGAAATATCACAGCAAGATGTGCTTACCAAGTTAAACCAAACCCTTGACAAGGCCTTGGAACGCCGTAAAGAACCACCGAAAATGATGACCAAAAAGCCAAAACAGGTCTACAAGGCATATTACCAACAACATTTTCTCCTATGCAGGGCAGCCAAAAACATTGGAATGACAACACTAGCTGATACGGCCAAAGATCTGTGCCGCGCAATCTGCAGGCTGCATTGGCTGGAATATGACGAAGACCTAATTCCAGAAGTATTAGAACAAGAAGACATTGACGAGACCAGGTCTGTGTTGACTGTTTCTGATGACAAAGTCCCAAAAGAAGAGTTGTCCACGTCACACGAAACAGCAATCCCTAGAAGAAAAGAGGCTGAGATAACCTCAAAAGCCAAACAACTCCCACAGGAAGATGAAGACAAAGACGTGGTCATTGTCGCTTACAAGCCTGGCTCGAAGAACAAACAGCGCCCTTGCCCTATACATGGCTGTCAGTACCATGGAACTCACCTGCCAAGGCATCTCGATCGAAAACACCCAGATGAGTGCACTTCGCATGCCACCAAACAGAGGCTAATCGCGTTGGTAGACCGTAAAATCAAGAAACCAGGAGACACAGCTTCAAAAACGAAGAGGTTGTACCAGTGCGGGTTGCGCAATTGTCATTCCATCGTGCAAAGATGTTCTCAACATCTGAGAAACGTTCAAGAGATTTATGACAAAGCCGAACTGAAGAGGTGCCGTGCCTTCTTCACTTGCGTCTTAAAAGGGGAAGAAATGCTCAAGGGCGAACCCAAGAGCAAAGCACCTAAGTGGCCAAACAGTACATCCACTACGAAAACAACAGCACCCACGGTTGAGCGCAAGAGGAAAGCACCTCAAGAGGAGACTACCAATACCACCAAGAAAAAAAGGCGAGAAGTTGATAACAAGAATGCCACCCAGGTTTCTGAGGACGTCGAAAGTGACAGTGAGCAGTCAACACCAGAGGTGCCACCTATGATTGAACCCAAGATGGAAGCGCCTACCAAGAAAGCAAGGCAAGAGGAAGTGGACGTGGAAAGCGACAGCAGCGAGACTGACAAAACGTTTCATTCAGATGGTGACTCTGTGGACGACATTAGCTCCTTCGACGGAATGGATAAAGTAGAAGCTGACCTTGATGATTTATCAGATTTTGCGGAGGAGGACCATCTGGTTGAAGACAGTCCACCAAGTACCAAAGGCGAGCAGACATGGGCAGAATGGTTCTTTAGCGAAAACCGTAATCGAAACGTGAGGGAACACTACCTTTCATCGTTTTATAGGTACCTTAACCATGCAGAGGGCGGCACGATAGGTGAGGCCCAGAGTGTACAGACTGTGAGATGCGTCCAGGTTATTATTGAAACACTCGACCCAAAAGGAGATGATCTGGAATGTCTTACTAAGAACAAAAGCATGGACATGTGGGACCAGTTCTGTGAGCTGATGCTTAGAGAGAAGTTGACTGGCAACACCTTGAAGAATTATATTCGCAGCCTAGAGTCTTTCTGTGCGTTTGTGAAAACAAAGTTAGCAGACCAACCTCTTCCAGACGTCACGCACGAACACCTGGTTCAGTTGCTTGAGCGCCTCCCGAAGTACAGAGGTACCATACACCGAAGAACATCTGGTGAGACCACCACAAGAATGGTCGATGAGGCATATTCCCAGCTTACTAAAGAAAATTTGCAGCAATTGCAAAACTCGGAATGTGTGAAGTACCCTATCAAACTCATTGGCAGTGTTGTAGACGGCAGAAAGCTTACTGTGAACGAATTCACGTTGGTGAGGGATTACCTCATAGTAACCCTCCTGTCAGAGAATGGATCCAGGCCAGGTCCACTAGAAAATGCCACTCTTGAGCGGTTTTCCAGAGCTATAGAAGATCCCATAAATAAAACATGGGCTTTCGTCGTCGACCAGCACAAAACGACGCGGCACCAGGGTCCTGCCAAGCTGTGCATGGATGCAAGAATATACGGCTACCTCAAGGTGTACATAAAATTCATCCGTAGCCAGTTTGTGGTCAGTGAAGATGTCACCACCTTATTCGTCACAACAGAGGGTACGTCATTTAAAAAACGTACCCTTGGGAAACGTGTCACTGAATTTTTCAAACGAGCGGATGTCCATCCAGATATCAGAGTGTCTGCGACAAGAATACGCAAATTTCACTCCGGACAAGCCATGGCGCTAGATCCAAAGGAGAAGAGACTGGTCAACGCGCACATGAAGCACACAGCCAGAACTGCCGACAGGCAGTATGTGTTGCCACTGAACATTCAACACTCAACCAGCGCCCATCAGCTGATGGTGAGAAGCATCCGTGGTGAAACGTCATCTGAAATCCCATCCGCCATCACAGAAACAGCTGATGAAGGCAACACATCCGCCACACCAGCACCTGATCAAGGCCATAGTGAGCCACCTTCTGACAACTGTAACAGTCCCCTTACCAATGATGACAAGGTGGTCATCCGATCTCTCTTCAAAGAGGAAATTGCAACAGGTAGAAAACTAACAATGTACGAAATAAGAGCAAAGATGAGAAGGGATCTATACCTTCACTCCCAAATCACCAATAGCGCTAAGGTAAAGAAGATTGCAGATGCCGTCCGGTATGAGCAACGCCTTTACAAAGCATCTTGTAGACTGGAAGATCTTCCCAAAGACAATGCCAGCATGAGGACAAGCAACTATGTTGCGACACTACCCGAGTCATCTTCAACGAAATCAACAAGAAAGAGGTGGGACGTTGATCAAACCAGTGCGATTGCAGCACGGTTTTCTTCTTATCCAAACACTCCACGGAGGGAAGATATTCTTCAAATATTTACTGAGGATCACGTTCTATGTCAAGGTGATGACAGGTGCTACAATAAGGTCGTCTATCTTCAAACAACGAGCACGGCTGTCGTAAACAGAAATGTGGATCTGCAAAAACCAAAGCAAAGAAAAAGATGCCTTTATTACCGTTGTCCTGAAGGCTGCAAAGTCTCAGAGTAATA
Organism: Pachyseris speciosa; assembly: GCA_016490735.1. Classification (NCBI taxonomy): domain Eukaryota; kingdom Metazoa; phylum Cnidaria; class Anthozoa; order Scleractinia; family Pachyseridae; genus Pachyseris; species Pachyseris speciosa. Next base: position 1,279,657 of record JAEMWC010000025.1, read on the forward strand.
CCCTCAATGGAAATTGAGGGGGGGACCGGGAAACCACTTCCAAACCTATCCAGACATTATTTTTATACTTCCCTTACCAATTAACAGAATTTCAGGGTATTTCAAAAAAAAAAATTCGGATACTTATACAAACTCACAAAAATTTTTTTAACACTTTAAAAATTTTTTAAAAATCAGAAAAGAAAATATTGCAATAACAATTGCACCAATATGATCCTGTCATTGAAATCTCAAAATAGACAAACAAATCACATGATTCCCCATTAAAAAAAATTAAATCTTTCTGGTAAGAAAAGTGCACAAAAGTAAGGAAAGTGCACTTAAATGCACTTTCCTTACCTCAGGGTGGTAAGGAAAGTGCAAAAAAGTAAGGAAAGTGCACTTTTTCCGGTAAGGAAAGTGCAAAGGAACATGTCCCTAGCCCTAATTTTAACCTTAACTCTAAACTTAACAATAACCCTAAATCTTTTGAGTGCTGTTTTCAAGTCGGACAAAATCTACGCGCGCTGGCTTAAGGTTAACCAAGGTTGCTGTGTGCTGTTTTTAAGTCAACCCAGAATGTTGCGCACTGTTTTCCAGCTAAGGAAGCTTCTTGAGCACTATCAGTAAGCAAAACACTGGTAATAAGTGCTGCATTTAAAAAAGTCGACCATTTCCAAGTCGGATGGGCATCTTGTGGGCTGTTTATGAGTCAAAAAGGCACATTGCGCATAAAGAATACCCTTGGGCATTGCTTCATGCATGTTAATAAGGCAGACATATGAAGGGCTGGGGGCATAAACTGCCTATGTGTAGTTTTTAGGTTTTTTTTTTTTGCATACGTTATTTCTCGAAAACGAAAAAGAAATCGGTGAAAAAAAATACGGGACAATGTTTTTGAATCAAAATGCAGTTCACATCAAAAATTTGGACAAATCCAAGCGAACTAAAAAAAAACGGCCGAAAATTACACATAGGCAGTTTATGCACTCAGCCCTTCAATTACTCCAGCCAGTCACAACTGACCGAAACAGTGTAATGAACCAATCTCACGTAACTGGCGCAAAGCGCAGGAAAATACTGTTTTGCTTCTCACCGGTTGAGAAAGTGGTGCGAGTTTTCTTGGCCAATCACAGAACGAAGCAATGCAAAACCCAAGCAAACGCAATTTTACTTGCAATACTCAAATAAAAATCGCTCTACTGTCCCATCATATAACAAGACGTTTTCTAAAGTTGTGTTTCCAGTCTGTTCTATGACCTCAGTTACCCGAATTTGACTGAATAGAACGCATGTAAACTGAATAGAACACTAGGATATAAGCGTGACACAAAAATATGTGATCTATGCAGCAGGTGGACATTTTTAACAGGCGTTACTAGTTTGTTTACTTCATATGGGCTGAATACGTAAGCTGTTTTCACGATTTTTTAGTTTTCTTACTCCAGGTTTCTGGAAGCAAAATATATGTACGGCTTTTCACAATTTTAGCAGTAGAGAAATTCGTCAATGGCATGTCATAACAAGCACTTATTTAATAGTACGCATATCTTATTGATTTGTATATTTTTTATGGAATGTAAGTGCTCTCACAACAGGTGTAAATGTGAGATTTGGCTATCACTTATGGGTAGTACACTAACATTTTCTCCTTAGTAATAATAATATACTGTGCTGGCAGTCTTGACCAATCACACATGTAATTTTGCAACTGATTTATTGTCACGTTCGACAAGGGTGTCACCAAGGGCTTTTGCGCTCTCCGGTCCCTGATGGGATGGGGTATCAAGTACGTTTCAGGAGGGATTTGTGCCACCCGTATGTCCCCTTTTGGACAATTTTCAAGGATATTCTTGGAGTGATAGTGATATCCCGCTTGAAAAATGGGTTAAGCGATACAAAAGTTAAGATCATCAAGTACACGCAACAGACTGAAAAGAGGCAGATATCACTCGATACCGACGTTGCCTACGTTACAGCGCTTATCAGTCACACGCGCCCTCCAACGATTTTTCCCATTTTCGAAAACTAAGTTTTGGTGGACGTCAATCAAATGTTTCCATGACAATATAGTTCTCGTTTCGTGTCAGTTTCACGGCCATGTTCAATCGTCGTTGTCATCAGGTATAATCGCTCAGTTATTACTGACAAAGTCGTTTCCAGTTTAATTCGTTGAGATGGAGGATTATTATGTCGAGACAACATGGTCTGCCTTGAATCACATAGCATGCAGAAACACTTTTTGGGAGCAAAACGTTTGTGAAGAAGACGATTCGATGGCCGGTACGTAAACACTGGAGCCGTACGCGATCTGCCAAAGAGAACATCAAAGAAACGAAAAATATCAGGTAGCTGAAAACGTTGGCCTCAGAAATGAGTCGAGTTGTATAGAAATTGACTTTTTATCAGCTTTTTACGGATGTAGATTATTTTAGCCACAGAAATTCTTGTCAATCGTTATGCTATAAGATAATCCAGAGCTCTTGACGAGTTACAAGCGTGGTTGGAGTACAAAAGAGGTGAGGCGTATGCAATGCAAACCCTCGGCATAACTATAGGACAAATGGGATTGACAGTAAAAAAGGCACTGAAAGCCGCAAGAGATTAGCAGTCAAATTTTTGTGGTTCATCCTGTAATAAAGGTTACTATTTAGTTCTCATGTTGTTGTGGTTGTACACGCGCTGTTCATAAATTTGTAGCCTCAAATCATTGCCCGTGAGCAAGACGAACGAAATGGCACAGAGTTCAGACGATTTACTTCTCAGTTTCAACCAGAACAGTTTCTGTTTATCGACGTGTCAAGTAAAGATGAAAGAGCAACTTAGGTACTCTGCGAGTAGTTCGTTTAAAAGAAATCCCGTTATTGCCATGGATACATTTGATTGACGTCCACCAAAACTTAGTTTTCGAAAAAGGAAAAAGCCGTTGGAGGGCGCGTGTGAATGGTAACCGCTGTAAGAATATTGAACAACGTTCGTGCTCGAGAAGCCCCAAAACACTACCCCGCTGGGTGGCACACACACTACTGTATAACCATTAAGATTAACCTCCCCCCCTAGATAAATTTTTAACTAAGTAACGCAAATTTGATCTGTTAAGATTTTCGTTTCAGTTAACAATAAAGAATTTATTCAACAAAAAAAATGTGGTCTACCTCCCTTGACTTTGCGTCCAAATACTTGCAATGAAAAAAATAATGTAATACATAATGATTTGGGCCACTCTCTTCTTTCATTTCTGCTAGTTTTTGACGCCATAGGTTTGGAGGTTAGTGGAACTGCAGGTGACATTTTCACAGTTCGATTGGTTACACAACTTGTCGTTTTGCCTATCTATTCTAAAGAGAGAGTGGCCACTTTCTTTCTGTAGAGAAAAAACAAACAGAATAAGACATTAAAGCAGTTTTTAGAACGTTCACACCCAAAATGTTCCTAATTTCACATTTTGTAAAACGCTTTCTACAGTAAGATGATGACTAGCTCATTTCACGATAAAGGCAACCGAACTGAATTATGTTTCAACTTACACGGCAAAATTACGTACCAAGAATATAAAAAGGGTAAAACTTCTAAGGCTAAAAATGTTCTATAATGTAATTCGAATGTGGCATAAAACAAAGCAATTTTTGCAAAGTTCCTTGAGTTCCCCAGTGAGTACTTGCTAGTGTTTCTAATGATCAGTTCCCAGTGAATTGTGGGTAGATCCAGTCCTTTGTGGGGGCAAATGGTCAAAATTACAATTTTATTTCGCCTTAAAATGGCCGTTTGCTATTTGTTACCCGCGAATCTTAAGTCCCAAATATGGGCAGACAGCTAACGTGAAACCGCTAACCGCAAACTGCGGTTTGCCGTTTGGGGTAAGGTGGCCAAACCTCGATCTTAAGGTCTCTATTATCTCGCTCTCAACTGTAAGAAAATGTTGATTTTCGACAAGTCGGTCTTTTTTATCGTGTTCTTTCTGAACATTCAAACAAATCCCATAATTTCACAACTTTAGTTTTTGACATTTTAGTTTTGATATTCTACAGAAGCGCACCCTACACTTTATTCACTTTGCAGAAAGAAATGAGCACGCTATCCCTCTATTTGTCAAGTTATGTTTTACCTTTAAGTCCAAGCGGTCTCAAACTTAATGTATGATATAAATGTAAAACAAGCAACGTCAAATATTCTAAATCTTTTCTGTAGAACGTCAAACCCGCTCGTCAACCTCTCAGAACTTCTATATTAAAAATTCTAGAATCGGCCGACAAAAATAAAATCGATAAAATAATATTTGATCTAAAGAATCGTTAGAGAAGACACAAGTGCAAGTACTTATTATCTTAGTATCTCAATATCTCTCTCTCTCTCTCTCTCTCTTTTTCTTAGTTTCTTCAATCTCGCACAAATACACTTATCTTTTTTTCTCTTTTTTAATCCTGTACTGTAAAAGCAGAGCTCCGGTGGCCCAAAGGGCCGCCAATCGGAGCACCATACCTATAGAAACCCGTCAACTGCTTTTCTCATGGTAAAAATGGCTAGCGGTATTGCTCGTGGGCATGTACGCACGATGACGACGGAGTCGCCCAATAATTAATAATATCCTAATAATAATCATAATAATCCAACATGGCGGCTATACTCCACCTGGCCCAGCTGACCAGCTACTTTACAGCGTACATCTGATACTGGACATCCATCTTATAGCCAATTGACACCTGTCAAAACAAGGTATCTGCTGACCAGTGTCGCGTGACCATATCGCGGGCTCAAGTTAAGACCTCATTGAGGTCAGCTGTTTTTTTGAAGTTGACCGCTGACCAGGTACTTGCTTTCAATTGGATTGCAGGCTCAAGCCAGGTGTGGGACACCCAAACCAAATCGAGGCTTTTAAATTTTTCGCGCACTTTCTGCGGCTCGTAATTTCACATTCAGTTGGTTTCTTTATTTTGAGCAAAACAACTTCATCTTCTTCAATCGAAGTTTGTCTTTCGCATAAAAATCAAGAACTTGTTAAAAGATACTCCGGAAGGTGAATTTTTAAGTGACGAAAGGAAGGATGAAAGATTTTTCTCAGGAAAACTTGGATCAATTGTGCGGTTGAAAACAGTATAATTCACTGCTTCAAGGGCTTTCACTTCACCGCGGCATCTTGCATCTCACCAAGAAAAGTCACTTAACAGTTCACCAGTATTAATGGGAGGAATGAGTAGCTCAAACTTTGTGGAAGAAGCTCTTTCTTTGGACAAATCGTTTGCTATTTTTGCAGATGCTTGTTTTTACTTTACTGAAGCTTACGTATTTTCAAGTGGTAGAAACTTCAACACAGCGCAGGACAGCGAGGTTAATTAAATAAATAGAAGCTTAACATTTGGTTTAATCGTTGTTACTTTTGTTCAGGAATGAAACTTGTCTTTTTCTCTCGAATGGATATAAATAACAATCATCTGACTCGTTTTGGATGCAAAGAAGTAGTTGAATTGTTTGTTTGTTTTGTTACGTTGTTTTCTTTGCAAGCGAACAAGTGTTTTTACTCGGCTTGGCTGACTGTTTTTCGACCTTGGCACCTCAACAGCGTTAAGAAACTTTTGCCCTTATCTTAATAACACTTAATCACAATGAGTCCTCATAAAATTAAGCATTAAAGGCGGAAACTCAAGCTCCAGTAAAAAAACAAAGTCGATCAAATGCATGTGCATGTGCACGTCTCAAAATCTGACATAAAGTTGTCAAAATGCTGTCAAAAATGTCAAAGATTGTCGAAAGCGGCCTGTAAACAACAATACTAAGTTTCGCCGTCTATAAAAATGCCGTCTTAATTTGTTTGAACCGGTAGGAATCAGCGTTTGGATGTTAAAAACACCAAAATGGGTTGACTGGCTGGGCTGGCTTTGATAATTTTTATAGTGAACAGGTCTGCGAGAGAAATGCTGGTGTGGTTTGGCAAGCGCTTTCTTCGTTAACTTGATGACGCTTTGCCACTGAGAATCATTAATTGAAGAAGGTTCTTCGGAAGACATGGGAAGTACCAGTAAAACTATCAAAGCTCTTTAGCATTTTGTGTCAGCCAAGGAAAGATTTTGTGGGAAATGGCGCTATTATTCAGCTGTCGCGTTCCGAGTGATTGCTGCCTCAGTGATTCCTGTCATTACAACTTCACGCCGCTTTAAGTGTGTCTTTCTGAAATGGCTTATACCGCTGGATGTTGTAGCTTGAAGGCTCAGTTTATTCCTTTCGGCATTGCCTTCGGTAGTACCGAAAGTGTCTCGAATAATTTTGGTTTTATTCGGTTTGAAAAAGGTGGGATATTTTGGATGGAGACCTCAAAGAGACTTCAAAAGACTGGAACAATACTGCAATTAAGGGACCATGTGTGAACTGACTTGTGAACGTATCCTTTTGTTCGCGACGTGTGAAAGATTATGAAGTAATCACCGCAGACATTTTATAGATTTGGCTTCTTCGCAACGTATTTTCAAGTTTTGTAAGCTTAAGCTTGTGTATTTTTGAATACAGATCATATTGAGAGCTTTAAAAAGAGATCTTGAACGAGTTGTTTTGGTCACAGAACGCGTTAGAATTTTTTTCCTAGAGCGGCGGCCATGATTAATTTATGCGTGAACACGTTCCGATGTGTGGTGAATGCCCAGGCCACTTAATGGATTTGAACTTTTCCTTTGACCACAACATTCGAGGAGAGATTTAATTTAGGATTCTTTTCTTTTTGAGGCCGACTGAGTGTTCGATTCAAAGCCGCCGTCAAGTTTTAATCGGAGCAGTGTCGTGTTTCATGTTATCTGTTCCTCCCAGAATATATATGTATTTGATGACTTTTTCTTTCTTTGCTCAATAAAGAAATTAAATTAAAAATTCTTGATTTGTATTTTTTTTATTTATAACTCAGTGAGTTAATTTTGCTCCTGCAGCCACGTTAATTCCGACAATCGCGGCGTGTAACTTGTTAAGTTTCTATTTTAAGATAAACAATCAATTGAGGCTTTTTATCGTGTATATCGTCTAACAACTGAAATAAAACGCATTTGTTTTGTTTAAGAAGATTTCAGGCCAAGTACATCGGTCAAAAAAGTCATCCATCGTCAAATGGCTGTCGAGGCATTACTATGATTTACGTAATTCTCCGGACTCTTTTTAGTAAACACGGATGTTGTTTTGATCAAACAAGCTTCGCGAGCAAGAAAACCGCAATTTTTGTCCGGTTATCATGTCAACTGTCTAGAATTGACCAATTGCCGTGTCTTGTCACGTCCCCCAACGCTCGTTGCACGTAATCTTCCCGATTATTTGCTTGCCTTGTTCCATCAGTCGAAAAGATTTTACACAGAGAATGTTAAAGCAAAGGCAACGGAAACGAAATAGGTAATAAAAATGTTTGACGCCAAAGTCGCATTGCCACACGCAACAAGTTTTGTAACTGCTGCTTTGTACCAACGTAAATACTCCGCGGTAATGAATTCAATTCGCGTGCGCTCCCGTGTTTACTTTGAAAAAGGAAACCCTCCCTCTCTCGAGCAAAATTTTGACTCAGAAAAGTTAAAAAGGCGATTATGTAGAATCTTCGATCTTCGATTTTCTTGTAATACTTAAGCTTATGTTTGTTGTTCTGTTGTTTTTGAACCATGGTCAATTCCTGTTGACTGCTCTTAACGATCAGTTTTTACCCTTTATTGTCTTTTCTACAGGCATTTATGTCAAAATAAATACCGATTTTTCTAGATAAATCAGTACAAGCTATTTTTTATTACAAGCTAGTCTTGTTTAATTTCTCCACCTTCTCCTTCAAGCAAAACACTCGCATCGTACTTTGCGTCGCTTGTAGTGTATTTTTTTATCCGCTTTGAATTCTCTTACGCTTTCATCTGAAAGTAGTTAGGACTTATGAATGTCTTTTTTTTTTTTTTTTGCAAACGTTTGCTATCGAAAACTCTTCGTTTTCCCTGCTACTGCTCAATTGTTTTGGACACAAATTAAACTGGCCCAAATAAAGCCATGCGAAGTTGCTCGGTGAGAGTGTGCAGCTCCGATTCTAGGCTTGGCCTGGCTAAACGTACATACAGACAGACAGACAGACATATATATGGCCTTCAGCTTTTCTTTTTATAATCGCTACATACCAAACTGGAATGGTGTTCCATCGAACATCATCCATGCACCTTCTTTAAGCAGTTTTAAGTCCTATCTATTACATTGTTTGTGTCAATTTTAAATCAGATGTAGCTTGTGAGTAACAAGTATGTAATTTAATTAGGTTAGCTTTGGATTGTATTTCAATTTTACTTCTTTATTTTTAGTGTCAATCTCAAAGCAGGGGTGACTTGTAAGAGACAAGTATTCGATTTAATTTGATTAGGTTAGCTTTGGGCCACGTTTAAATTTCACCTCTTAGTTTTTAGAATGTGTAATACAGTAATAGCCCACATATAAGAACCTGAATTTTCCAATTTAGCCTAAATAGGTTCTTATATAAATGGTACTTAAAGCAAATTTAGGCTACCAAGGTTCTTAAAATAGGTTCTTATATTTTCATATGAATTTTATCTGAATATACTATATATATAATAAATATCACCTCATAATACCGTATAAATCATTTATTTGTACCATAGAGAAATGCCTATAGGCAGTTCACTGCAGGTACAGTATGTCCTTAACAACACATAACAAAGAAACTCATTCAGCAGTTTCTACCTTTACACTTTTACAGCAACCCCACTGATAAGAACCTAACTTAAAATTTTAGCCTTAATAGGTTCTTATGTGGAGGGGGCTTAAAATGAAAATTTTAGCCTAACAGGTTCTTAAAACCCAGGTTCTTACACGTGGGCTATTACTGTATTAGATAATCTTCTTTGTATGGGAATTTACTTTCTCCCAATTATTCTCCAGTCATGCACTTTTTTTGTATCAACTTAGATGTATTCGCATGAAAAGGAATTATTAAACTTAAAACTTAAAATTAAACTTAAAGTAAGCTCTTTTTCATCAATGTACTTCCTTCTCCTGAATGCAGTCTTTCAATTAATTTTATTCATAGCTGGTCACACCAATCTTGTGGTATGTTTGGATGACATTTGGCACTAATGTTTAATGGGATTTTTCATGTTTGATGAAGCATGTATTGCAATTTCAAATGTACATGGAGAAATGTGAGACTAGTCCTTACCTTTCTTGCAAAATAGAAAATCAAGTTAAGATGGCTAACACGGATTTCCAGCACTTTTGCTTTGGTGAATCATTACCTTAAATCCTCATTACCTTGATAGTGATATCAACGAAATGCCCAATATTTTATTATCCAGTTGCTTAGTCTTGTACTTGGCTGGCCAGAAGAGCAGCAAGAAGTTTTTTGGGATAGTAAGGTCAAGAAGTAACTGATCAAAAGAAATATCTTGGTCTTAATGCATATCATGTAAATATTTTTATTGACTTCCTTGTATCTTTCTCTCATAATTTTTTTGAGGCATACATATATCCAGAGGATACACAATTTCTGATTTCCAACTGTCTCATGGGAGGCTTTGGATAACTGAAATTGCATTCATTATGAAGTGATGATCTGAATCACTATATATCTGATGTCGGATACTGATTCAAAATAGCATTCACCAGGCTTCTCCACCAATTTCTAGTGGCTCTAAACCATAACTAAGTCGCCTACAGTTGAACGGGGAAACAGACCTGTCCTTAGGTATTGCTCTAAGATGTTAAGAAATGTTTTGTTTTAAAAATTTATAGATGCAAACTAGCTTTGCAAGTTCTTTTTTTACACAGAGTATTAAAGATTATTTTTTAAAATAACCTACCTCAATATTTTTATTTTGCTTTTTAACATCTCCAAACTCAATTTGCAAAGGAATTTTTATTACCTTACTCAATAGAACGCTTGTCTTAAGGAGAGTTGTAGGGGGGGGGGGGGTTGGGGTCCAAATCCGTAAAAGGGGGTTCATGCTGGGGTTCATGCTGGGGGTTCAAGTGGTTGCTGCTCGTTTGAATGAGCATCTCAATAATGGTGACCTTATGGAGCTGTTTCAATCTGCTTATAGGGCCGGTCATAGCACTGAGACCGCACTGACCCGTGTTCACAATGATGTTCTCCGAGCTATTGATGATGGTCAGTGTGTTATACTTATACTCTTGGACCTTTCTGCCGCGTTCGATACTGTTGACCATTCCATTTTGTTGAATAGACTTGATCATTGCTTTGGAATCCGAGGCAAGGCTCTCACTTGGTTTCAATCCTATCTTCTAAATAGGAGCCAATTTGTTTATGTTGAGAACGAACGTTCCTCGAGCCGTTGTCTGAAATATGGCGTCCCACAGGGTTCTGTTTTAGGGCCCATGCTATATTCCATATACACTGCCCCGCTTGCTAATGTAATCAAACAGCACAACATGTCTTATCATTTCTATGCGGACGACACGCAAATTTATTTAAGCTTCTGTCAATCAGCTGCAGGGGAACCAGAGCATTCCACATCTCGAGTTGAACTGTGTATTAAAGACGTTGAACAATGGATGATGATAAACAAGTTGAAATTGAATGGTGATAAAACTGAACTGTTAGTCCTTAATGCTCGCCATCGGCCGACCCCCACACTCAATTCTATATATGCCGGATCTGATTATATCACTGCATCGACCTCTGCAAGAAATATCGGTGTCTGGTTTGACAATTTGGTTTCTATGGATAAACAGATCGCTTCCATTTGCAAATCTGCATTCTACCATCTAAATAACATAGCCAAAATTAGGAAATTTATATCTTTTAAGCACTGCGAGACCCTTATTCACGCATTTATCACTTCTAAGCTTGATTATTGCAATTCCGTTTTATCCGGTCTTTCCAAGAATCAAACTCAGAGACTACAGTTTGTTCAGAACAGTGCGGCGCGCCTCCTCATGGGGACCAACGAGTATGATAACATAACACCCATATTGAAACAGCTACACTGGCTGCCTGTGACCGAGAGAATTGATTATAAAATCTTACTTCTAACATTCAAATCACTACATGGTATGGCACCCGAATATCTTTCTGAACTGTTATCTGTTTACAAACCTGGAAGATCATTACGCTCCTCGGGTAAATCTTTCCTTGTAACACCGAAATTTAATCTTAAATCATACGGGCAAAGGGCCTTTTCTTGTGCTGCCCCTGCACTGTGGAACAGTCTTCCAGACGATATAAGATCTTGTAATTCACTGACTGTTTTCAAATCTAAGTTGAAGACATTTCTTTTTAAGCGTTACTTTATTTCATAGTTTTAGTTTTTAATTGATTAGCTTTAATGATTATCCTTTTTATTATTTTAATTGTGAATATTGTAAAGCGCTGTTGAATTTCTAGAAACAGCGCTATATAAGCCTATATATTATATTATTATTATTATATCTGCTAGCAGTTCTGGACTAGGGGGTCCAAATCTGATCCACAAGCAGATCTGGACTGGAGGGTCCAAATCCACTGTGCCACTGGCTCGGATCACCTTTCCATACTATTTTTTACAGCACTGGGTCTGTAGCTTGAGTTTGGTCAGATGGGTGATATGACAAGCAGACTATATGTAAATGCCAGTAGAAAAAGAATGCTTTTGGAGCTCCGCTTTTAGGCTTGGCTAAATATATATATTATAATTGCCTCTGTTTCAATAGACTGGCCTGCCACGATTAGCTAAGCTACATTAGGTCAGTCTAAATTGTAAAATTGTAATTGTAAAAATTAATATAATAATAATAATAATAAAATTAAAAAAAACAATAAAATGACGTCATCACTTTAGCACTCTATGTATCTGCACTGTGCACCCAGATTATTTTCTTGTAGTTCAAACGCGCTATTTCTTTTCTGTTTTTCATACATTATTCTTTAAGGGTAGTTAGCTATTTTTCCCATTTGCCATACGTCAATCTTTTTGTTAGCACAAAAAATATGAAAAATGCTAGTGTGCCCAACAAATTATTGATAGTGTAAAGAGACATGAGATATTGATCTGTTTACATGAAATGTCTCCTCTTGAGCACTGCGCATAGTTGTTATTTATTTGCAATTTCTTTTGTACATGCTACCAAAAGTTACTAACATTTTTTGTCTCAATAATACACCTATGGACATTACAGATTTTGGTTCGCCGATATCTGCTCCGGTAGAGAGTTGGTTCTAAAATATTTCTGGAGGCTCCCAAGGGACTTAGTCGTTTTGGCTACTTCATTCTGTCAGTGTCAACTCTCCCTCGCATGTGCTAGCCATCTCATCAGCTAGTCTGAAATCTACATCAAAAAAGTCTGTTAATTCATCGCAATCAGGGTCTACATTCCTAGATTTATATAATTGTTTGAAAAAGTTTCGCTCTTCATTAAGAATTTCTTTTGGATTATTGATCCGCGTGCCGTTGGTGTTAAAGATGTTATGTGTTTTCAATTTTCATAAGTTGAAGAAATATTTGTTATTTTTCCCCATGTTCGTACCAGCGTGCTCTGCTTCTTACTATAGCCGTCCCCTTTACGTCCCCTTTACGTCTTGCCTTTGTTTTGGAAAATGTTATAGTCAGACTTCTAATCTCCCATAACAAACCTTTGTCTTCAACTTCTTTATACTTTTCCACGAATTCTGGAATTTTAAGGCGCAGCAGGGTTGTGTATTCATTATCAGTTAACAGTGAATTATTAAACCTCCAGAAACCGGGACCTCGAGGTGTGTCTTCTTCATCAAAACAGACGGTGAGCGCTAAAGCAGAGTGGCCTGAAAAAATATTGGGTACAATTCTGCATTCTTGAATTGACTTATCTAAAGATTTGGGAATAAATAGATAGTCAAGTGAAACCCGGTTCGTTCAAGTTTTTCTGACGCCACGAGTGTACGAAATGATGTATCTTAATAAGTCGAACTCTGTTGCCGCTCCATTCCTTGGAACAAAAGGTCGGCAACCTTTTTTATCAATAGAATTCGTTACACAGTTAAAATCGCCACCTAACATAAGGTTTTCGTTTGCATATGCAGATAACACTGACTTGGACAGGTCTCTAAGGAACAGTATTTGTTGGGAAGGGTCGTTTGGTGCATAAATATTCACAAGTACTGTTTTGGTTTCGTTAACAAAAGTTTCAGCGGAAATGTATTTTCCATTCTTAGCTACAATTTTGTCAATAACCACGTTCAGATTTGGTTTGAAAAGAATCATTATTCCTTTACTGTGAGTTGTACCATGACTAGAAATTATTTTCCCACCCCATTCGGTTTTATTTATTTATTTCTTTATTTGCCATTTCCACAATATTTACTTTTAATACACCTAAGTTAGTGGCGAGGAGACCTCAAGATGGCCACAAGGCTTATAGGAGAGGCCACCTCGAAGGATAATATGTGACCTTGTATGGGAAAACGTACACTAACGCTTTACCGTTTAACAGAAAATTCCGTTTATTGTCCGTTTATCTTCCGTTTAAAACGGTTCATGCAAACCGTTTAAACGGTTTTCTTATCCGTTTATAAAAAACTAGTATCCGTTTAACGCTTTGGGCAAAACGTTTAAACGGTTTTCTTATCCGTTTATAAAAATAGACTCCCCGTTTAGCGCTTGCGACATAACGTTTAAATGGTTGTAATTGTGCCATCCGTCTAAAACAGTAAGCCGTTTAACGTTCTTCCTGTTTTAAGGCTTACAGTACTTTGCGAAACGAAATGGAGCGAAACCAAAGGAAAATCTATGCGAAAATTAATGAGAATCCATAGTTAACGAAATGGAAATTTTTGCGAAAGAAGAGTACAATTTTGGTTACCTGATATACCGGCCTACAATAATTATTTGATCAGTAAAGACGTCAACTTAGTGTCCACGGCGGTTGGTGCAGAAAGCGCATTTCACTGAAACACACCATTTAATAGAAAGGGTTTCTTCTTCCCTGCTCTGTCGATTCAAGATATTCTGCCCGTTTAGTGAGTTTCAAAGCTTTGTAATTTGCTGCCAAAGAACACACGCCAGCCAGATAAAAACGATATTTGCGAAAAGATGTATATCACATTTTACCCTGGGTACCAGAGGTTTTATTTTTCTTAGCGAGGCCGGCGGTTAACCCGGTAAACGCAAAGCGAACGGAGACGCGAAAAATAAGTTATTGTTTTCTCTCGGCGCTTCGCGCCTCGTTCATTTGCCGCGTAATTTTCCTCCTTCAAACGAAAACAATAACCTCTGGCACCCAACGTAATCACATTTCGAACCGCCAATTGATGTAATCTTTACAAACACGCGGCCTGGCATGCATAATTGGAGCGCTTGAAAGTCAGAAAGTGGTTGGCCAATATTCTAAACCTTTCATTATTTCCAACGCTCCACAGTTTCTGATGAATGAAACTCAAAAGACGCTAAAGAGAGCTCGATGTTTTGTTTTTGTTTTCTTTGGCTTTTGCGCGGCACAAAACAACCGGTGACATGAAGTCTGACAAATGAAACAATAAATTCAATCCAAAACTGTTTTATTTATGTCACAGTGTTATCTCTGGCTCTACAGGGCGCACAGAGACGATTGAAATGGCAAAATACTCTATCATAAATGCTGAATTTCGTTACCAAAGTGTTTATTATGCGCCGTTTATTGTGATTAATTTCTTTACAAGAATACTTCAGAGTGATTGTTTATTTGACATGTGTCGGTGACTGCGTGAATTTGTGGCGTCACGACAGACAAAAATCTGATATCTGTGGTTCTTAAGGGCATACAAAGTCGAATGAAACGGCAAAAGACTCAGTCTTATAAATGGTGAATTTCATAACGAAATGGTGCTGATGATGTGACTTTTGTTATTTATTACAGCGACATTTCTCTCTGTTCGTAAAATCATTCCCAGGCCATCCGAATGGAGTAAACAAACGAAATTATTATTATTACTGTGCGTTTTCCGGTGAATCCCTTGCACCAATGAACAGCGCTCATTATTCCCTTGATAATAACAGAGGTTATGGCAACCTAAGTCAAAACTCTTTTTCTTTGAAACGATGTCGGAACTTAATGTTGGAGAGAGAGAAAATATCGACGATCTTGTTCAAAAAGTAAAGAAGTCTATGCAAGATGGCTGCGGATGTACACTCGGTGGAAAAGGTGGGCAATGTTGTGAGCAGTTTTCGGAAGAGACCGTTCTTTTTAATTTGAATAACTGCCAGGAACTTTCAAATGGAGAGCTAGATTTGGTGATTTTAACAAGTATCCAAGCATTTACCCGATCCGATCATATTGGAGGCAAAAGAAACAGGAGCCCTCGATGCAATTTCTTTTTCCAATCAAAGCCCATATGCAAAGACATGTTTCTGTGTTTCTATGGAATCAGTTATTCAAGATTTCGGCGGCTAAAAGAACATTATGAACTGCACGGCATATTCCCAAGAACTCACGGAAACACAAACAGGCTACCTGAAAATACGCTGTCTTATTCTACAGTTGAGGATGTGCATGCTTTTCTTCTTAACTATGTGGAGGAAAACGCCATTACTTTACCAGGTCGAATTCCAGGCTTTAAGAGTGATGATCTCAAGGTCCTTTCCTCGTCTGAGACAAAAATGAGTGTGTGGCAAGTATACAAGTCTGCGTGCGAAGCTTCCAACAAGCAGGTGGTCAGCTATCGTAAATTTCATCAGTTGTGGGGGCAGTTTTGCTCAAACGTTGTTATTGCGAAGCCAATGACGGATCTTTGTTCAACATGCCAGCAGAATACTGCCAAACTTCAACAAGCCGTAAACCTCTCAGAGGCAGAAAAAGCTGAACGTATCGCAGCCCAGCAAGAACACTTGAATTCCGCACAAGCTGAAAGGGACTTCTACAAGTATGCATGCGACATCTCTGAGAAAACTATAGAATCACAAGGAACTGACAATCTACTTAAGCCTGAAAGCCGCAACGCCTGTTCATTAACTGGTACGATTCACTATTCTTTCGACTACGCGCAACAAGTACACATTCCTTCTAACCCCATGCAACCTGGGCCAATTTATTTCAAAACTCCCAGAAAATGTGGAATGTTTGGGGTGATGTGCGAGGGGTTTCCACGTCAAGTTAACTTCCTAATAGATGAGGCAGCCTGCACTGGAAAGGGAGCCAACGCCACGATCAGCTATCTCCATTATTACTTTGAAAATTATGGACTGGGGGAAACGGATGCTCACCTTCATGCCGATAACTGCGCAGGACAAAATAAAAACAATTACTTTCTATGGTATTTGTCTTGGAGAATTTTGACGTTTCTTCACCAAACAATCACATACTCGTTCATGATCGCAGGTCACACTAAATTCGGCCCAGATCGTTGCTTCGGTTTGATAAAGAAGGTCTTCAAAGTAACCCACATCTCCTCAATTTATGAACTTGCGCAACTAGTGGACACCTCCAGCAGCGTTGGAGTAAATAAAGCACAATTGGTGGCAACACATGACGGAAGAGTTATCGTATCTGTATATGACTGGGCATCATTCCTTGCTCCCTATTTTAAGAAATTACCAAACATTAAAAAATTTCACCATTTCAGGTTTTCTAAAGAAAAACCGGGACTAATTTACTTCAAAGAAGATGTGAGTAGCCCGGAACAGTCTTTCATGATTCTGAAAAATCCAGCCTGCATTCCACCGGCATCTCTTCCTCCAAGAATTGAACCTAATGGACTGAGTGATGAGCGAAGAAGCTACCTTTATCGAGAAATAAGACCTTTCTGCAAAGCAGGTACCGAGGACATTGTGGCACCAGCGCCATGAACTGCAACATTAGTTTGAAGATATTGTAAATCAGGCGACATAACTTAAGAAAATAGCAAATAGGTTTTTATATGCTGTATTAAAAACTGATTCACTGCGTGTGTTAAAAAATTTCAAGTTCACACTGGCCAGCGCGTGTGAAAAAAAATCAGAGTTCGTACTAACCCGCGCGTGTGAAAAAAAAACAAATCACAGAATTCATACTGCTCTGCGCATGTTTAAAAAAAATCACTAGTTCGTACTGACCTGCGTATGTGAAAAAATCTTCGAGTTTATACTGACCCGCGCGTGTGTAAAAAATATTACAGAGTTCATACTCACCTACGCGTAAGTTGAAAAAAAAAAAAAACAGGAACAACAACAACGACAACAAATACTTAGTTCATACTGATCCACGCTTGTGAAAAAATTCAAAAGTTAGACCTGACCAACGCGTAAGTAAAAAATCACTGAGTTCATATTGACCCGTGCGTGTTGAAGTGACCTTAGAGTAAAGAGCCGCTGAAAGCGAGAGGCGAAGCCGCGAGGAAAATGGGGAGGAGGCGTTCGAAATACCGCCTAAAAGCGCGCGAAAGAGTGGTTTGACAAATGGTACGGACATTTTCCGGTCGTTTCGGTTGGAATGGAAAAAGAGGAATACGTCTGAGGTTTTCCATCTTTTCCAGAGTTTCTGGTGGAATGTGCTGTACCATTTAAATTTCTAAGCGAAATTTTCGGTTTTTGTTGACAAAATAATAAACGACCCTGGGTTTTTAACAGTCCGCAGACCAGTGTGCGGGAGAAACGGATTGGTCGAGAGAGGTAGACACGTCAATCAAATGCTAGATGATCCATACTTCCAAGGGACAGTTTACTTTGCATAATATGACAAATTGTAAAAATAATGGAGGTTTCCAAATTGAAAATAGAAACCGCCCGTCCCGGTGAAACACTAAATAATATCAGTTAACCTTTACACTTATGTCTGACAACATTTTCCAAGTAGCTTGACGACCTGCCTAAACAAGCATTAATGAAAAACAAGGCTTTAATAAAAAAAAAAATCAACCATTGCTGAAAAATATTTTCACAAAGCCTCCGATAAATATCATATCAGAGAGTTAAAGCTCTCAAAGATATGCTTGTTGGAGGGAAATTTGAACTAAGGCTAAGGTGCGCCACAACCACAAACTACGTAGGGAGTCCGTGCAGGCCTCCCATGACTCTGTCATTAACTATTCTTTCAGCTGAGGTGATAAAAGTGGGTGGCCATTCAAAAAACCCTGGTTCTCTGGCAGGCGGTATTTCTTGCGGCTTACACCGCTCGTTGTCGCGTCTTCGCCGCTCACTTTCAACGGTTCCGCCGCCTCCTCCTCCGCGCGCCTACAATACCGCCAGCTACGCAGGCTAAACAAAGGATAGAGAGCATTGTAACCACAAACCATGAGGGTAATCCGACTTTGTGTCAGTCAAACTTAGTTAACTGCGTGGGAAAATCAACTTAAATTAGATCTTGAAGAAAAATCATCTCCTGTGAGTGAAGCGCTAGGTCAAAAAATTTACTCGCAGTATCAAAAAATTACCTGACTTGAAATATTCCTAAGTTAACTGAAGGTAGTCTTTACACTAGGCTTTTAAGTAAGCTGCTAAGTTTTACTCAGCCAAAAATATGTGTGTGAAGGCCTAAGTAAAATGCTTTACTTTGCATCTCATTATAGTCGGAAAGTTAAAACGATCAAGAAAGTTTCAAGTGACTTGAAAAGCATCCTTAGAACCGACTAGCCAACTCGCGGTTTCTTGAGCAATGAGGTGGGCGAAGCCCGTCAGTCAATTTTAATTAACTGCGTGGGAAGTTATATCTCAAGGAAAAAACAACACTTGTGTGTGAAGCGTTAAGTCAGAAAATTTTACTTGAAGTATCTTGACTTGAAATCTTTCTATGTTTACTTTTTCTCTAGTGTAAAGACTACCATTGACCCACGCGTAAGTAAAAAAAACATTCAGAGTTCACACTGACCCACGCCTGTGTAAAAAAATTACAGAGATCAGACTGACCCGCGCGACGGTAAAAAAAAAATCACAAGTTCGTACTGACCCGCGCGTGTGGAAAAAAAAATGACCTGCACTTGTATTTTAATAGCAACAAACAAACAAAACAAGTTGAAAATGTCCCAAGATGTAACTTTGAAAAATATCACAAGTTCACAAGCTGTCTCTTTGGAAAAAAAATTACAAGTTCATAAAACAAACCGCGCTAGTGTGACAAAGAGATCAGTGAATGAATTGTGCATATTATTATGAATGAAAATCTATTTATCCAATCAAAAATTGTGCGTTTTGATCAACATCTATTACGAAGCTGTGTATAAAAAGCCTGCAATCCTAGCTTTTGTCACTTAGCTTAGGACTTGCAATTCAGTCTTAAATAACTCCCTTGTTGCGTATAATCATGTCAACTCTTAGGCAAGTTTGCAGAGCAAGTAAAGCACGTCCTTCAAAAGCGTTGTTCTTCTTTCCACAAGAAAATAAAACTGGCATCGCGCCAACACGATTTATTTTAAACAAAGATGCCGAACTGAAAGAAGGAATCACGGTGACAGTCAACTGGGGAGGAAAGAGAGTAGAAGCAGAAATTTTAGCTTTGAATGGTAAGTCTTGCATCCTTTGGCTAACTTAATTGGTTAACACGATTAACGCCCGGCTTTCAAAAAACATAACTTCACGGCAACTCTGATTTTTAAGAGATTTTACTCACGAAGTTTCTGAATGTTTTAGAACAAGAAAAACTTGTGTAATGCCGGGAATATGTTTTTGTTGTTGTTGTTGTTGTTGTTGTTTAACTTATATCTAATGACTACAGTGTGGACTGTGTGTAACGAACCTTTTTCATACTCACCCATAATCAATGTGTAATTGCTTGCAGATGACGAACAGGTTCTAAACGAAAAGGACATTGCATGGTCCTCGAAAAACTTGCCTGACGCAGTAGTTACCCCGAGTTCCGTCAAGACGAATAACTCACCAGATGAAGATCAGCAGCTAAATGTGCCACCAAGAAAAAGTAAAGTTAAACCAAATCTTCTAAAGGTACAAACTCTTGACTGCTTTACAATGAATTATTTTAGCTGGTAGTTTCGTTTCAGTCCGTAGCCACAAACACCTGGGGGCAGTATCATGGCTTGTTAGTGAAAATCTGGGAAAGCAAAGGAGACCTATTTATCGATGGCAAACGAAAAATAATGGCCAAATTGTCTTCGAAACGGCTATTTTAGCTCATGGAAACTATTCTTAAGTGCTGTTGGTTAAACAAAGCTAACTAAAGGTGAAAATACCTTGAATGCCAACTTGAAAACGTCGACCCGACGTTTTCAAGTTCTTTCCTTCCATCAGTGATGAACTTCGGAATAACTTACTGTAGATCACTCGTTTTCATCAAAATTTACTTGATTTTATATCACTGGTGATCCAGAAGCAATTCATGAGTGAAAAAGTCACTGAAAATTGCTCAGTAAATTTTTGATTAAATATCAGGGATAATTCCCATACTACTGACATACTATTTCATAGATCTAGGAATTATCAATTTTTTGGGAGATGTGATAATTTTATTTTCATGTACTGAACATTGCCAGTTCTGTTTTAATGTCCCGCATGGTCATTGCCCAACAGCGTTACACAGGTCTTATTGCCAATCTTATTCGGCCTTTCCAGTGATGCAAAAATCAGTTTTAGCTTTCTTTAGTGACGCCACGATAGCGTTGCAAGCACCCCTTTAACAGACAATATTGCACTGTATTAACTTTATACAGCCGTGTCAAAATTGCTCAAAGGCAACATTAATACCAATCTGATTTATTCTTAGGAGAGGACTGAACAAGCTGGACCCTCTCGTAAGGTGGTAGGTGATCCACAGGCTCAAAAGGACATCGCATGTTCCTCGAAAAACTTGCCTGACACAGAAGTTACCCCGAGTTCCTTCGAGGAGAATAACTCACCAAATGAAGATCAGCAGCTAAATGAGCCACCAAGAAAAAGTAAAGTTAAACCAAATCTCCTAAAGGTACAAACTATTGACTACTTTACAATGAATTATTTTAGCTGATAGTTTCGTTTCAGTTTGAAGCCACACAACACCTTTAAAGGGGCAGTATGATGAACTTCGAAATAACTTACTGTAGATCACCCGTTTTCATCAAAATTTACTTGATTTTATATCACTGATGATCCAGAAGCAATTCATGAATGAAAAGTCACTGAAAATTGGCTCGGTAACTTTTTCATTAAAATATCAGGGATAATTCCCTTCCTTCTGACATACTATTTCACAGATCTAGGAATTATCAATTTTTTGGGAGATTGCATTTTCATGTACTGAACATTTTCAGTTCTGTTTTAATGTCCCGCATGGTCATTGCCCAACAGCGTTACACAGGTCTTATTGCCAATCTTATTCGGCCTTTCCAGTGATGCAAAAATCAGTTTTAGGTTTCTTTAGTGATGCCACGATAGCGTTGCAAGCACCCCTTTAACAGACAATATTGCACTGTATTAACTTTATACAGCCGTGTCAAAATTGCTAGAAGGCAAAATTAATACCAATCTGATTTATTCTTAGGAGAGGACTGAGCAAGCTGGACCTTCTCGAAAGGTGACATGTGATCCATACGCTGAATTTCTAGAACTACAACGAAAAAGGGAAGCCGAGTGGGCGTCAAACCGAGCTAGCAAGAAAGCAAAAGTTGCTGAGTCTTCGAGCAAAGATTCAGAGGCGCAACAATTGAAGGCCGTGAAAGAGCAACTGAATGCCAAGACCGCGGAATGTGCTGCTCTCCAGAGCCAGATTCAAGATCTTCAACGCGCCAATATTTCTGCTGTGGAAGCGCATAGTAAGGCACAAGAAAACGTCTGCAAGGTAAACACAATAGTCCGCAATGTTGCTGTGCACTTCCAAATACTACTTAAAGGATATAATCACTGAAGAAGCAGTATCGCTATTCCTAACAGTTTGGGTGGATTTTAGTTTCGAAAAACTAACTTGCAAGGCACTGAACGATACGGTTGAGAAGTTGTTTCAAATGGCCTTTGTTCCAAGTGTTTCAGTGGTGAATATAAAAACTGATAGAGGGTTTTTGTCTCGTGTCTGTGGATCATTTTCTCATACCAAATTGTCTATTAAATTATGCATAAATTTCTAAATTTTCACGTCAATCCGTGGGCACACTATCAGTTCAAAGACTCTTCGAAAACACAGCATATTGGAATAGTTTTAATGCGTTTCTGCAACATCATTCACAGATGATGGAGAAATTAGAGGACTCTTTGACGGCAATGGAGGAGAACGTGTCATCTAGACTGCACAGGATTGAGCATCGCCTGGATTCGTTTGAAAAAATGGTAATGTAACTTCATACTCGTCTTGAGGTATTGAACGTAAAATGTTAAGTAAAATTTGGGAAAAAAATTTTTGGTTAGACCGCAAGTATTCTCCAATTTTGTATATGATAACAAGGAAGGCTTTATAAACATGCGTGAGCGAAGATCTACGACACTATCCATCTAAAAGCTCAGGGGCACCCAACGAGCCAAATCAACCAAAAGCTGTAGAAAGGCATTTTTAAGAACCTTATGGTGTTTGAAGTCTGTTTAAAGTGACGTTTTCGTTAGCTGAAACAGTTTGATCTGTTCGAATTTCTTAGCTGATATTTTAATTGTCAGAAAATGTTAGGGAACAAAATCTCCCATTGAGAAAATGCTAGCAGAAATGAACTTTCCAGGTAACTATTTTCTTTCCGAAAATGGTAGCTGACGTTTTTGACTGCCAAAATCAGCAATAATAACCTTTCCGAAAACCCACGTTTCACTGAGTTACGAAAATCCGAGTGCACTCTTTAATCGACGCTAAAATGCTAAGGCGAACTACCCTCCACCAAACAGATATCTACCGAAACTTGTCGTTGTGTACCCCTGAAAACTAGAGACTACTTGAACTTGTTGTCTAAAAACGTGACTGCGTGACTAGCGCGTGCAAAGCAAAAAGTTTGACGCAAACAAATAGCAACAAACCGTTCCACCAAACAAAGTGGCTTAGGCCCGGGTTAAAAGCCGTCCTTCAGATGAACCGAACTTAACTCAGCCCATCAAGTTCCTGTAATTGAAGTATGGCGTTTGACCCAATTTGACTTATTCTATTATTTGGATTTTTCACGGCTGGCCAGGTGTGAATAACGCTTGAAGATTAGCTTTGGGTCAAACGCCGATCTTCACATGAGCCGAACTAAATGGATAATCGTGTTAATGTATAAACCAGCCTCGATCTGTTTATTTTCGTGATCTAGTTGAGTTCGACTGGATTAAGTTAGACGTTTGACTCAACAGGCTAATGCTGTTCATATGAAGTACGGCGTTTAACCCGAACCTTATAAGGAACTCAAATATCGATAAAACGGATCACAAGAATCTCAAGAGTAATTTTCGGTATCCGCCACGCCGATAATTTTCTTTTTTTCTTCTTTTCAGTTCAATGCCCAGAATGCCCCAGGTGCGAGTTTTGATCTTCGTCGGCATGAGCTCATTGATGACCTCGAGACTATTGACTGCCACGCACTTGACGCACTGAGCAGTTTATACGAACAAGACTACGAGAATGCAGTTTCAATACCAGAGCATTCAACTCCTGTAGCGCCTCCAAAGCCCGCAGTGCCAATAGAGCGTCAACAATTAACTCCATCACCTAATGCAATGCCGACACAAACCAGTGTCCAGGAAATCCCTGAAGTGGCAGTGGGAGAGGAGGTAATTCGTTCTTGCGTGACGCCTCGAAAAGTAAGCGGGATTCAAGCCGTCCTACAAAAAGAAACTCAGCGACACAAGTGCGCCCTCAAACTTCTGCCATTTTTCTTCAGTAAAGAAGAGTTGAGCAGCAGCAACACAGAGGGGACCCATCAGAAACTGCCGCTTGACAGTACAAGACTTAACTCTTTAAAAGTACTCATTTTCAGCAGATTTCCGGTTGACTCTCCCATGGAGAAGGAAAAGGAGTGGAAAACTATCAAAGGAAAAATCAATTCGAAGTGTCGCCTCAGCAAACACATAAAGATTGCTGGCCAAAGGGTCAATTAAAGAAACTGTAAGACAATGTTTGCGGTTTCGAGGTGTCGAGTTTTTGTATTTATTAATAAATGCTGTGTTCACACTTGAGCATTTACTGAGGTAAACGTTTACTGACTAAACCATGGTACATTTCTACCACGTTTATACTGGCTCAAATAACCGAGGTAAACCTGCCATCAATCACGATAACTATCAAACCGAATTGGCGGCAAATTCTAATAAAATCCATGCATAAAATGCCCGCGTTTATAGGAAGCTGCGGCTCTTGTAGTCCTCGCGTTTTATTTTCTTGTTCTTGAACTGCAAACTCGGGTATCAAGATTTCAGCGGCTCTTATGTTTACAGCACCTCGAGAAGTCGAGGCGAAACCGATTGATCAGATTGATTTTGCTTCAAATTGGTCATGGCAGAGAAACCATGCAGTTCTAGTTTGAAACCCTTATCATGGAAATTTCGCTGAAAATTGGTTGAAAGAGAACTTCAGAATATCGAGATGTACGTTCGATTACATTGTCCGAGTGGTTGGTCCGGATTTGCCATGATTCGTAGGTTGATCAAAAACAAACGTTAGCACGAAGTCGAGAAAACGTGATCGGATGAGACTGACACTACGGGATGTGAAATACCATGCGTCCGCAAGCGGATATATCTGTCATCTCAACCTTGGTTACCGACCTAAACCATGCCTGACCACAGGGTTAATCGAACGTTTACCTTGGTTAACTTTCTATTGTCTCGGGCGGCGTTTACCATGGTATCAGTTGGTGTTTACACACGCAAAATATTTACCCAGGTAAGTTAACTCCAATACCTCGGTAAAACGCCCAAGTCTAAACACGGCCGGTTGATTTAAAAATGATAATGCTCTTTTCTTTTTCTTTTGGATCGAGTAGAGGTCCCTTGGGACTCGTGGGGTAATCAACATCGGCTTTTAGCAAAACCTGTCAATCAACGACACAACAAACGTGCATATTTTATAACTTTTAGTGCACGAACCTTGTTGACGAAGCTTAGAATCCCTTTGGAAAGGGTCTTAAGATAGCAATAACTATTATTTTGGCGACTGTAAGGAATTATGTTCGTAAATTAAGGTCGTGGCCAATTTGAAGACTTTGAAGAGCTTGAATTTTAATTATCTAAAAGCGCAAGCCGACAAGTCAAGGTTGATAGCTGGGTTAATCTTTTGTCTCACGATTGAGTCACAAAGATGTGGATCGCGACGTTTCGACCGCTATACTGCTGGTCTTCATCAGGCGATGGTGTCTACTGGCTGCAAGCACCGTGGCTGGTGGTGATTGGTGCGTTTCGATCCTCGCTTTAGGCTGTTGTTGATTGGACGATTTCTCAGCTATCATTTGAAACCACGATGACGAACACCTTTTATACTAAGCCAAGGTTGTTTTGGCAAAACAGTTGGGCCGCTGGCAGGATAGGTCTACATCAGGTCATTGCAAAATCAAACTCCAAGTAATGAAAATTATTTATGGTAAACAATTAACTTTTAGCCCAATACAATCGCTAAATCGATGCCAATCGCGAAAGGTCGCAAGCGATCGAGTTTCTTTCTGATTTGCGATTGCAGTGCACCAGTATGCGGCGGATACTTTGCTTTTGCCTTTGGTTTATACTGCATTAGCTGTACTTCTCCCTAGCGCAATAAAAGTTAAATTCTTTTTGAAAGAATATTCATAGAAATACGTCCATTTGGACCGATGGACAAGGAATCTATTTTCAATATCGAGCAATTTGTCGGAATGCACTATTCGACTGAAGGAACGCGAGCGTGACAGCCGGTAATCGCTCTTTGTCTTTGGAATCTAGATCAACGACGATGGCCATGTTAAATACAGTTTTGAATGGCTGAAACAGAAGAATGAAGGTACAGAAGTCATTTGTCTTCATTAAACTTAAGTAACCTTTTAAGATGTACATGTCTGTGCGTTAATATTTTTTCTGTTTAATGTATTCGTTTTACGGCTTTTAAGAGTATGACGGTTAAACATTTGCCATCCGTTGAATTGATGGATTTTGCTCCACCGTTTAACGTTTTAAGCTATCCGTTTTTGGACTTTGATCAACCGTTTAACGATTTGAGCTTTCCGTTTATGAATTTTGCTCAACCGTTTAACGTTTTAAGTTATCCGTTTAACGTTCAAGGCCATTCGTTTAAACGGTTATGAAGACCGTTTAAACACCTCACCCAACCGTTTACTTCCCGTTTATAATCCGTTTATTTCCGTCCGTTTAACGGTAAAGCGTTAGTGTACGTTTTCCCATGCAAGGTCACATATATAAGTGTAATTTGGTGCTGTGTGAGTGCGGCATGACAGATTCAGGATTGTTTAAATAAAAATTCTAACATTTTTTTCTTGAAGGTAAGAAAACGTACTGAACAGGTAATTGAAGTAGGGAGAGAATTCCAAATGATAGGACCTTGAAAAAGAATTGTAAATTGCTTAATGTTTGTACGACAGAAGTGAGGGCGGTAACATCCAGCCGTCCTGGTGCTATAATTATGAATTTCACTACTTGTCTCAAACAAGTTGAGGAACATTGGAGGCAACAATTGATTGTGATAATAAAACATAAACTTGGCTATTTGAAATTAGTTCACTTGAAAAATATCAAGGATACCCAATTTAGCAAACAGTGGAGCAGAATGTGCTCGATAATCAGAATTGGTGATGGCTCGCACAGCACGCTTTTGCAGAATGAAAATCCTATTTAAGTTGGACACATACGTGGACGACCAAGAAGAGTTACGATAGGTGATATAGGGATAAATTAATGCGTAGTACAGAGATAATTTGGTTTTTTCTGATAGGTAGAATCGGGCCCTGAATATTATACCAACTGACTTAGAAATCTGTTTAGAGACATAGCTAATGTGGTGTTTCCAAGTGAGGTGCTCGTCCACGTATATTCCTAGAAACTTAGTTACGTTAGTCTGTTCCAGAGAATGATTTCCGAAAAAAAGAGAGAGATTACAATTAAGTTTCTTTTGTCTCGACTTAAAGATAACATAACAAGTTTTTTTTACATTGACAAAGAGCTTATTACTTTTCAACCACATGTCATAGTTACACAATTCATCATTTAAAGCAGATTGCAACTCAGTGGGGTCAGAGTGAGAATAAAAAATACTTGTGTCGTCAGCAAAAAGTAAAGGCTGAGTTAATTTAGAGGCATTAGGAAGATCATTTATATATAGTAGAAAAAATAAAGGACCCAAAATAGAACCTTAAGGGACGCCACACTTGATGGTCTGCATTGAGGAACAGGCTAGATTAAATTGAACAAATTGTTGGCGGCAAGAAAAATAGCTTTTTATCCACTGCAGAGCCACACCACGGACACCATAATGTTCCAACTTGGTGAACAGAATTTGATGATTAAGAGTGTCAAATGCTTTGGAAAGATCTAAAAACACCCCTGCAGTAGTTTCATGTCGATCAGTTGCGGAGGAAATTTTATTAATGAGATGAGTTAATGCGAAGGAAGTTGAATAATTTTTCCGAAAACCAAACTGATAACAATATAAAATTTCGTATTTTTCAACAAATTCTATTATCCTGTTATACATAACTCTTTCGAAAAATTTCGAAAATTTCGAAAAATTTGGTAATAAGGAAATTGGTCTATAATTCACAAAAAGACCGGGATCGTCTACTTTATAGATGGGAATCACTTTGGCAATTTTCAGTTTATCTGGAAAAATACCTTTAGAAAATGAGAGATTAATAGTGTCATCAGAGGTGCAGAAATGAAGTGAAAATAATTTTTGATCATGTGCATTGGGATGTTGTCATAGCCCGGGGCTTTCTTTGGTGCAAATGAACTACAGATATCTTCCAGTTCATTAATAGAAGTTGGAGTTAGGGTGATAGGTGAGTTGTTATTGCCAGTGAGGAAAGAACAAAAAGAACAATTAACTGTGGGTATAGAATTTGCCAAATTGGGACCAATATTAGTGAAATATTTGCAAAATTTATCAGCAATCTCAGCAGGATCCGTTATAGTACTGTTCTCTGACTTAAATGACGAGGGCAGAGAGGACTTACTCTTTCGTTTGTTGATGACTTCGTGCAACAGTTTCCAAGTTTGTTTAAGATCTTTTTTCGCACTCTCAAACTGATTGTCATAATATGAGCGCTTGGCGACGCGAATTAAATGATTCAGTTTGTTTTTGTATGCTTTATAGTGCGATTCGCAGGATCTGTTAGATGACCGAATTAATCGTTTGTAGAGTCTATTCTTCTCCTTAATAGATTTGAGGAGGCCAGGGGTTAACCAAGGGGAGCCGAGTTTTTTTAACTGTCTATTTGTAATGGCCTTCAACGGGAAGCAGGCATTGAAAAGTCTGGATTATTCATTGTTAAAGCCGTTGTAAGATTCATTTGGGTCATCCTCGTTAAGAAAAGTGGACCAATATGTGTGAGAAAGAGAATCATTGAATTTCTTAATGTTGTCTTCATTAAAAGAGCACTTGAAAATTTTCTTTACTCCAACGTGCGGTGTAATTTCATCATGAAAATACGCAAAGACGGGAAGATGATCGGATAAATCATTTAGGACAATTCCATTGAACACATTTTTTGAAAGGTGGTTGGTGAATATGTTGTCAATTAATGTCGCAGAGTGAGAAGTAAGACGCGTTGGATTCGAAATGAGTGGAAAAAATGTGTGCGAGAATAAACTGTCAATGAATTCCTGAGTGTGTGCGTGATGATTGTATTGAAGATCTAAATTAAAATCGCCCATTATATAGCATTGTTTATTGTCTTTAGAGATGTTGGAAAGAATATCATTAAATTTGTCAAGGAAAGAAGCTACATTTCGATTTGGCGGCCTATAAACAATTCCAACAATAATGTTTTTCCCAAGAGGAACATTAATTTCAACAAAGAGAGATTCGATTAATTCAGGATCAGAAAAATTACAGTTTGGGAGAAGCTTATAATCAAAATCTTTGTGTAAATAAATACCTACTCCCCCACTGGATCTAGATTTGCGATAGTTTGAGATAAAATTATACCCGGTGATGTTTACTAGCTCTGAAGTGGCATCATTTAGCCATGTTTCTGACACACCAACAACAGAGAAAGGCTTAAGAAGATTCCCCAACATTAGATTAAATTTATCGAAATTACCAAGTAAGCTACGGATATTTAAATGCATTATGGAAAAGCTAACTTTTTTGTTCACAATATCAAGCCGATCATTAACTTCTTCCTCAACAACACATTTGCTAGTAGGCAGGCAACTAAAAAAGTTTGATTCAGGATCAAGAAAGCTAAAAAGTGGATTACTTAATTCTGGCTGCTCAATGGGATTAAATAAAAGCGTATCAAGGTGGTCACTGTCAAATTGTATAGGACCATGGGACAATTCATACAAGGCTAGGTTGAAAGAGCTATCATCTAGATGGTTGAATGGAAGGGTAGATAGGAAGTGCGACTCATCTGCCATCAGAAAGTGACAGGAAAGATACAAATCTACTACATAAATAAGTAAATAATCAAAAAGTACTTAGCTCAACGGTAGTCCCTCTTGCTCTGCTAATCTCTCAAGGTCATTGTGAGACTTTATTAGAACTGGGCGAGAGTCTTCAGTTTTTCTCAGGTAAACAATAAAGTTCTTCGACCAGCAGAATCTGAATCCGTTGTGGGTTTGAAACTTGTTAGCATCAACCAGGAGTTGTTGGAGCTGGGGAGTAAGATGATCAAATAATTTTATGTCTTGCATCGAGCATTCGGCTGGTAATCCAATAGATGTAGCTGAAACTTTGCAGGCGTACTTTCGTACATTCAAAACTTGATCTTTCGTGCTCCTTCGAGTGAATTTACATATTACTGGTTGCGGGCCAGAAGTTGCATTTCTGGTATATCAATGTCGTAATTGGCGATTGAGACTCCCGTTTGTTTAAAAAGGTTTAAACATACGGCAGTAGTATCGGAGGCTGATTCATGCGCGTCAGTTTCTGGAAGGCCGATGATGTTGATGTTGTACTGGTAACTGTAACGCTGAACTTGTTCCAGTGTCGAGGAAATTTCTTCCACCTGGGCGGCCAGCAAATCGAGTCGCGAGCGGAGCTGGTTTAGATTTGCGTTGAGTTCCACTCGAGATTTGTTGAGGTCGTCGTATGATTTGCCATAGAACTCCAGGCTACCCAAAGTAGCGGCATCTAGTTGGGCACATTGGCCGCCATCACTGGATGACGGCCCATCGTTTCGATTTAGATGTTGGTTTAAACTCTCAAGATTTTGTCCAAAAGCAGCAATTTCATCTTTAAGAGCATCGTTTTCCTTTTTCAATTGAGCAGCAGTAACACTAGGCATTTTGTGAGGAGCTGAAGCTCACAGTTTACAACCAGTGCAGAGTAATCGAAAATCCGTCCGCACACCTTCCCACCTTTTTCTTGTTTTTGTTGATGAGTAGGTTTCCTGAAGAAAAATTATATCCGAACGCTGAAGATGTAGCCAGCGGAAAACCTGTCTTCTTTTTCGGGAACTGTTCAGCCCTCTTACATTCAGCATCAATATTTTATGCGACATATTATGTTGTACAAGTAATCATACTTAGTTTCCCTCGAATTTGTGAAACTGCTTGTAGTGAAGCGAGTAAGCTTAAATACTGCAGAACACTTTTGGCGTAACACCATGAAAGTATAGCATAAAAAGAAAAAAAACTTACCTCTGAGATTAGGCGGTGTTGACCGACTAAGGTGTGAGTGCTTTGCTGGCTATTACGATATAGCTGTGCATGAAACATAGAATTATACAAGAATAACCTAGCTATCCATTAAACATCCATATAACTGGAAATTTTGAGTCTCAGCACCACGATAAAGAACACCGTTTATAATTAGTCGTTCGACATTAAAGCGAGCTTCATTCTTTTCCTGCTTGGCCTTCTTGAGTACAGGATACAGTTTCCTTCATATCTGATCCATCTCTTTTGGGAAGTCGTCAGAGATTCCATAATTAGACCCTTTGGGTAAATTCTTTATAAAGGATCTGATGTAATCTTTATCCTGAAAATACGTTAGTTTAACAATAATCGGTCTTGGTTTTAACTCTTGGTTAGCTGAAGCCGTTCACGTAGCAATACGGTGCACTCTGTCGAAATGGATTTTTCATTCTCTTCACTTGTAGGCATTCTCAACTTATCTCTCATAAATTTACGTAGAACCTCTTCTGTATCGCTATTCGATTCTTTGCCTCTTTCTTCAATACCGTATAATTTCATATTGCTTCATCAGTCTGTGAACTGCCTTCTCTTGTTCGCTTTCTTCCTTTTTCCGACTGAGACATTTTATAACTACTCAATAAGTTATTTTCCAGGCACTTTATAGTTTCACAGCCATATCTACAGCAAGAATTTACTGCTGGATCACGGAGCTTCGAAACAACGTGTCCGCCATCGATCCTTCCCTCGTCCCAGTCCAAGAATCAGATTGTTGACGGAATACACTTTTGGCACATTTACTTGCAGATTGACTTCCTTCATGGCATTTCATTATCGGTTGGCAGGAGGTTTAGACAGCAGTGCAGTAGTGACTTAGCCTGGAAAGGGCAGCTGGAAAAGCAAGATGTCATCCTATTGACTAAACTAATTCGTACAAAGACTGGGGGCAGTCTTTACAATGAGATCGCACAACAGCAAGCAGCAGTGCAAATCCCAGCATCAACAATCTTGAAACTTCAAGATCAGTGTAATTCTGGACAAACAATTGACGAGATAAGGAAGATTTTGCCAGAGGATATATTGCATCCAAAAGAAAGGTAATTGTAATGAGTATGACAGCAAGCTAATGCGCATCTATAAGCATATCAACTGAAAACGTAAAGAGCAGCTACTGTGAAAAATGTAATGTTCTTATGGTAAGAAAGTGATACAGGGTCAGCTGTTTAAATTGACACTGGTACATTAGACACCTGAATTGTTAAGGGTCCACTGACATATCTTTCTGGACCTGTTGCAAGGAACATTCATGGCCATGCAGTTTTGACAATTTTTCTCGGTTTAGGTATTGATGACTCTTACTTATTAAAAAAAAACACAAACAAACAAACAAAGTACAGTTGAACCTCGATTATCCAGACTCGTGGGGACTGAGCTGAATAGTCCCAATAATCGATTTTGTTTTGATAGTTATGTATATTTCACAATTCAAGGGAAATATAAACTGAACTTTCAGGTAATTCTGGAAAATAAAATCATTTCGTAGAAGACGAGACAAACTCAAAACCCATCGTTGTTACTAAATGCAAATAGTCATAGTTACAATTTACGCTGTAAACAAATTTCTATCACCAGTTTTCATTTTTTTTTCCAGTGTTACCAATTGATTATTGGTGATTAATTTGAATTTCTGGTTGTCCTTCAGGAAATTTGTTGTCATTAAACAGTGACCAAAGAAAGATAAAAATTGCTACTGCAATGCTTGCAAGTAGAGTAGTGCTGGAATTGAAACTGTTAAAATTTTAATCAAACTGACTGCATGAGCTCCACACATAAGCACAAGCAAACAATAAGTGTTTGGTTCCACATATAGCCAGCATGTCTTCACAACTGTCTGCATGAGCACTTTCTTTACAGCAAGCCACAAGCTGTGAAAAATGCAATAGAAGTCTATTTTTTCATAATTATGTGGTGCAATATGAACCACAGCAAATTTTGTATTAAACACCTCTCACCACACACGGACTTTGCTTTCGTTGTTTGTTTAATCTGTGTTGATGTTGCTGCTACTTACATTTCTTCATATTGACAGTAGTCTTATTAAAACAAAAAAATGTAAGCCAAAGCCCTGAAGAATAAGACAATAAATGCTTGATATTGCAACAGGAATTATCAGCCTCTTGATAACTTGTAGATAAAGTGGCACTTTGAACACAAAAGAACCCTCTGGTCTACATAGTTAAGGAGTCACGCTTGCTTACTTTTTCAAAATCCAGCAAGATCGGGACCAATTTGAGTGAAATGTTTGTTGAGATGATCTGCGATGTCCTTAGCATTAGTCAAGGTTTCCGAAGACGACCCTTGAATTTCACTTATCTCAGTAATAGCAGATTTCTTACCCATCAAGTCGTTTAGAGTCTTCCATGTAATCTTTGGGTTTCCAAGATTGGCTTTTAACTTGTTTCGATAGTGATTCAATTTCACACGCATTATAGCATAATTTACTCTATTTCTCACCTTTTTGAAAGATAACAAATCATTTGGCGAGCTCGTCTTCATTGCTTTCCTCAAAATAATCTCTGTTGAACATTTGTTGTCTAACTTCAGAATTCAGCCAAGGCGGGGGTTGGTTACGTACTCTTATAACCCGTTTAGGTGCATGCTTGTTTAACATATTTAAAAAGACACTCTTCCATTTGCCCCAGGCTTCATTGACAGTATTTATTCTGTCAATGACAGGCCACTGGGCATTCTTGAGATCTATTTTAAAGGAATTTGCCTAAAAATGTTTGAAGTTTCGAGTTTCATCGTATTTAGGATACTTCCTTGGAATGCCTATTTTTCTCTCTACATGGACAATGTTACGATCGCTGGTGTAAAGTGTACATACACGAGAATTAACAATGCTATCCGGATTGTTTGTGGTGAATAAATAGACTAATGTCGAACTGCTACCTGTAATTATTGTTGGCTTGTTTATCGCCTGAGACAATTGACAATAGTTTTCCATGAAGTTAACAAGGCGCATTGTATGGTGTTCCCCAGAGTCCGACAAAAGGTTGCAATTTAAGTCACCAGTAATGTAAATGTCCATATAATAGCTTTCAGCTTTGTTTACAAGCTGCTCAACATTCAACTGGCGAGTGAGGCGGTTGGTACCAGTAATAAACCAAGAAAGGTTTAGAATTTGGTTTATTTACTTCTAATCACTTTCCAAGAATGTACACCTTCGGAAGTCTATGGAACTGTGAATGTAAGCATACTCCGGCACCATTTCTATTCCGATCAAATCTGACAATGGAGTAACAAGGAAGATGGATTAATGAAACAGGTTTGGAATTATCAAACCTGCTTTCATTTAGGCTAGGATATCAAATGGTTGATTTCCCATAACAATACATAATTCATCGAAATGTTTACAAAGACTGATAATATTTAGTGAACCATTTTGAAAACCTCTTACGTTTTGAATTGATTGGAATGGACCCTGGGTAACTGAAGAAAAATGAAATACAGGGTTTGGTCTGAGGATCTCAGCATCATTAATTACTTCTCTAAAATTACCAGCTAGCTTATACACACCTTGTTGGTTTAAATATAGACCTCTACTATTGAGACAGTGGATGTCAATATTTTCATTTGACAGAAACTTCCATCCATTTGAGTTACAAAAAGACCTAAGCACTTTGTTCACTTTCGGTACCTCTCAATTAAGTCCTTGGTCATCATTTCTGTTGATAATGCCTGATACAGTTAGCTTTGTCGATGGAGTATCACTCTCAATAGAAAGCCCAAGGTTAACAATTATTTCTGCATCCTGGTGCGGCTCCTCACTTTGTAGGTTATTAGTGCTGATGTGCAAAATAAGCTCATCCAGTTTGTATCATCCAAAAGGCTTGACAAAATCTACCATATCATCAACAGTACTGCCGCTAAAGGATCTGTGGGTTACGTGCGCCTCCCTTGATAATTTTCCACCATGGCTGTTCTTGGTCATTGAATCACCAAGGATCACAACAGGCTATCTTGATGCAGTTAGTTTGTTGCGGAAAAGATTTATGCCATGTTGATTCTTCAGTTTCGTACGTTTTGACCACCTGAATTATATAGTTTGTATCTTGTTGACTTAAAAAAACTGAAAGAATATCTCTCACTGGGGGGTCCACTGGTACCCCAGGACCTCCCCCTAGTTATGCCCCTCTCATCAAATCGAGGTGTGTAAGACCTTAGACTCTGAGCCTACATATCGCAGCTGTACATCAACAGCATTTCATCTAAAGGATGTCATATTTGGTAAGTACGTAAAGTGTTAAATAAAGGCTCTTGTCTTTGCCATTTACAGATTGATGGTCTGGCATTAACAAGTATGACCGATTTTCACTTTGAAGATAAGCTTGGTGACAAAGGGAGACCGCCTTGCCCTGGGGGCTTTTTCTGCCCCCAAAAAGTAGAAATTGTAGAGCGCCTAAAAGAGGCACTGAATGTCAGGGGAAAGTGGCAAGGGGACCTAAAGTGTAGCTGTTGGTGGTGCAGGAAGAAACAAGAGGTCCCTAAAACCCACCCTCAAAGTACAACTTGGCTGGAAACATTTTTGTAGTGGAAAATACGTACAAGTCGAAAAAAGCAAAGGTGGGGATACCAGGTCTGTGGACATGAATAGGACTGTCCAGTATGATGAGTGTCTTTTAAAGGCCCAAGAACTGTTCTTCCCAAGACAGACAAGTCTATTTGGCAAATTAACAGACATGGATGATTCCCATTTGGCAAATTACAATGGGGGAGGATTACAAACAAGGGATTCACTGTGGCATCCTACAAACAGGAAACTGGCATTTACCTCCCTCATCTCTATTTCGTTACAAAAAAGGCTAAACATGGCAAGTACCAATACTTATTTAGTGGGGAAGATGACAGGCAAGGGCAAAGATACGGTGCTTGAACTATGTAAACTTATTAATATCTCCAGAAAAGAAGAGCTTTGATTTCAAACAACCTGTGTTACATGTAGATTTTAAGAGAGTTGAATTGTAATTGCTGAAACATCACAGCTGGTTGAAGTGATTGAACAAATTAACCATTGCATAGCAAGCACCTCTAGTACCTGGCATTACACGCCACAAGTCCCAAGGACCTACCCTTCCTTCAGTAGTGTTGCACTGCAGTAGAGTTACTGCAGAGTCAAATCGTGCCGGTGCCAGAATGCAATAACATTCACGCTCTGCACATGGATCCATTAGATGGAGAAATTGCATGCTGCCACAAGATCCTTGATGTGGAAGATTCAATAATAACAGATGCCTACGAGCTTCCAAACATTGAAGACAGTGGTTTTTATGTCTTGGAAGTTACAGCACAAAGAGAAAATCTGGTGTTATATTTTTAAAGAGGAGAACCTGATGAGATGGTTATTGATCTGCAAACATTGTTTATGGTTCAAAGCAATGAAGGCTCCAAAGGCTTTTGCAAATGTCCTTCCCCATCGTTCAATTTTAGCTCGATTCTTTACAAAATTAAAATTGCAGATCCTTTAAGTAACTTTGCCATTGCAAAGAACCGACTGACTGGAGAAGAAATCAATGGCAATCCAAGGAGACCTCTGGGGCAAGATTCTTTGAAGCCAGGCATATCAAATTATCCTGAAGACTCGTTAGTGAACCTAGATGAGGTAAAGCTCTCCAAGTCTCAGTGGAGCAATGACACTAGGGACCTCTATCCAGAAATGTTTTTTAACCAAGTCATTGTAAAGGATGCAAGCAATCATTGGGGCTTGTATGATGATGGACATCTACAAGGAAGTAGTGCTGTGTGTTGTTGAGGAGGTTCAGAGAGCAGCTATTAGCGAAGAGCAGCTATTAGTGAGCCTGCTACTTTTAATGTGACAGGTATGCCTTTAAAAGGTCTAGCAAAAGTGCGTCATGTTGGTGCTTGGGCAATTCGAAAGGTTGTCAATGATCATCATAAGTATCTCAGATCAAACATACTAACCACAAACAAATCAAGTCACAATTCTGTGTTCAGATGGCTTCAGGTTTTTTCACTTTTGGAAGAACACTTGATTGGGATTTTGAATCCCTCGAGGACAGTACAACGTATCCAGAAACATTGCCTGTGGCAGAGGACCATCAGTTTCCTAATTGCGACCTAACGCACATTGAGGACCATGCATAAGAAGTGGAAATGGCACGTGTTGGTATCATAAATGATCATAACCCGTCACTGCTCTGCGAGGACCTAATCAAGAAGCGTGATCTTCACCTTCACCTGGTTGGAGTGTTTTCCCCAAGATCTGAAGAAAAAAATGCTGGTGAGCTATACTTTTTCTTGTACCCGGTTGTTTTTTAGTAGTAACAGAATGTGATGTCAGGCAAGTGAAAAGCACACTTAATCATTGTTATGGAATGTTGTGCTGTTTAAACTGCTGATATCATTATTACGGCCTACTGATAAAGACAAAAATGTGACCCTCCACGGGAAAACAGGGAAAAAGGTGATTCCACGGGCACGCGTGCGATGACACGGCACGCTAAGTGTGTCACAATGGCACAGATATGCGCATATTTAATGACTAAAACAAAGAGTGTCACGGTGCTATTGTTTGCTACGCAAAAGCCTTTATCTAAAGCACTGTGCAAAACGCCACGCTAGGCGTGCGATATGACACGCGTGCCAAAGGACACGCGAGCAATATTGCACGGTACACTCATCGAAGCTCGAAAGACTATGAGTGAGAAAAAAGATTAAACGCCACTCGTGAAATGTTTCTCAACATTTCATACCTCCGTCCGGTCATGTAATATCCTCTATATAACTTGTGCCATTTTTTTACTCACTACACAAAGAAGACCAGGAAACAAACAGTATAAAGCAAAAAATCTCACCGACCAAGCCAGTCAGTGGCTTATTATACTTTGCGAAACGAAACGGAATGAAACGTGCAATTAGCGCGAAATGAAAATCTATAGTTTGCAAAATTTGAATAACACAAGAAACAAGCAATTGCACGCTAAATGTTTACATTTAAAACGGCTACACATCACTTTATTAAAAAGGAAACTATGATCTGTTGGTCCAAACTGGATTAATCTGTGAGCGGACGTGAAATAATTGCGTAACAGGAAAAAACACTTGTTTGCATACGGTAACGCCACACGCATTTTGTCGGCCGAAGTTTGTTCAAAATTAATATTTTGGTCGATGTGCAGCAGCTCAGAATGAAGATGAAATAAATGAGCGTTATTTTTCAGAGGCTGTCGAAGATTCAAAATCTTTTGACCATGAAAATCATCGAAAGCGCATTTCACTAGAGATGATTTATCATTCTTCTCGCAGCGTTAGCTTTTGACACAAATAATCTTTTGCTCTCTCTTGAATTTTGTACGGCGCCTGTAAGACACGAAAATCAATCTTCAGGAATTCTCTTTATAGTTATGGCGCTTGATTTCCCTGTATTTTTCGACACAAACAACCCGGCTTAATCCAAACCCTTTCTTGTTGAGCACAAAATGAGGAAAGCAACTAAAAGTAGAGATGGCGTGCTCAGCCAATCAGGAGCGACTATTTTATAGCCGCTCGACCAATCAGGAATAATGTTTTCGTTGTCAACATGGCGTATCCTTTGCGAACTTGCCTTTCAACAGCGCACTGAATATTTGTACGTTCGTGACTACATCTGCCGTTTGCTTCTTGGTAGAAGCGATTGAATTTTGTACGGCGCCTGTAAAATTATGGAAGTGTGTGCTGAATAAATCGGGGCATCAATGAAGACAATAAATTCTTTGAAAGCATGCACGAACTCTTCGGATTCGCGAAGCCGGGATTTCCCATTATTTTCTTGTCATCACCCTGCTAACGCATTAAAGAATGGTGAGTAAGTGCTAAGAGGTTTTAGAAAGGCCAGTTTTATGTTTGATTAAATACCAACTTTCCTTCAAAAACTAGTGAAGGCAAATTACGTTTAATACGAACTCTGCATAAACACTCTGTTGAATGAATTTTCCGCGGTGCGCTTCAGTGGCACAATTGGCTCGGGCAAACACTAAAGTCACATAACGGGTGGAAATCCATCGACAGTACTTTGAGCAAGGACACGGTAAGTTGCGAAAAATTAACCTAGTGGACACGGCTTGCGTGTCATTTCACTCACTTGCGTGCCATTTTGCCTAACAGCGTGTCATTTCACCCGGCAGCGAACTCGGCACATTTCATTGTTAGACTGGACACGCTGCTTTGTTTTTACCGTGCAGTAAACACAAAAGGAAATTTTTAATTAAACGTGTCGTGTGACACAGTCCTGGCAAACTGGTGTGTCATTTCGCTCACTGCCTATTGTTTAGCGTGTCATTTTGGCGTGCCCGTGCATTCACCTTTTTACCTGTTTTCCTGTGGAGGGTCACAAATGTTGTTCTGTGTTGATTATAATTTATATTCTGGTAGTTATATGGTGATAATTTGTTGCTAATTAATTTGGTATCTTATTAACTTTATTTTTAGGGGGTCAATTTTACACTCAAGGAAGGAACACTGCAATTGGAAGGTAACTTGACATTAGGGACAGCACAAATGGAACAGAAAGGAGGTAGTTTTCTTTTTATGCTGCACCTCTCCTTTCATGCCTCTCCATTTTCGGAACGACTAGAACAGGTTACAAATTTAGAAAGTGTTGAGTCCTAGTTATGACTGACCGTAATTTGGTACCAGACGTTCAAAAACCAGTTTGTTCATCGAACACCGAACGTACAACGTAGGTTCCCTGGGGAAATGAACGAAAATGGCCATACAAGGGTCACCTGTTGTCATGGTAACCACAGTTGCTTATACCCGCCTCCAACCCATGTTTTGAGCAAAACTTTTACTCTGAAATGGCCGACAAATAGGAGTATTTCTAGAGTGAATGTGAGCCAATTCAAACGACATTCCACCAGGAGGAAGGGCTATTCCTCTACTTTCAAACAAATGCTGTTATAGTATTTTGACTTCTACAAACAAGTAGGAAATAATGGCTTTACTATGTTACCTGTCGGCCATTTTGACAAACATCAAAAACAAGCTCGATAATTCCGCAATTTCTCCAAAAGTACTCAAAAGTCCCAAATTCGTAACAGAGTTAAAACAGATACTTGAGTTTCTAAATAGGGATGATGATTGATGTCAATGTACAGTGTGTAAAGGCTGATTTATGAACTCCAAAGGTACATTAAAGTGGAGACAGTAATTTTCTAGGACAGATCCGTCCATTATTAGTAATAATTTTGGAGACATGAGAAACATGAGAGGTAATTACCCTAATTCAATCATTCATAATTATCAAAAATAGGGCATTTTTTTGTGAGGGGGGCGTGGAAGAAAGAAAATATGGTAAAATTACTGAGCGTCCTTTAATGAACTTGAATCATTGACAACTGATTTCAATCATTGTCTGTCAGGTTTAAAGAAACTTCTGTTTACCCTTCCAAAGTCAAAACTGAAGGAAATCCTAGATAGATGGGCTGCGAAAGCACCTGAGCCTCTCAACCGCCAGGTCCCAGAAAGATTGAACAAAGAGGAAGCTATAAAGGGCTACAATGCAAAAAAGCAAATGAACAAAACAACACTATTTCCACCTGGTTGGTTTTCAAGTTTGTTTTGTAAAGTATGTACTAGTCTTTGCCTCTAACAGGGAATTTTATGATCCTTGGCTACTGCACCTGTTACCACTAAGTCTTATATTGTTACATTTTTACAAACCTTGTTTTCACGCAAATATTGGCTGACAAACTATTTCTGCTATGACAGTAACTCTTTGGCAAGATCTACCCTCCAAGTTCAAACATATGTCTAGGCAATGTTTTCAAGGGGAGCGTCAAACAATATTTGCTAACCCAACAAAGATTCTCTTGATCCAATCTATTTAAATGTATTTACACTATACATTCCTCTGCTTTTTGCTTGCTATTCACTCTGCTGTGGCAATTGGCCACTTACAGTCTTTTCGCTTTGTATAGCTGCTGCTTTTTAATTTCTTTTTTAGAAGGTACGGAAAACAAACGTAACTTAAAGTGACTAGAGTCTAACTCAAAAATCTCGGTCAAATTAGAAATTTCCTTTGTTCCTTTGTTTATATATAATATTATTACTCGGGCTGCCCGCGTCTCGTGTGGCGCCCGGGTCTAAAACTACCGACGGTTCTTCTTTTTCGTCGTCGAGTATCATCCACAAAGCTCACTTCCGGCATTTCTGCGCAAGCGCTAACTATTTTTAACAGAGTGATGCCTGTTGTCACGTATCCGAAAATGTCGATTCACCTTGTGTCTTTTGAAGTCTGAACAAACAATATGTTAAGAAGTGTCTATGCGAATGTTTGCAAGTTCAACGGCGAGAAGAAAGCTTTTAACATGAGTAAACTTAGCTCCAGATGGACTGCCATGTTTCCTCGTGTCTGCTTCAGAAAGACACATGCACGCGTGAAGTTGCGAGGAGACGCAACGCGAGGGGGCGCCAAAAATTAGAGACTACAGACAAAGGGAGTTTGACCTTTCACGGCCAAGTGATTCGGAAGTGTAAATCTCATATCAACAGCAAGAATGATGCCTGTTGTCACGTATTGGAAAACGTCGATTCACCTTATGTCTTTAAAGTCTGAACAACTAATATGTTAAGAGAAATGTCTATATGAATGTTTGCAAGTTCAACAGCGAGAAGAAAGCTTTTAACAGATGGACTGCCGTGTTTCCCATATCCGCTCCATTGAGATGTACATTTTGTTGAATAACTCAAGTACGGGATATCCAACACCGCTGAGACTTTGACAGGTAGTTTATTTACTATTTTCCCACAATATCTCTATTTCTGGACTTTAATTTTTGAATGATAAGCGATTAGTTTTTACAAATGTACTAGCGTCACTTGAAACTGTCCAGAAACGTTCCTTTCTTGTGTTTCAAATGACCCTGGATTGACATATTTGTAAACAGTTTCACTCTGCTAATTAATTTTCTACTCACATTTCACCGAGACCCCATTAACGTTTATGCGAAAAAATCCTACATCGTTCGATAAGCGTTTCCTTTCTCAAACAATTATCCATCGAAGCGAAAACAAGTGTGCTTAGTTTTTTTTTGGAATCAATACACTATTTTTATCACCTTGCACAACAATAAACCTCTGTGGCCTAAAGGTCATTGTTCCTGCCTGTGACGCAGTTAACCCAGGTTCGATGTCTTTTAGTGGTATATATCACGGGCTTTATTTTTTCTGTTTCTCTTTTTCTTGTTCTTTTAGAAATATTTTTTACAAGTGTTATAATTATTGTTCTCAATGGTTGAGCTGTGTTTTAGAGGAACTAAATGCACTGTTCAATATAAATAAATCCACTACATATTGTGTTCTAGAGGTCATTCTCTGTCCAGAGAAGTGGTATATCCTGTTGACTGTCGTGACTGATACTTTGTTCTTATGTTGTGATAAACACAGGCTGGCAGTGGTCTGGTGTTATCCCTACTCATGTAACCACAAAGCCACCGTGTGATAGTTATGCAACTGCTCTAATGAACCTACAATAAACCAAATAAAAATGTTTACTGGTTTGAATTTCGCTTAATTGGTATAAAGAGCACTACACCAGCATAGTCCAGTTTCAAGTTTGCTATGACTGCTGAATAAAAGCACTGAGAAAGCATTAATACATGTACAGGGTTAGCCATGACCTAAAGTAAAATATTTACAAATACTAGCGTGGAAGGTGCCATAAATTTGAAAATTAAACAACAGACGGAGCTGTAAACAGGTCATCTCGCTGGAATTTGTGAATATATTCACTTGAGATGGAGGCTAACCCTGTACAAAAGCATTCTCAGTACTTTACAGGGTCATCCGGTTCAAGACTTTTTTTTAACAACTGCTACATTTTATTTTGCATCACTGGGAGTCTCACATAGAAAACGTTTTATCCGCAGTTCACATACCGGTATATGAAAAATGCTAAGCTAAACACTTACATTTTTAGAGCTGTATATGTTGAAATGTTACAAACACTGCACGGACGTCAGAGGAAACAAACTCATCACGAAGCCGTGAGCAAAAAAATTTGCAAGGCAGAGGGAAATCACAACCATGAGCTGAACAATATAAATAAGTGAAATAACAGTTTAAAAAACCTGTAGTTGATGTTATACTCACTCGTTTTCTGACGCTCTGCCACGGCGTCGATAAGGCCGGTTACAGACAAGCAAGTTTTCCTTGACAAGTGTCATTGACAATTTTTATTTGCTCATATTTATGAACGACAAATTTTCTTTGACAAGTTTTGCCTTCACAAGTTTTATTTGCTGGTGTGAACGAACAAACAAGTTTTCTTTGGCAAGTATTCACTGTAGCCAGCAATTCAATTACACAGCGGACAACATTTTATTTGACAAGTTTTCCTTGTCGACCCGTACAGACGAACAAGTTCTGCAATGTGTCAAGTTTTTCCTTGACAAGTGCACTTGTTCAAAAACTAGCATGCTAGTGGGAAAAACTT
Organism: Pachyseris speciosa; assembly: GCA_016490735.1. NCBI lineage: Eukaryota > Metazoa > Cnidaria > Anthozoa > Scleractinia > Pachyseridae > Pachyseris > Pachyseris speciosa. The sequence continues at coordinate 1,322,638 of JAEMWC010000025.1, forward strand.
GACAATTTTGTCTTTACACACCAGCAAATAAAGTTTGTCAAGTCAAAACTTGTCAAGGAAAACTTGCTCGTCTGTAAGTCTCACCATCCTTGCTCTTCCATTAAGGGCCCACTTGGAGAAGAATTGCTTATTGGTCACGGCGCCATAGTCCTCATGTTCTGTAATACACTTGATACTCTCAATTGACCCATCAAAATCTATCTTTCCTGATGCACTAGTTACCTCTCTGTAGCAGCGAAACTCGAGTGGTCCAACTAATGTGTCAGTCTTACAGGAATTACATCGGCACCTGATAGACATTGAACAATAATGTAAGCTAACTTCAATGATTCATATGGCTGTCAGAAAACAATCCTCTTTCAGTAAGAAAATGTGTTCGCATAATGCTACTAACCAAGACTCCACGCTCACAGTCCTGTTGTATCTCGCCTCCAAAACCGCTGGAGTTAGTCCGTCAATGTCTTGTTCTTCATCATCGTATGAGCAGTTTCATCTTCAGAAACATCTGCGAGCGGCTCATCTTGATATGGTGCTATCTCACTTTCTATCAACTCTTCTTCACTCTCCTCTGTGCTTTCCACGAATCTGGGAGTTCTGCTGCTTTCCAAATCACTAGACATTTGCAAAATTTAAACGGAACAGATCGAATATGATAAAAAATCCACTCCAAAGAATGAAGATCTTTGATGAGAAATGACCCAAATTCATGTCGCGCCGACTTTGCTATCAAACTTTGTGACATCACGAGTAGAATTATTGTTGCAATTCTTGCCCCAGTCCCCAGGACAATTTTCTATAGAAACTGAGTGTATTTCTGCTGTGGAAAATGGCAGCAAAAATTTTTTTCGGCATTTTTGAAACAGCATTCATTATTATACACATCAATGCACGGAAAAAAGCAAAAAAAATTGTGTCATATACACTTTAAGAAAAGTTAGCGTAAACTGATGGGACGATCGTCTATAGAGGTGTTAGGGGACGGTGTTCATTTCATGGTGTGGTGACGATTTTTTTCAAGCGCTGTTTTTGTAAAGTTCATTTCTCCCTTGAAGGGGACAATATCAACAGTTACAACTCAATGGCAATTTGTTCGATTTCAATCAAATTCGGACACTCACTAGAATAACTTATCTTTTGGGGAATTAGCTACTAATGCAAAGACATTTATCGTAAGGAGCCATTTCTGTGCGGTCGCAAATTTGAAAATGCTCTATAACTTTTGAAGACAAGCGAATAAAGGGAAACCCCAACATCCCGGTACTTTCCAAGCTTCTGGCAGATTTTCACTGAAAAAAATTTCAAAACTCACATTTTGTTAACCCTTTCAAAATTAATGATATATTCAAATAGCTAGGGTTTATTGGCTATAATCGGAAGTCGCTACAACCCTTAGATTAGGTAGAATTTGTATGGTATATATTGGAGGTTAAGTTTTTTTGCATTTTAATACGTCAATGAGAGTTAAGGCTGCAGGGCATCTTATAATAATTCCCTATTGTACTGTTTGATAATGCAGCCTCTTTGTTTAAAAACGTTAAAAACGTGAAAAAGATGGGATGGATACCAGTATCAGCACAGTGGATCTTGTCCTCATTTACTTTTTTGACCAGAATTCAGATGCTTGCAAGCGCATCTTCACACAAAGGATTGTCGATTTGTTAGATGAGTATGTTCCTGGGTCACAAGGCGCAAAAGCCCCTCTGAAATCCAGCATTCGGCTCCCCAACAGATGTAAAGAGCTCTGTATCTCGTGCTATAACCATCTTTCGCCTTTGGAAGAAAATATTGGAACTAAAGAAGATTCGAATGCATTCTCAGCCCAGCGCCAGCAGTAATCCTTCCATAAGAGGGCATTTCCTAACACATGGTTGTTACCAAACCGCAGAAATCCAATTTGCAGCAGCGTTCATCCACCAGCTGGCCATGTTTCTATGCTTCAAACATCTAGGCCCGAGTGGGCCTCTCCGTACCGTTCTGGAACCAAGATGACAGAAAGAATCACCAGTGAGATGCAGGGGAAAACCAGTCAGATCCAATCTATTAATTCACAACCAACTTTTGTTGACATGTTGCACAAGAGCTCCAGCATTCAATTTAATTTAAATGCAAAAGTGAGATTGGCCCATGCTGGTGTAGAAGTTAAAGCATCTGCAAAGAGAAGGAGGGTTGCATTCACCTTGAAAAAGCACAAAGCCTTCATCACTGGGTCCTACAGTTACCCTGACAGTTTCCACGAGTTTCTACATCAGCAAAGCCAAGCTCATTTCGCTGGTAAAAGAGAGGGACAGTTGTTATTCTCACAATACATGCCTGCACCTACCTAGGGAGTACATTTCAAGATGCAGACAAAGGAGGCACTGGGCTTCTAACCATTTACCTGGAAAAGCTCCAATCGATGCGAGTCACAACATCATGTTCGGTGATGTTGCGCTGAAATGTTTTCAAAAAGGCTCAAAACGTTTTAATATTGGTCGAATTTAAATTCTTCAGTCCTCAAACGATGGCTCTGAATTGACCATCTTCGAATTGAAGGGAAATGCTCTCTATACACTCACTCAGTATCAGACAACACCTACAACGTTTCCAGAGAAGTTGTTCTCACTCCCTGGAGGGTTTCCTCAAGTTTAATCAACCCTGTTGAATTGCTTCTCGATCCGGATATCCCAGGAAAGTACTTGCTGCATCCACAGTCAGAAGAAAAATTGGCTGAACTTTGCCTACATTTGCACAGGTTAAACTGGTAATGGACTTAGTCTGAACACAAACGAGGAGGATCTTCAGTTGCCTTGAGCTTTTTTTGAAGTGGAGTATATCCTTGAGAACGTCTACGCAAAACCACTTTAAGGGGGCAGTCTAGTCAGATTTTTTGTTAATTTTCAGTCCTCCAACCATTTTTTCGCTTTCACTTGAAAAGTACAGTTCAACCTTTCTACTTTAAGGTTTCAAAGTTTTTTTTCAGATAACTTGACCTAGAAAAGCTGACAAACGCGATTTGCACAACATAGTCTGCTAATGTTGATTGGTTGCCATGGAAACAGAATGATAAATCACATTCTCTGTGATTTCTCGCTAAAATGCCTTCCAAACCCCGTTTCCAGTGATCCTTATCCCATTCCTATCTTTCAATTAGCTTCCAAGGCCAAGTTCCTCAGTCAATATTTACACAAGGCTGGATTTGTCGCAATCAAAACACGTGCAACTTGTTTATAAACTTTGAAGCACACAAGCATGTTGTCCTTGCAATGCTTGAAAAGAACAGGGAAGAAGCAAGAAAGATTGCTCTCGAGGAAGATGGCCTTGATCATAACACCACCGTAGCAATACCAGTCAGTTTTGATGGCACTTGGTCCAGGAGAGGATTCACAGCTAATCATGGAGTTAGCTTTCTGATTTCTGCCTCAACTGGAAAAGTGCTTGACTATGAGTGTATTTCAAAGGTTTGCAACATGTGCTTGCAGAAGTCTACTCTATCCGAAGAAGAGTTTGAGGAATGGCAAGAGCAGCATGCATGTGATGGCAATTTTGGAGGGTCAAGTCCGAGTATGGACTTAGAGGATGCCAAAAGGATATGGGGAAGAAGTCAAGATTACAATTTTATGTATAAGTACATAATTTGTGATGGAGATTCAAAATCCTACAGTGCAATTCGGAATTTCTATTGTGTTTGTGACTTATGTAACAAAAATGAAGAACTACACAATGGTACGAGTCTGCCCCTACCCATTTTTTCTTTAATTTATGTTCAATTGCTGGGAAATTTGGCACAGTCTGTCTTTGAGATGTAAGCTATGATCCTACGGGGCGAAATTGGATTAAGTTAAATACTTCAGCAGATATTTGTTCTACAGCCATAAGGAAGTATTTGGTTGCCATGGCAATACTAACGACCATATCCCGGTTCCGCTCTATAGGATCATAGTGTAATCAATGTAAGTTATGCCACTTCATCTCAAATTACATTTTCCTGGGTAGGTCTTCCTGAGGAAGATCTGATGAAAATTTCGTTGTTTTCTATAAAATTGTTACAGAGCTCTGCTTCTTCGAAGTTGCTTGCAACATTTCCTTGAAATTTGACTAGACTGCCCCCTTAACGTATGAGAAATACCGCAGGACATAGGCATCTTTTCTGAAGTATTACGTCAAAACAATAACTTCAGATATCCTCACCAAATGCTGGCTGAGGCAAACTTCCCTGATGTAGATGGCATGCTTACGTCATTTACGCTATCTGTTGATGGAAGTAAGCTGACAGATTCCATTCCCGTGAAGACACTGACATCGAAAAAGAATTACAAAACGCACAGGAAAAGCCAACTCGATGGATACTTAAAATTTCATCATATTGCATTTTCAACATCAACGGCATCAGAACCTTGCAAAGATTTCACTGTCTGAAGCGTCTACGTGGGATTATGCTATTACGCTATATATCAACAGTAGTGAAAACCAGGTGCGCGGCCCCTCGCATTGATGCTTTAACTGTAGCTTATTAGGAGACGAGAATTATGTGGAGCTGATTTCTTCCCAAGACAGTTACTGGTTAAACGAATTTCGTGAGGTTGAGGACAAACGGTTACTTTGGGACTTGTTAAATTCAGGATAAGGCAAACGACAATCACGTATAGCAAAATGAAAGCTAAAGAAAGAAGAGGTAAACTTGAATATATCGAAAATAAGTTAAAAGAATGTGAAAGGCTATGCGCTGCTGATCCTATGGAGAGTAATACCGAAAACTTCGGAAAATATAAACTTCAGTACGATGCTCTGTTTGATTATATTGCCAAGGTAACATAGTGTGGTCTAGAGCGATTTGGTATGAAAAAGGAGAGCGGAACAACAAATATTTCTTAAATCTTGAAAATACAAGGAACACTAAAAATTGTATACGGAAAATATTTAACCATGACAATCAACTGGTGAAAAACGGTAAGGATATCTTGGCTGAACTCAAATCTTTTTATCTTTATCGAAATAAAGATAACAATATGACTGCAAACTGGAATGAGGGTTTTCCGAATTTTACTCAAAACTTGAATTTGCCAAAACTGTCTCATGACCTGCTATCTCATTGTGAGGGTTATCTGACTAAAGAGGAATGTCTCAAGGCTTTGAATAGCTATAAGAATAATAAATCATCTGGGAATGACGGCCTCACTGCTGAGTTCTACTTAAAGTTCTGGCCGATTCTGGGTGATCTATTAGTAGATTCTTTAAACACTACTTACAGACAAGGGAGGCTCTCAAATTCACAAAGGAGGGCATTAATTCGGCTTATAGAAAAGAAAGGCAAGGACAGAAGGTGCATGGAAAATTGGAGACCAATTTCACTTTGAAATGCTCATTATAAAATCAGCTCCAAAGCGCTAGCAGCCAGATTAGAAAAAGTGCTACCGGAAAGAATTCTCGAAGATCAGTGCGCTTATGTTAAAGGCAGGACTATCTTTGATGCTATAAGATCCACTGATGATGTCATGGAATACACAAAATCGTATAATAAGCCCGGACTTCTCACAACATTTGATATTAAAAAAGCCTTTGACTCAATAAGTTGGAAGTATTTATTAACAGCGCTTAGAACGTTTAACTTTGGCAACTCTTTTATAAGATGGATAAATGTTCTTTACAAGGATATTTCGAGTTGCATCATGAATAATGGTTTTGCATCTGAAACCTTCCCCGTTGAGCGCAGTGTCCGTCAAGGAGATCCCTTATCTCCATATCTTTTTATTATTGCTTTGGAGATCATGAATATTGCCATACGTCAAAACAAAGATATCAAAGGCATCCAAGTTGGCGAGAGCATCATTTAGCACTCTGTCTTTGCAGATGATCTAATTACGTTTGTAAAAAATGGGAAATCTATTCGCTTACTACAGAAGCTTCTTCAGACATTCGGAGACATCTCTGGTTTGAGATTAAATAAGGAAAAAACAGACGTACTGGCTCGGTAGCCTGCACCATTCGTGCGAAAATGTCAGTATAGACAATACAAATAAACCGATTAAGAAACTGGGCATGTACTTTACGTATGATAAGCAAAAATTTCAGTAGCTTAATTTTGAAAATATAATTAAGTCAATCAACAAGTCGATAAGCGTATGGCAGTGGAGGAATCTCATTTTGTTTGGTAGAATTCAAATTGTCAAAACTTTTGCCATATCTAAATTTATGTTTTGTGCCGCTCAGATCCCTCTTACGAAGGAAATAATTAAGGAAGAGATAAGGTCAAGCGGTTAAACTTGGTCAGTGACTATAGAGGTGGTGGTTTGAGAATGCCACATATAAAATTCCTTATGAAAACGCAAAGAATTATGTTTCTAAAGAGTATTAGGAGGACTATAAGAGCTCATGGAAACTGTTTCTTAATTTCTCTCTTAATTTCTCTCTTCACAATGTCGGAGGTCCCTTTCTTCTTCAATGTAATTATGATACAGCATCCTTTGCAAAAAAACATTCCTTAGTTTTACACTGAGTGTCTTAAAGAGAGAGAAACATTTCAACAGAAACAAGTCTCTTTGTCATCTGACGTTCTTGACCAAATAATATGGAACAAATTTATCAAAGTTGGTGGTAGATCATTATATAATTGCTCCATTGTTAACAAAGGTATTGTGAGAGTTAAGGATATTTTAGATACAGAGGGCAAATTACACAAATGGGATACGTTTAAAAATATTCATTATACACAAGCCAAATATTTTATTTTAATGAGTATTTATGACGCCCTTCCACAAAGCTGGAAAATGTTAGTTAAGGAAGGAAGAGGAAGAAATTTGGAAATGGTGAGTTTACTTTCCCCTCCTCGTCCAAAATTTTGTATTGGGATATAATAAGGAAATATAGGTCGAACCAACGGCTAAACCCTGCTATGAAGAGTTGTATCCAATGCTCGAGTTGCCTTGGCATGAGATCTATACCCTTCCTGGAAAAACGACTTTAGAATCCAAGGCAAGAGAACTTCAATACAAATTATTACACAGAATTATCTATACAAACAAGATTTTGCATGAAATGGGTAAAACGACAACAGCACTGTGTTCCTTTTGTGGCCTGGTCTGACGAGTCCCTAGAGCATTTGTTTACTGTGAGTTTACTAATAGCTTCTGGCTATATGTGACAAATTGGTTAGAAGGATATGGTATATCTGTAAACGTCTTAAGTGCTGCAGACATAACTTTTGGAATTTATGAAAAGGATCTTCAATTGATTAATCACACTCTTCTTATTTATCGGTGTTGCAGTTTGTCCTTAAAACCGTCACTGACTTTGTAGATTAATAAAGTGAAGTATGAATTTAAATTAGAGTCACGGATAGCCGAAAGCAATAATTGCCTTGATATTCATAATAAAAAATGGCAGTCTCTGCTATCAGCACTGTAAATACGTAACAATAGAGGATTGTATTTATTGTAATATTGCTCTTCTTCTTTGTATCTTTTTAACAAGACCTATACCTGTACTTTACTCTGGTTTTTTTTATTTCTATATTGTTGTATATTGTGTAGTAATTGTGATAGTTTAATAAAAAAAGTCTACGTGCTGATGTCTCATTTGAAAAAGAATGGGTACACAAAGTACTACAAAACACACCTTTTCAACAAGTAACACACGCTCTCTTTAACTGATGGAGCCTGCAAGGCACTAGGCTAGCATTCTATGGAAATTACAGGATTTCATGACAGGAGTTGTCACTTTTGAGTGGTTTTGAGTGGAGAAAGGTACCTGTCCCACAAAGTGGTGAATTTTAAGGCTTTAAAAGGACACTGTCATCTTCGCACATGCGCTGGCTTTTGAAATCGAAACTTGAAAAGTTCCAGTGGAATTTTTCAAGTTGGAGAGCTATGTTGAAAATGGCTTTAACCATCGAAAGCAGCGAAAAATAGTTATTCAGTCTCCTCAAGTGAGCAAAGTAAAGGGGGTCAAAATGCATCACTGCATCTACAACAAGGAAAAACGTTTTTAAGGCTTGAATTCATGAGAAATTCCACATACACACCAGTGTAATCAATCGAAGTGTATTAGCTGGTGAAGCTATTATAAATCATGTAGCGATTCCATCTGATAAACGTTTAGTATCGTCGCTTTAAAATTTGTATTTAGCATAGTATTTTGAAGAAAAACCTGTATTTGTAGTTGTGAGGCACTGCACTGGTTGTGTCTACTTGTGTCATGAATTAAACCAAGCAGTGAGTACTAAAAACACAACATACTTTTTTTCCCTGTTTACTGTCATTTGACTTCAAGGTGGTCGCTCCCAAATAAATTTATTTTCTTTCAGCTTTGAAAGGGCATGTTAAGATCGGCAATATGTCGAGATATGAGGTTTCTTGGAGAGAAATAATTTTTTTTGAGAGGTGAGCCCTTGCTTGTACTGCCGACAGTGTTTGCGGTCACACTTCACTGAAGTCGACTGTTAAAAGCAAACACTGCATACGTTTGGGCTTCTTTTTCATTTCATGGACTCAGAATATTCCTTTCCAGATAACTGTACATTCTATAGACCAATATCACATTTCTGATGAACAATAGATTTTGCCCGTCCAGACTCATGATCAGGAGGAGTTGTAGCTCCCATTGGACTAAGATCCTTTGTGTTTGCTCGTTTTGTGGACAAGGCTGGATGGGCAAAGCTATTGTTCACAACAAGCGTGATATTAGTCTATTAGCCTCAAAAAGGCTTATTTAATGTAGACTTCTAAAGAAAAACAAGATATCAACACGTTCAGGAAAATCTCTCTGTGAGAAATCCTGCAGATGTCAATCCATGACAGTGTCCCTTGAAAGTACTGTGACAGAGCAAACAAGGAACACCAATCGTGTCAAAACAGTCTGCTACTGTCGTTTCTGTCGACAGGAGATATTCTTGAATGGGCCATTACCAATATTTGCCTTAACCATGATATGGAAAATGACGTCAATATGTTTCTGCCTATTTTCATGTCCGTAAAATGCCACTGGGGATTGGCAATATCCTCGGTCATAGAGCACACACTGTTCTTCGAGCACTGCTACGGTGACATAACAGGTTTGGTGGGGAGGGCAGCACATGACATCAGAAATAAAAGTGCGTCAGATTTTAAGGATAACATCTTCCCGTCTGAGCAAGAACTTGTGCAACCCCATTTGGTTGATTCTTTAATAAATGTGCCTGCTTCGTGGAAGAGCCACTTCCTCTTGGGTTAGAAGCTGAGAAAAGAGAAAGAGCCCAAAAACAAAGCGAGAAAAGATCACAAGAAAAGATGGAAGCGTTATCCCAAAAAGGTCAAGAAGTGGAGGAAAAGGTTGAGACCCTATCTACACCAATTTCCAAAAGCGAGGAAAAGACGAACGCCATCAACCGTTTGGAGCAGAGATCGAAGCACAGAGTGTATAGATCGCCATCGTCAGGGAAAAAATACAGTTGGATCCAATTCTATGCCACGAAGATGCTAAGAAGGTGTACGACAAAATACAGGCCCTGTGGCGATACAAACCTCAAGAGAAGAATGTGACAATGACAGTAGCCCTTCCATCAGAAAAGGAAACAATTGCTGACCGTGTTAGCAGAATGTTCACTGAATCCAGCACTTCACAAGATCTTGAAGATAATGTTGCTTCCTCTGACACAGTTTCGCCTACAGCAACTACTCAAAGCCGGACGTGTTTAGACCCATCCAAGTCAGAACTTTGCTTCATTTATTCAAAGATATGATCAATGGGGTCCATAACTCAAAGCCAGTGATTAAAGAAAGATTGCAGAACGACAACCAGGGAAAGGAATGCAAACTAACTTTACAACATCCTGCCATGAAAAAACTGACTTTATGCTCTAAGAACTCCTTATCTTACATATCATGGAACTCATTTGTATCCAATGACAAATTCAAGTGTAGATACCTTTCAAGAGGCTATAGGGAAATGGTTGAAGAAAAATGTTTCAGTAGAGATGACCTCTAAATTCACATTCTTTTTAACGAAAGAGACTAAGAAGCTGATCTCCTCCAATTACTTCCAAAATTTGAAGTCATTGTCAGGAAAGCTGAAAGCCCCAAAAAGTGTTGGTCATTCCATTCACTTAAGTCCAGTTCAGAGAGGTTGCCAGAAATTGTTACATACGTCAGCAAAGGTGAAAGCAAAAGATCCTACCAAGAAAGCACCCTTGTTTAACAAATTTTTCAGCACTGTTTTCTCTAAATATACCTGCTCGTATAAGAGGTAGCTAGCAATGATGGTTCAGAATTCAACCCGAGCTCAGAGAATGACAAGGTTTTTTTCCTCTGATGGGTATAGTAGCCCAATTTCGTCACTGTATTTCTCATCTACCATCTATCTCGGGCTGAGCACCAGGAGCAACACTTCAAACCTTCAAGCCAGAGCCCCAAGGAGCTGAAAGCAGCCACCATGCAGAATATGCACTAGGACATTTTTCAGCAGCATTAAACAAATATAAAATGGCGTAGCTGATCGTCACTTTGCATGAGTTCGAAAAATTAAAATACATCAGACAATCAGCATTTGGCTACTAAAATTAGTAACAAGGTGGTACAGCTGACTAGGGCGCTGTTGAAGAAAAAGCGTTCAAACATCTTCCTCAACCATCCAGAATGTTCCCCGGAACTATGGTTCACTAGCACAAAGTTATTTTGAGAAGGATGAAGAGGAACACAAGTACATCTCCGATATGGACAGTATATTTTATTAGGCGTTTGCCACGAGTGCCTCAAAGTACGTTTGTTATGCAATGAAGTTGGTGTATTCACCAACAAAAACACTTGATGTGTTACGGAATGACATGTTACTCGGCATCAATTTTAGTCATCCGTTTTTATCACCAGCCAATAAATGCAAACTGTCTCCAACTATAAGTGAGATACTATTCTAGAAGGAGAGAGACAGTTCTTATGGTGATTAAAACAACAATGTTATCAACGAATAACAGGTGATCCTGCTTAGCCAGAAAGCAATTGCTGATAGGACAGCACAACCAGTACCACGTTTAGAGGCTGTTGCTGCTCCAGAAAAAGACAATGGGGCCAGCTACTGCCTTGCAATTTGCAGGCATCACTTTGGATACCGTATCGATGGATTAGATGCCCTAGAGGCCATCTCTGCTGGTGACCGAGGTGTGTCTTCCTGCAAACGAGTTAGCCATACCATCCAGCAAACGGCCATGTCTGCTAGTGCCCCAGATCTGTGATCACACAAAAGAGGTTGCCATGCCATCTAGAATGGAAGGCTTTGGATTAGTTGCCATGGAGGCCTCATCGGCTGGTGTCACAGATCTGTTTTCGTCCATGCCACCGTACAGAGAAGGCTTCAGATTAGTTGCCCAGAGGCAATGCCATTTCTGCTGGTGTCCCATTTCTGTTATCCTGCAAAATGGGTTCCCATGCCATCCAGCAAAGACGGCTATGGAGTAGTTACCCAGAGGCCATCTCTGCTGGTGTACCAGGACTGTTTTCCTGTAAAGTGGTTACCATGCCATCCAGAACAGAGGGATTTGGATTAGTTGCCTTAGAGGCCATCTCTCCTGGTGTCCCAGGTCTGTTTTCCCCTAGACTTGTTTGCCATGCCATCTAGCACAGAAGGCTTTGGATTAGATGCCCTAGACTCCATCTCCGCTGGTGACTGGGGTGTGTCTTCCTGCAAACGTGTTTGCCCTGCCAACCAGCAAAAGGGGCTTTGGCTTAGTTGCCCTAGAGGGCATGTCTGCTGGTGCCCCAGATCTGTAATCACACAAAGAGGCTGCCATGCCATCTAGAACGGAAGGCTTTGGATTAGTTGCCATGGAAGCCTCATCGGGTGATGTCCCAGGTCTGTTTTCCTTTAAACGTGGTTTCCATGCCACCGTACAGAAAAGGCTACAGATTAGTTGCCCAGAGGCAATGCCATTTCTGCTGGTGTCCCATATCTGTTATCCTGCAAAAGCGGTTCCCATGCCATCCAGCACAGACAGCTATGGATTAGTTACCCGGAGGCCATCTCTCCTGGTGTTCCAGGTTTGTTTTCCTCTACACGTGTTTGCCATGCCATCTAGCACAGAAGGCTCTGGATTAGATGCCCTAGAGGCCATCTCTGTTGGTGACCGAGGTGTCTTCCTGCAAATGTGTGTGCCATGCCATCCAGCAAAAGGAGCTTTGGCTTAGTTTGCTAGTGCCCCAGATCTGTGATCACACGGGTGCCATGCCAGGCTGCCATGCCATCTAGAACAGAGGGCTTTGGATTAGTTGCCATGGAGGCCTCATCAGCTGATGTCACAGGTCTGTTTTCCTCCAAACTTGGTTGTCATGCCACTGTACAGAGAAGGCTTCAGATTAGTTATCCTGGATGCTATCTCTGCCAAGAAGCATTGTAGAGTGGTTAGTGCATTGGATTTGTAATCTTGGGGTCCTGCTTTGACCATATGGAGTTGACAACTTATGAAACAGTTTACAGACTCAATTGCAGCAGCCAGAATCTCTAGAATCTTTACACGCTGGCTGCGGTGGCTTTTTTTAACCCCTTCCCTGCCATTGACGTATACGTCATGGGTTGTGTGACTGAATGACCCACGATGTGGATATACGTCATGGATGTATACTATTCCTGTAAAGCGCGGTCATTTACCTGACCAAGAGACGGTTCATTGTGGTCATCAAGGACTATTAACCTGTCTGGTAAAGAACCGCTGATTGTCTCAACTTTTATAATTTTCTCTGTGAAAACAACATGGCATCTCGCCCTCGTGGCTGAATGTACTCACGAGACGAAGTTCTGAATGAAATCCAGATTCTGATTTAGATGAAAATAGTAGTGAAGAAGAATATGAAGAAGAAAGTTCCCCAGAGGAGCATTCCTCTGGTGAAGACAACATCGAAGCGATTGAAAGTGATGTGTTGGACACAGCCTTTGACAACAATCAACTACAACAACCACGTGGAATTGATCATGACCGTGGGCAACCAGCTCGCCGTTCAAACAGACGTGCAGCTCGAGGTGGTTGAAACCACAAGAGACGAAATGAAGAAATTCATTGCACTATCACTACTCATGGGCATTGTAAAAAACCAGAGCTTTCAGATTATTGGAGTACGAACCCACTGTTGAAAGGCTCAATTTTTAACAGTGTGATGCCCAGGAATAGATTTCAATCAATCCTTCAATTTCTGCATTTTGCTGACAATAGTAACTATGACAGGAATGCTCCAAATCATGACAGATTGTATAAGGTCAGGCCTGTGGTAGAGTTCTTGGTTTCCAAGTCCAAGAGTGTACATACCAGAGGAACACATCTCGACTGATGAAGAACTCCTTTTGTGGAAAGGAAAGCTTGTTTTTAAACAATATATCCCTCTCAAACGAGCGAGATTTGGAATAAAGACGTTTAGTCTATGTGAAACAAGTGGCTATATATGGAACTCTTATGTGTACCTTGGAAAGGAGCCCGTGCCATCGGTGATGACCAGGAATTGATAAGTTGGGAAAGAGTGGTGCAGTTATCCCAAGACTAATGGATGGTCTCTTAGGGAAAGGATACAAACTGTTCGTGGACAACTGGTATACCAGTGAAGTGCTGTTCACTTACTTTCATGAAAAGCAAACAGCTGCATGCGGTACAGCCAGGAAGAACAGACTTAGCCTTCCAGCTTCACTAAAGAATCCACGACTCCAGAAAGGTGAGCATGCTTTCCGGAGGAAAGGTGATATGCTAGCAGTCAGATTTAATGATAAGAAAGAAATCTACTTCCTGTCTACCATGCACCAAGCAAACATTGTTGAAACTGGAAAGAGGGACAGACATGGCAACAACATTCGACAACTTCAGGTGGTCAATGACTACAACAAGTACATGGGAGGGGTGGACCGCAATGATGAGTTGATTGGGACATACTGCTGTGTCAGAAAAAGCATGAAATGGACCAAGAAAGTTGCTCTCCATTTCATTGAGGAAGGGGTTCTCAATGCCCACATTCTTTAAAAAAAAAAAAGGGGGGGAAGAAAACCACTTCTAAAGTTCAAGTTGGACTACATTTCTGCATTGCTTGCAGCAAGTGCTAACACTGCTGCCCCTGATGCTTCAGACCGCTATTCTGGACGCCATTTCCCAGAACTAATCCCACCAACACCAAAAAAGCAAACCCCCCAGAAAAGATGTGTAATTTGCTGGGAACAAGGGAAGAGGAAAGAAAGCCGATACCAGTGCGGTCAGTGCACAACCTCTCTTGGAATGTGTGCAGCTCCTTGCTTTAGGATCTTTCACACAGAGTGACATGTTTTAGTAAGACATTGCTCTGAAAAAGTTGCCTGATGACTTTTTACAAAGATTTGTAACTGTACATAGTATTTACAGCAGATGTAATCATTGTTTTATCATCACAATCGAATTTCATTAAAAATCCAATATGGCCACCGGTTGGCTGGTATAATATGGTGTGGCAGGGATGGGATTAATGTAATTGCTCAATAAAACGGCTCTCATAAAGGAGTTTACTTCATTTATTACAGCTTTAGATAGTTGATATCATAACGTTTGTAACTGGTCTTTTATAAGTACTTTTCAGTGTACTGATGGTCATACCATGGATAAATAGTCATTTGATTTGATTGATCAACCCACTTTTCTCTGCGATTCTCCATCTGCAGAGGGGCTTAAGGATGGGCTTAAATATGTCTTTAGTAAATCAATTTCTATCAACAACTAAAATAGAAGTAAAGCTTAAAATAGGAAAATACTTTATTTCGGAAGTATTTGCTAAGTATAATTTGCAGTAATTGAAAATTGATACTCATCCCACACGTAGTACTTTCAATGGCGCGTTCATTTTAGATGGCATTTTTACATTTGATTACATTTTGCATTTTGGTAAAAATTAGAATTTAGCTGATTTGCCGGATATGGCCATGC
>JAEMWC010000025.1:1342500-1385000 GCA_016490735.1 Pachyseris speciosa
TCCTGCAAACGTGGTTGCCATACAATACAGCCATCCAGAGGCTATATCTGCTCGTGTGCCAACTGTTTTCCTACAAAGTTCGTTACTATTCCCTTGCACAGAAGGCTTTCGCATAGTTGCCCTGGAGGCCATGTCTGCTGGAATCTCAGTTCTTCTTACAGGGAAGCAATAACTAGTGGTTAGAGCACAGGACGTGTAATTCTATAGTCCTGATCTGGCTACTTCAGCTCACAAAAAATGGCAATAGTAATATTCTCAATGGATTGGATTGGATTGATCTATTTTTAAAAAATGTCCACTGTTCACTTCAAACTTGTTAGCATAGTGTTTTACGATGTTACAATTATCAAATGGTACTGTTAGTGCATCAATGTTTACTTCCTCTCAGACCTGTTATCTGGTTGTCATACCCTCTTGCAAAGAAGCCTTTGGATAAGTTGCCTATGAGGCAATCTCTGCTGGTGTCCCAGGTATGTTTTCCCACAAACTTGGTTGCTTTGCCATCCCGAATTTAACGCTTTGGGTTACCGGTAGTTCCCTTGAAGGCCATCTGTACTGGTGTCCCTGGTCTCCCTTGCCATCCAGAACAGAAGGCTTCGGATAAGTTGCCCTGGAGGCCATCACAGCTGGTGTCCCCGGTCTGTTGTCCTGCAAATGTGGTTGCCATGTCATCCAGCTCAGAAGATTTTATATCGGTTGCCCTAGAGGCTATGTCTACCACCAGAGCTACTGCAGAAAACTGGAATGAACAACAAGTATGATGTTCCTACAGTAAAATGCCATAACATTAGTGACTACTGAGAACAGTCCCCTTTTTGCGTAAATCGTTACCACTAAATACGCACACCAGTTGACACAATCACTCAAGATTACCCTCAATCCAAAGTAAGATATTCTAAAAAAACTTTCGACTCAAATTTTAAAAGTTAAAAAAATGTATTGTTTTTCTTTCTTGTTTGAGAGTTCTTGTCGCTCATCATGTCAATTGACACAGGTAGCTGAAACAAAATTGTTGTGCCAAAAATTGACCAGTTTGCAGACAACCAATGGGAAAAACTACCGTTGCCTGTGTGAATTGGGTGCTGTGGAACAACCGTGCAACCTGAAATAACACCATCCCAAACAGAACACAGCGTGGATACCACAGCAGCCACTTGCAGACATGCAAAATATCGCCCCATTGACATCTCACCTGATAGCTGAAAACCTTTCCCTTGTCGTCGCCTTGTGTACTCTGACACCACGGTCATTCAATATAACTTTTGTTCATTCCATAATAGCGTCTCAACACCCAGCCAAACCACTTTCTCTTTTGCATTATGGCGGACTACTAGCACTACTTCATCACATTACCCCCAGAAGTGAGAGGCGAGAGGTTCCTCCCAGCACTGGCAAGGCCAATCGCACCTGGCAAACCGTCCACAAGTGCTTGCTCACATTGCAACAAAGTCACACCTATGATATGCTCAACCCTGTTACAGATCAAAGACAACGTCATCGTCAAACGGCTAAAAAGACATGCCCCACAGACCAGATGCTAATCTTCATGGCCTACACAGGGTGAAGATACTTGTACACAACAAAGCTGTTTTAACTGTTTAATAATGGCTCCAAAAATAGACAAACAACCGTTTTCTTTATGAGCAAAACTAACTCATCTTTTATTTACCACGAGACCTCATATTTCAATATTTGTCATGTGACAGGTATTCCGTTTTCTACACGGGGTGTGCAATGTTACATGCTGGTCTGCATTATCGCCAACCCTCAAGCCATGGCCATCTGGCCCATCTTCAGTGGGGAAACCCTCAACTCCTTCCGACTGCCCATAAATAATCTACACCATGGACCCTTGCACAGCCACTTTCAAGCTCTTCTCGATGGGGTCCCCTTTTTTCACGAGCTACCCATTTTTCCTCAGTCAAAATGTCCAATAAAACAACTTTCCATGGTGTAACCTGGTGATCCATTCTGTGGTGTGATCTTTCCCACCACTATGCGCAGTATGTCCCCACCCAACCTGAACTATGCACGATACTTCTGGTCACATCAGTTTAACATGGGCGTGCTTCAGATGCAAGTCCTGTTTTTTGGTAACCTTTCCTCTCTTTTTGCTTTCTCATTGTCCCCACTTTTTCAGATCTTTCCCATGCCACCGCAAGAATTTGATTTTTTGCCACATGCACCTGGAGTCCCAAAACAGCACTTGTTGGCAAAAAATCCATCAGGAATTGTAAAATTTGCCAATTGGCAGGAGTCAGAATGCATCACCTGCGTGACTTGAGTCTCCCTTTAATGAATTTGCATTAGGCTGGTATCAACCGGTACATCTCATTTGTCTCAAGTAAAGACAAGAAACTTGCTGTTGCCTACGATCAAGAACAGAAGATTGAAACCCTGTCATCCTTGATATTGGATTATTCCTTGTTCACATTTGCTATTAGTTTCGTGTTTACCTCAAACATGCAAAAATTACTGAAAAATTTCACTCGACGTTTCAGAGACATCAAGTGAAAATAACTAAATTTATCTTTAATGCGCAATATATAATATTCATATGTTCACAGTCATTTAAGTATAAGAAAGCAAACATTTAAGAAGGCTAGAACTTACCTTCTTTCGAGAGCCACACACAACTTCAATATCTAGTGACTCTAGAGAACAACCAGTCACCAGTCTTCTTCTAGAATGACTCCAGATTGCTCGGTTTAACTGATGTGCCTTCAGAGATGGAACATCCTGTCGCTGGTCAGCCACAATGGCTATCTGGACTAGCCATCTACGAAAATGCCAATTTCAGCTGCTAAAAACACTTTCAACCTCCCAAACATCAAACTTATATTTACAACAGAAACCAGAGTATAAAAAAAAGGAAAGAAAAGACTGGATGATCAAATTTTGGGCACAATTTCAACAGATTCTTCCACCATAAACTCACATCAAATTCAGTTTCCACCCATTCAATTTATATTTGAGCCGTTTTGCTTGCTCAACCCCTTCACTTAAGATGCATTTCTTTATTTTGTTTTCTTGCTGTGAGGCGACGTCTCAAGGCAGTGAAACTTCCTCTGTTTGCACTTCTTCAATGGGTTTTGTCTGCCAAGTCTCGTGCCTGCATGTCTTAAAGCAGAGTACCATGCATCGGTTGAATTTTCCATACGTTTTGTTAAATTCAGCACACTTTGAATCTAGCAAGAAATCAAGTTGCTGGAAAAGATTTTTCACGAGTACTACAGCTTTGTTATTGTCAACTTGGAGAGAGAAGGGATTGTCGTGGTGGGCGCACTGCACTTACTGAGCATCACATTTTGTTTTCCCTTATTTCCTTGTAAAATGGTGCCTGAATGTTTATGAGGTCACAGTAGGGTTTTCACATGTTTGTCTTGTTTCCAACACAATCAAATGCAAATAGACCCATTCGGCTAACTCAATGTTGTACCCAATTCAAATCTCCTGAGCTTAAGATTCTTTGTGTATTGTATTTGCATTATAATGTAGCATTCATATTTAAATGATATGGAAATACCTGGAACAAAACTTTTTAATCCCAAAGGGTTTGAATTGGGTACAACATTGAGTAAGCCAAATGGGTCTATATTTCCTGCCAATACACCTAGTCAATTCAAACCGGTAAAATTATTAACCGATTGATACGTTTTTAGTTCATGTGTTCCTATACCCAATGGGTGAAGTCCATGAGTAAAGTCTCCTACTTAAACCAATTCCCAAGGAAGAGGTTGAAGCCGTATGGCAAAATCAACAGTCTGATGCACAAGGACTTGGTGCTGAATGATGCCTGTGTGATGAATTGCGAGAATTTGTGCCCAAAGGTCGTACTGTCTGAACTTGGAGACACCGTCGACAGCAATGTGGGAGTTCTTGAAGGACAACTCCACCAGTTCGACCGTAAAGACACAAAGAAGGTGCACAACCCTGTTGAGAAGAAATTCAACACGAGAGGCGCCGAGTATGGTCTGACACAAAACCAGTGTACAATCTCCAAAAGTATCTCACTGGGTGTCTCAAAGACGACGAGGTGTTCGACCAGTTGGAACACCTCAGAATCATCATGTATTTCATTAGCATCCACCACCAGCAATTTAGAGTGCTTGAGAGAGATCCTCCAGCATATGCAGCCAAATGTGATGCTCCAGGCAGGGGCCATCCCTTCAAGGAGTCGCCCTCCATGAGGATGATGAACCACTGGTGGACCAGTGAGGCTGTCAACAACTCTGCCACACCGGTTTCGTCCTTCAAGGAAAAGAAGCAGCTTAAGGGCCTTCTAGAGAACTTAGAGGACAAACCGTCATGTACCACCACCAGGGTGGTACAGGTGGTGGAAGAAAGCTTGGCTGGCAGTTCTGACGAGCGCGACTCATTCACGAACCTGAGCCTCTTTCGGGGGCTCACTGAATCCCGGCCACAGTGATGCCAGTGCCACTTTAGCAGCTTCAAAACGGTGAAGTTATGCTTTAATCCAAAATAGAAAAAGCTCTTATAGGACCCCCCCCCCCCCCCCCCATGATAAACACATGAACCTTTCCTTTTGAAGGATTTCAGTCATATTGTTTTATTGAACGTTTTCGATATACCCAGCTTCAAAGTCGCTGGATTTGTTGTTGTGCGTCATGTAGTTGTGTCTTCTGATTCGGAAGATTCTGACAGCCTTTCCGGCAGTGAATCCGACCTTGATTTTGATAACTTTTGGGGGGAGAGTTCTAGCGATGACGATGACTTAGAAGGAATCGAAAAATGGGAAATTCCGGCTGAAAACCAGCATCAGTGGGCACAAACAGCTGACAATTAACAGGATCATTTTATGCAGTTTGACACAGCAAGTGCTGGGTCTACAAGAGAAAATACAGGAAAGAATCTTGCCGCAATATTGGGCCTATTTCTTGACAAAGAAATTCTTGAGAAGTTTAAGACATAGACAAATTGACATGCTGCCAAGAAACGAATGGAAAATCCTGGGCAGAACAAGTCTCCATGGAGTTCAGATGAAAACGTAAGCGAGCTTCATGCATTTTTTGGCATACTGGTCAGCATTAACTATGCAAAGGACCAGATGAACAAGTTAATAAAAGAGCCACAGGAGGTGGAGTTCACACAGAACCTCACTGCAGATCTGAAGGTTGGTCCCCTGTCTGTTACCACCATTGAGCTCACCCAATCAGATGAACGGCGATTGGTCAAGTGTAATCAAGAACATCGACAAGTGGTTCTCCAAATGTCAAGACATAACTGCCTTTTAAAGTTTTCCATCCAGCGCTTATACCTAGGTATGTACTTTTGGCTGAAGTGAGTATGTGTTTTCTAGGGTGCTTTTCCACGATTACTAAGTTAAATATAATACAGTGAAATTTTATTGATTTAATCTAGAAAGGAACATCAAGACTTCAAAAAATATGGAAAGGCAGATGTCATGTTATTGGCCAAACACTTTGCTGGTAGTCATGTGGATCAGTTCCTGGCAGAATGGCATAGCTCGAGTATGATCTTATTGACTTCAAAGAGGTAGGTTATGAACCTGTAACCGCAATGAAAAGGATAATAATTAATAATAACAATTATTTGATAGATTATAACTTATAACGAATACCGTTTGGATTTTTCTTTGAGACAGCTATTTTGCTGTAGCATCGATTTTCTGTGAAATAATGAAAATATGTTGCATTCTTGTAATACGTCTGTCCTCAATATTCTAGGCTCCAGAGCTTGCTTAAAGATGACATGATCAATGTCCTCCTTCAAGTTTCCATTAATGGACCAACTTTAGCTGAGGTGGACAGCATAATTCAACACGCTACAAAAGTGAAGGATCTTTACCTTGACTTACTTTCCTTTCAGCCTTACACACTTGAAATTGTTTATGTTGTCTCTTCTGTTATTCAAAGATGTTATCTTCATTGCAGACTTGGCTGACCGACAAGTCCAGATACAAACTCAAGAAGGTGAACCAGCCACGACAGCCACCAAGAGAGAATGTGGAACAATGTGCTGTTTTTTTCTCTGCTGGGACACAAACTGATGATGTGGTCTTCGACTTGACTAGAGGCAGAGATCGAAGAAAGAAACGATCAAGAAGATCGGGCGATAGTTGCAGAGAGTCTAGATTTGGGTGGCGAAGACTGCTCAGATGATAGAAAATCAGACAGATTCAGGCCTTGACTCTGTTTCTCAAAATGAATTTTAGCCACGACTCTAATTAAAGTTGCATTTTGGGACTTGATAATTATTTGATAATTATTAACTTGATAAGTAAAAATATGTCAGACCTTAATGTGATATGAATATTTGAAATAGCAATATTTGAATTAGCTTATAAAATAATGTAAGAGATGATTTCAAGTCATGTTTGATTTAAATGTTAGGTCAGAAAAGGTCATGATGTCACAGAACAACTGCATATATCAACAATGTCTTGTGCAATATTTAGTCCTGGCATTTGTCAAATTTGAATGCCCAGACTGGCAGAATGCAACAGATGCATCTCGAGTACTAAAATTTTAAAAATTTCCTGGGGGGGCCCATGCCCCGAGACCCCCCTAGAAACTCGTGCCCAGTGTGTCTCCACCTGCTTCATTCACTTCGCCTTCAACTTCATTTCAAAAGGAAGACCCTGACAATTGTCAGACACAAAATGTCTTTAATGCATTCCCAAACATAATTTTCAGCAGCTCGAGGGTAAATGTTGAAATTGTTCATCAGCTTTATGTATTCTTCAATGTTTAGACTGATAACGCTTTCCTGAAACCATTTATGTGTCAGTTTTTATAATCATTCAGATGGGATCATTATCAGTGATGTCAGAAATAGAAACCAATCACATATTTACAAGATCTGTATCTGAAAGTATGAGTAGGTTACTGATGTCAAAACGAAAACCATTCACCACTTCAAACGATTTGCTGCCGATTGTTGTGCTTTCTTAGTGAAAAAAAAAACACCAATTGTTTACAACTACGGTGAATTCATGACCAGCTTATGGTTCCACTTGAGTTTAGAATCTTTTTATGGTCTGTAAGTGGAAAGATAATGGAAAACTGTTGTCAATTGTTCACGTTTACATTGTTAATCAAATGTTGGATGAATCTGAAAATATACCTTATATAGAGAGACTGAGCTTACTCTTTCAGGGAGGTCAAAAATCCTTCATTATCTTGGAATTAACAAAACCAAAGAACCGAGATAAGACTGTAGAACAACTAAATTCAAGATGGCAGTAATAAACCAGGATTGCCAGCCAGAACTCAGCCACCAAAACTCGCATCCATTTTTAACTTGAAGGATGAGAGTTATTCTAAGGATACAGTAAAATGCAAAAGTAAGTTAACCCGAACTCAGACAAGTAGTCCAGGCATCTTGCAGAAGAAGTGGTTACAATCCGAAATCAGTTGATAGGAAATGTAAAAAAACGTGATATGTTCTCAATACAGTCAAACCTCTATTAAGTGGTCACCCCCTATCAAACAGACACTTATCAAATTTCCAAAAAGCAGTCCCCTTATTTATTTAAAGAGGTACATATAATCAGCGTAAGAGTGGTTCATGTTGAATGGCAAAACTGAACGTTATTAATGTGGTTTACAACAAAGACCATGTAATGTTCAATAAATGATCACGAGTGTTTTATCAAGTATAAAACATGAGGCGCAGCCAAATTAGGACTTGATAAAACACCAATTGCGAATTGCGAATTTATTGAACGGCTTAAAAAATGTTACTGTACATGTGCATCTATCCGTTCTTGCACTAAAATTTAGATTTTGGGTTATTTGGCCTAGAAAATCGGATGTAAAAGACACTCATTAAAAATTAATTTCTTTTGTATTTCCTTCATTAATTATTAATGAGTTTTTTAATGCCTTATCAACAGCATTAGAATCTTAGAACTATAGGTGTGAACATGCAATTACTTGATGTTTTTCTCATATTTTGTTACTGTTATTGTTAACCGATACAATATATTATATACATGCCAAAGTTCCATGTTGCTTTGTTAGATGCTACATTCTGAAAAACCACTTAAGCAGTCAACCTCTATTAAGTGGTCAGTTGGCTCTTGCCTTGACTGTAATTTATGCTAATCTGAGTCGCTTCACTGAACGGGTAAACATTGGCACCTTATGAAAGAGTTCACTCTTTAAGCAAACAGCCACATTGAAGTTTTCTCAGTTCCGTGCCATTTGCTACCGAAGGTTATGTTGTGTGTTTTTAATTAAGGAAATGGTGTTTTTAAAGTTTTGATTCGAAAGATTCAAATACTCAAGAATACTCGCATGCAGTAGTCTGCTTAAAATACATGTATTCTGTTCAATTTGCAGAAGGTATGAAAAAGGTAAGGTGCAATATAGAAAGATCCTGGGAAGGAGCTTGGGCTGCTGAGATGTGCTGTGGGCTAGTAGATTTCTAAAGGCCACTAGCCCAGTGGCTAGTTATTCAGCTGAACAGATATCTAGCCCTGATTGCAAAATCAAAATTTAATGCTATAGCATACTGTACTGTACAAACAAACTTCATGCAAAAACTTTGGTGTAAAACATTCACTCTTTGAAAGGATAAAAACCCGTTTTATTTAACCATCACCTAAACCTAATAAGCTAAATTGAAAATATTCGTAATGAAAGTTTCTAGAGATCTTCAATGTGTGTTAATATTCATGAAAAGTCTGGGATCAGATGAAATAGTATGTCTAATCAAGAAGTCCAGATAATCGAAATTCAACTGTACCACTTCCCCACTGACGCAGCACCACAGTTAACTAACCCTCTTTAGACATTTTATAAAGTGTGAGCAAACATTAAAATTAATTTTGATGTTTGTTTGATCCAAAAAATAAACATGGGTTGCAAATGAGTTCATCAGCGCTGTATTAAATCTCAAGAAGTAACTCATTCACAGGCTGATTTTGCAATCTCATTTTTTCATGTTTTTCAGTAAAATTACTGGTGTCAAGGCATTTCGTTAGATTAACTTGTTACAAAATTAAGTTCCTTGAAATAATTATCTATGCTTGAAATTGCCTCCACAAATTGGCTCTTGTTAACTGAATACGGAGTTCACAACAGCTTGTTCGGTAAAGTACAGTAAATTTCTGTTGTAACTTCAGTAAAATGAACTGCTCCATTTTCTTCCAAAACAAAATAAGAATGAAAGCATTCTTAGAAGGATGAATCTGAGGAATCTTCGAGTGGTGATGTGAAAAACAAAGGCCAAACTACAGCAAAAAGGGGATATGAAAAGAAAAGAAACACCACTTTCATAATATTTTGGACCTTAGCACTTTTGGGCTTTGGACAACCAACTTCTTCCGGATGGCTGTCCAAAGAAATAGAGACTCAAGAAATTTTTGCCATACCCTGATGAAGTACCTTAAATAAATTCAGCTTGCCCGCTTTTGAGATTTTACATAGTTCTGCCATTCACTACAAATTAACGTCAACCTTTGCATGTACTGCATGCCTAGAGTTTACATCTGAGCAAGAAATAGATCTCACCTGACTTGTGAATGCATGCACACTGAAAATGGTTACCAATAAGACCATTTAACAGGATAAGCTGGAATATGTGAAAATGATGGTACAAAACAGGGAGTTGGGGGTTGGGCAGATAGTGTGATCATTATGATGATGATGATGATGATGATGAAGGGACATTTTTGTTAAGCACTGTCTAAACATCAATTGAAAGCTCTTCTGCAAAAGGGGCACATACATGTAGCACCTTTTTGTATTAAACTCCATAATCTCTCCAAACTCACTCCACTTTGGCATACAAACTGGAAATGGTGTCAGAAATGAAGTTCTGCACTTATTTGTGATTTGAAGGCCAGGATTCGAAGGATTAGCTAATGACTACTGCCAATAACTCAAGAACCAGAAACAGAAAGAATCTAATGCATGGATGATTTCTTTTGTTTTTGCTTTCATAAGAAATCATTCATGCATTACTTTGTGATCAGTTGGTTCAGATTAGTTTAGGCAAAAGTCATATCCTAATTTGCAGAATCTAGGCATTTAAATCACAAAACAAGTACATGTACAGAACGTCATTTCTGACATCAAAACCAGTCTGTATTACAAAGTAGAGCAAATTTAAGTAGGGTGCATACAATTATTGTCAAAAACCAATATATGCCCCTTTTGTGGAAGCCCTTCCATTAAATAACTGGCCATTGGTCTCCACATTACCACTCACCACAGTAATGGCAGATAAATTTTACTTTCCTCAAACTCCTTGCATGAGCTACACTGCATGTCTCCTTTCAGTAATCACTCATATCATTCAGCAAAGTTCAAAATCCACACTCCTGTAAGTTTTATCCACTCAGTAGCACTTCAAATATCTTGCATACTCGGTCATTGCCTGCAATATAAATAACTCATAAGTTCAAGCAGCCTGTCATTTCAGTTCTGACATGAATAAAGGAAACCTTAAAGTGGTACTATGACGAAAATCTTCAGTTTTCTTTTCAACTTTTTGCAATACGAATTCAGTAACTATGTCTGAGGGAACACAATGCACGAGAATTTAGAACGATGCAATCAAAATTAGCCTTGTAATAGCTTGCCGAAAACCACCGAAAACCAGCTGCCATTACTGAGTTCACAAAAGTGTGCCGGCAATGGCACGTGTGTGCGGAATTACGCACAAGTTGCTTTGTGATGTCATATTCGCATCTTCGCATCGAGCTTCTTGTGTCTTTAGAGAGCTGAGAGAGAGAACTCTAGCATTTTCAGATGTCTTTATCGTCGGATTCTTCTTCTAGTTCATCTGGAAGCGAAGCAGAGGAAAGTTTTAACAAGGAAATCGTTGAATGTTCTGGGATAATTCCTTATGATGAAGATTTAGAGCCGCTGGCTACGTCGGAAGAGGCTGCAGAACACGAGGCAAGAATGGCTGAAGAAGCTGAAATAGAGCGCCAGTATCAGGCAAGATTCACTCGGGAGGTTGAACTTGCTACGTGGTACGATATTTAAACTTGTTTCATTATAACATTTATGATTCTCAGGCCTTTTTATCCAAGTAACTGGTTATTATTGAAGTATTGTATCGACGGCATGAATGAGTCTTCTTGCCTTTTGTCTGCTTCTGTTCACGATATGTTTGTCCGCATGTCCTTGGTTACTATGAGCATAGAAAGAAGACTTCATCCATATTTTATCTATTGCCGTCCATAGTTATCGAGCTCACGTTTTTTACCTTACTTTTCTGGGATCAGGTGCTTCTGTTCCAATTGTTCTGTGGACTTGGCAACTAAAGCAGAGGAATGTCAATGCTGCCAAGAAATTGATTGTTGTGGCGAGGTTATGGAGGAGTTTGGAGATCCAACACACTACATCTCGCTTCACCCTGGATTTCAGGACGTTTGCCTCAACAAGCACGTTTTGGAAGTTGCAGCGTTGGGACTGAAGACTAAATCTGGGAAGTCCTACAAAACACTGTTTCTTCAAGGTCAAAGAACTGAAGTGGAGTAAGTTTGCTTCTCAACACTACTGTAATTAACCATATTTCATTTTTAAGATCAGCCTTTCAATGAACTGTCATGGGACTACCAATCAGAACATCAATTTACTTTGATGTAGAAACATGTGAAAGACTGAACTTGTTTTGTTAAGTTCCTGAGGGCAGTGGCCTACAGACAGTTTACAAGACTCCTTTGGGATTACATTGGCAGCTCGAGACGCTACCCACTGCCTTGTTGTGCCTATAATAAGATACGGAAGCACTTCCCAGATGAGAATGAACAGTATCACAGTTTCGAAGATGATGATAATTGATAGGCTAAGCACTATCAGTCTTCGAATATAAACAATAACAACGGCTCCTTTAGGAGCCACCAAGGGTAATAAAGGTCATGATCAACAGCATAAATCATTGTGCAAATTTATTGGCCTACAAGTTTCATGTGCAGAAGACTTCACAGTCTGTAAGGAAGACAAACATGAACAAATTTATTTTTAGCTGAATCTTGTGTGCTAAATCCGAAAATAAAAGAATAAGAATGAAATGAAAAACTTTCAGTAATTAATATGTCTGTTGCGACTATAATCTTTAAGACACTGCAATGATACTTTAACCATTTTCCAGGTGTAAGACTGATCTCAGGCAGAAACTAATTTGACACTTGACAAGTATGTTCAGCAACTACATTTTTGTAAAATTATGGAGTGCATGTATTTCATGCACACTGTCCCTTTTTGTGTCCTCATTTTGGCTTGCCACATTTTGAACAGTGGGGAGCTCTTCTTCCATTGGCTGTCCTTGTCCTCTCACTGGTGGGCTGTAGCTCCTCCTCTGACATAAGAAATGAATTAAAAAGAACATCAATGGGAATGTTTTTTCAGAGAAATTGCCAACTGTCTTTATTTCATAATTCCACATAAAAAGTGCTAAAATTATTGAAATTAATGCTGATGTGGCATACTTAGATTTAGATATCTAACAGGAGGATTAAATCATAATGATTTGATCTGTAATAATAATCATTATATGTCCCAGTATATGTGACAAGATAGGCTAGTTTATACCCCCCCCCCCTCCCACCCTCTGCCAACCATAACCATACACTACTGGATCTTTGTTAAAAGATGTTGATACCTGCGCAGGTAGGAGGACAAATCACTGTCTCCATTTCTTTGCATTTCTTATATTTAGCCACCACATTGTCCTTAGTTTCTTTGTCTGGCAACATTGTATGAACAGGTTCAGGAACTTCCAGTTTCAATTCTTGAGCCAGCAACTTCAGTTCTGCCCTTGGAGTTGTGGTGATGGTTTCATAGATATCAGCTACATAATCTGTATAAAGTACACTATTGTTAGTGTAGTTAGATCAACAAGAGTCATTCTCTACTGCAAGGCAATTCAGGAGGAAACTAATTTTGGTGACACATATAATAAGACTGATATTGATAGATACCATAGTTTGAGGACACTTTAGCTTCTTTCAGTGTGGCTTCACCCTCTTTAAATTTGGGGTATGTAACATGCAGCACAGGCTCTCCGTCATCGTCAACCTTGCTGCCCCTCTTTAGGTTATAATTGAAATGGAGGGCAGCCAATATTATTCTATAAAAAGGAAATACATGTAGAAAGAAAAAGGCAAGACAGCCACTTGTGATTATTCTTGTAAATATAAAGCATGCAATAACACGACAAAAAACAGACATTAAGGTACCTGCTAAGCATTCCAAGGTATGAGAAGGCAAACATTTTAGGAGCAAACTGGTTCACAACTGAGTGATACCCCTCAAGGCAACTGGTCTGTTCTACAGAAGAGGCCATTTGTATAGCCTTTGTTAGGGTTGTCTTTTGAAGGGCAGCATACAGTTTCTCATATGCTTCTGATGCTAAAATGTCAAAAGAAAATAGAACATTTAATTATTTTACAGTATAGTAATTTTCTCGCCATTAGCTTTCCTGAAAAAAGGCTGTATTATGTTGAGCTTAGCAAACAATTTCTGCAATATATTATAAACACTGTAAGAGAGAGACCATTTAAGAGGAAATTAGATAGCTTCCAAGATTGTGCAAGTGATTGCAGGTTATTTAATGCCATCAAATAGTGTTAAGAATAGGTTGTATTGCCTGCAAGAGTCTCTGAGACTAGTAATCAAAGAAAGAAACAGCGCACAGGTCATACCTTTGGGCAAACTTGTGTGCTTGTTCAGAACATGAGACAGAAAGGCATTGAATTTTGCAAGTTTGACTTCTCCCAGATGTTCTTTTGTGGACATCACAGACAAGTAGAAGTGCCTCACACAGGCTTTCCTCCACCTCCCAATGACTTCACATCCTTTTTCTTTGCTCAACTTTGTCAATACCTTTTGAATTTCTAAGAAAGATATATTATTAATATTAAGTTATGGAACTTCTAAGATAGTTGATGTGTGCTTCAATAATTGTGACCTTCCATGGGAAAACGTACACTAACGCTTAGCCGTTCAAACGGGCAAAAATAAACGAATAACGAACGGCAAACAAACGCTTTTGAACAGCATTTGAACGCTTTTCATTGCCGTTTAAACGGGTGAATAAATTAAACAAACGGGAAAGGGTAAGTGTTTAAACGTGGGAATAAATTAAATGAACGGGCAAGGATAAGCGTTTACACGTGGGTGAATAAAATAAAAATTTTACGAACGGCAAGCATGAACACTGACGAACATAACGAGCAGATGAGCGCAAGCGCTGAACAGGCAAACAAAGCATTGTGATTTTTTATGGAATCAGTTCAAATCATCTTGACCTCTTCTCCGGCAAAATACAATCTTCTTTGCCTTCTCTCGCACTTACAATGCTTAATCAATGCTTAAGCAGACGAACAAAGATTAGTAACAAACGCACGAGCACCAACGCTAAACGTGGGTGAACAAAGCGTTGTGATTAACTTCATTGACTCACTTTCATATCCTCCCGACCTCTGCTCCGGCATAATACATCTTGCTCACCTTCTCTCGTCAATCCAACAAGCATTGTGTAGTTTTTGCTAAAGAACGATACAATTATACCTGATATACCGGCCGACTATATTTGCGACTTGTAAAGACGTCAACAAAGTGTCCGCCGATTGGCATGCAGAACAAAGCACTTTTCACTGGAACATATTTTAATTAAAAGGGTTTCTTCTTCCCTGTCCTATTGATTCTACATACATTATTCTGCCCGTTTAGTTTTAAAGCTTTGTAATTTGCTGCCAAAGAACACGCACGCTTAACGGTATTTGCGAAAAGAAGCGGATCATATTTCGAACAGCCGATTGATGTGTAATCTTTACGAACATGCGGCCTGGCATGCATTCCCACATAATATCAGAAAGTGGCTGGCCGATATTCTAAACCTTTTATCATTTCCATCGATGCGAACTAGTTAAACGGGTGAATATATTAACTAAACGGAGGAATATTTTAACTCAACGGATAGTGCTTGCCATTCAAACGGTAAAATGAACGCCTCAAACGCTTTCTCACGGCGTTTAAACGACAAACGAACGGATTACGAACGGCTTGGGCCGTTTAAATGGCTAAGCATTAGTGTACGTTTTCCCATGGAAGGTCACAATTTGTTGTGATATTTTCATTTCTATAATGCTAGAAATGAATCAAAGTGAATGTGATGTGGACCACCACTACATGCTAGCTTACTTTTTGCAATGTGCCAAATGTCAAAGAAGTTTTTAACAACTGGCTTCCCAAGCTCACTGCATTTCTTGGGACACTCTTCCCTCATCCACTTTGCAATGAAGTGTGGCAATCTGAGATGAATGATTTCATTATCATCATTGTGCCTAACAGAAACGTGAAGGCCTTTTGGAATGCTAGGAATTCCATACCGTGAGCTGCTACCTGCCTCGTTAGCCTGAAATTTGTTAATATAGAGAAATGAGTTAATTTCTGATTGAAATAAAGTTAAAATTATTCTCTTTACCTAATCTCCCATGTGGAGATATAAATACAATGAACACTTGTTATGGAAGTGTAGTGTTATCCTTAAGGCAATAGTAGAATGAGAATTGAAATACCTGCACAAGGACAATGTGGAGGATTAGGCCAATAGTACAACAGAAAATTGTGTATGTTCCATACTTGACAGAATGTCCCATAATGTCATGGCGACCATCGCCAGCCATAACCACTTCTTTGTTCTTTAATTGGTCCAACAATTGTCTCTGATATTTCCTCCAGAATGCAACAACTGATTGGATAAGCAGATGCCTTTGGTGGTAATAATATGTTGGTTCACGATAGACCAACAAACCCATATGTCGAAACACCAAAAGCACCTTCCTTACTGAGGCCCTGGCACACAACACTGCAAAACTCAATAAAAGGTTTTCCGCAGGAAACCTCCCCAAAAGATCTGGCTGACTCTTCCAGGTGTATGTTTCTCCACATTTGCTGCACTCAGATACTATGGTCAACATTGTTCCTGTTTGTGTTACAACAACCTTACGTTTTGCAAAGAAGCACAAGTGGCAGAACTGAAAAAGCAACAGCAATTCTATTCCCTTGGGTTCCTCTCTTGCATTCTTTCCTTCCATGTCTAGCCTATAATAATAAGAATTATTATTATTATAATAATTAATAATAATAATAAGTACATTTTGTTACACTGTTCTTAATGTTCTTAGGTTTAAACATTAATAATAAATATTTTTTTAATTATTTCTTTTATGTTTCATTATCTTCTAAATAAACCCATACAGGCGAAGGATTCCACTGCACCAATCTTTGAAGAAAGAAACTGTCACACATTCAAATGCAAATCCGTGTATTTGCTTGTACCTTGGGTTGTTGTGTATCTTTTCAATGTCATCTTCATCTTTGATTTGCTCTAGTAGCCCTAGTACAAGCCTTTTTTTAGCCACAGGGCTTTGTCCTTGCTTAGTATCGCTTTGCATGCCTCCGATCACATATTTTTCAAGATGGCAGCATGAACACATACATAGTTCCAATAAGTTGTCAGCTGACACAGTGTTACGTGCCCACAGCAAAAACATGCGGTTTGTTCATCAAATTGTCTTCCTCTGACTAGTTACAACCGGCACCGTCCTCGTTTAAATCAAAGGTGTGGAAGGACTTTGGATTTAAAGTACTTTACGATGCACAAGGGTAAGGAACGTTGTAAAAGAAATCGTAATTTGTCGCCATTGTTTCTCGGAACTACGATACACTGGCTCCACGACCAACATGTCTTTTCATATCCAACGACATCATCCATTGAGTGCATTGACTAAAGCATGTTCAAGTACTACAGCCTCCTCACCAAGTCAGTCAAAAGCTGGTTTGTCTAAATCATCTCAGCTGAAGTTAAGCGGCTTCATGGACAGCTTCGTGGGGAAGAGCCTTGGGATAAACTCGGTCCGTGCACAAAATATTTCCAAGCATATCGGAGTATTTATAGCACATGATCTCCGACCATTCAGTACTGTTGAAAGTCCTGCTTTTATTAAGTTGCTTCAAGTTCTGGAGCCCCGATATAAAGTGCCTTCACGAACATACTTCAGTCAAACAGTCATTCCATCATTATATACGGAAGTGAAGGATGTCATTATGGGAATATCGAAAGCAGTTTCTGTTGCCTTAACAACTGATGGATGGACGTCCAGAGCAACTGAATCATACATAACTACCACTGCCCATTACATTTCTCAAGATTGGAAGCTTGAAAATAAAGTGTTGGAGACTACAACCTTGCCATGCTCACACAGAGGAGAGGCCTTAGGGGAAGCCCTCAATGACACAGCTGCAAGGTGGAACACAAAACCTCATCATGGTGTGAATTGTGTTGTGACTGACAATGCTAGCAATATAACACTGGGTGTAAAACTAAGTGGGCTGCAGCCCCAGGTAGGATGTTTTGCACACACAATCAATTTAGCAACAAAATGTGGTTTAGAGGTCCCTAAACTTAATCAGCTAGTTGGCCATGTGAGAAGAGTAGTGTCATACTTTCATCAAAGTCCCAAAGCCTCTCATGTCTTAAAAGAGAAGCTTGTTACCCGGGCTGCGCGCGTCTCGCGCGGCGCCCGGGTCTTAAACTACCGACGATTATTCTTTTTCGTCGTCGAGTATCATCCACAAATGGCACTTCCGGCGTTTCTGCGCAAGCGCTAACTATTTTTAACAACAGTGATGCGTGTTGTCACGTACGGGAAAATGTCGATTCATCTTGTGGCTTTTGAAGTCTGAACAAACAATATGTTAAGAGAAGTGTCTATGCGAATGTTTGCAAGTTCAACGGCGAGAAGAAAGCTTTTAACATGAGTAAACTTAATGGCAGATGGACTGCTTCAGGAGATTGCGAGTAGTCTCTAATTTTGGCGACGGATTTTGGGGCCACGTGCGTGCGCGAAGTTGCGAGGAGACGCGACGCGAGGGGAGCGCCAAAAATTAGAGACTACAGACAAAGGGAGTTTGACCTTTCCCGGCCGAGTGATTCGGAAGTGTAAATCTCATATCAACAGCAAGAATGATGCCTGTTGTCACGTATTGGAAAACGTCGATTCACCTTGTGTCTTTGAAGTCTGAACAACTAATATGTTAAGAGAAGTGTCTATACGAATGTTTGCAAGTTCAACAGCGAGAAGAAAGCTTTTAACATGACCAAAATTTAACTCCAGATGGATTGCCGCCGTGTTCCCCGTATCGGGTGTCTGGAGAACTCAGACCTAGAAAACTCAGACCTCAGACCTAGAAAACTCAGCCCCCCCCCCCCGCCACCCCCCCTCCCCCCCAAGTCTGGAAAACTCAGACCCCCTCAAA
This sequence comes from Pachyseris speciosa, assembly GCA_016490735.1. NCBI lineage: Eukaryota > Metazoa > Cnidaria > Anthozoa > Scleractinia > Pachyseridae > Pachyseris > Pachyseris speciosa. Next base: position 1,360,767 of record JAEMWC010000025.1, read on the forward strand.
ACTATACAAATTTTCAAAGTCAAATAAACGTGGACAAAATAAATTATCGCCGTTCAGTGCGCTGAAATGTTACACCGTCTATTTATCGCAGATAACAAACACTTCACGTTATTATAATCGGCTCCGGAGCACGAGACCTAGAATACTCAGACCCCCCACCCCCAAACTGGAAAACGCAGACCCCCTCACAACTATACAAATTTTCAAAGTGAAATAAACGTGGGCAAAATGAATTATCGCCGTTTATGAGGGGTTTGAGTTTTTACAGTTTGGGGGGTGGGTCTGAGTTTTCTAGGTCTTGTGCTTGGGAGCCGATTATAATAACATGAGACGACAAAGGAGAAGTGTTTGTAAACAGTTTCACTCTGCTAATTAATTTTCTACTCACATTTCACCGAGACGTACTCCATTAACGTTTATGCGAAAAAATCCTACATCGTTCGATAAGCGTTTCCTTTCTCAAACAATTATCCATCGAAGCGAAAACAAGTGTGCTTAGTTTTTTTTTTTGGAATCAATACACTATTTTTATCACCTTGCAAAAGGATAAACCTCTGTGGCCTAAAGGTCACTGTTCTTGCCTGTGACACAGCTAACCCGGGTTTGATGTCTTTTAGCTTTTTTAGTGGTATATATCACGGGCTTTATTTTTCTGTTTCTCTTTTTCTTGTTCTTTTAGAAATATTTTTTACAAGTGTTATAATTACTGTTCTCAATGGTTGAGCTGTATTTTAGAGGAATAAATGTTGATAGGGGTCTAAAGAAATAGACTCCAACACAAGCTAAACACAATGCGTCCGATGTAAGAAAGACAGACTTCCCTCTATTCTTTTGTTTAGCACTAAGTTAGGGATACAATACTGTTTTTTACAAGCCCGGGTTTAGGCTAATTGTAGCCTCTTGTTTTGTTGAAAATTGAAGGGCCAAAGAAACTTATCATAGATTTGAGTACAAGATGGAATAGCACTTATGATATGCTGCAAAGATTTGCACTAATGGAACCTGCTGTTATGGCCACTCTTATGACAAAAGAAGTGGGAAAAGACATAAAGAATGTGTACAATTTATCAGAAGAAGATGTAAACAACATTGAAAAGGCTATTGAAACCCTGTAACCACTAAAAACAATCACTACTGTTTTGTGTGATGCAACCAACCCAACTGTGTCTCTGATTTGACCTCTAAAGAACACTATCTTGAAAGTTACATCTCCAGACCCAGATGATTGTGCACTTATAAGAGATGTCAAGAAGGCCATTCATAGAGATTTGCTGCCCAGGTAAGACGATCCTGAGCTCCGAATATTTCTCTTCCTGGCCACAGCAATTGATCCAAGGTTTCACTCTCTACCCTTCATCAGTGGCAAAGAGCAAACTCGTGTGTTTGCTGAACTAGCAGTGAATGTTGAGAAAGCTATTGACACCTATCTACTTCAGGTATTTATACCATAAATTCTATCATTCCAATATCCTTGTATTGAAGTATATATTTTATTATTTATTCAAGCACCTCTCAAATCACCAAATAAATAATTATGAAAGGAAGATTTTTTTATTCATACAATCATTTATAGGTCAAGGCTGAACCAGTTGTCAATGCGTCTGTTGAGAGAAGCGAGACAAACCCTCCTGTAGTAACTGAAAGCCTTCCTCAGCTGCCTAGCCTACCTGTATTGCCTAGCTTACCACAGTTTCCTGAATCAGCTGAGTTTTCTGTTCAAGACAAACCAGAGGAGTTAAAAGCCCCTGACTCCCCTCCACGCAAGAAGACTGCCAGCCCGGTTGCCAAGATCGAGCTGGAACATAAAAGATTTTCCATGAAAACAACAACCTGGTCAACCAGGCAGGCATATGAAGAGGGGTGAAAGTTTGTTCCGAACATCGAGAACCATGTCTAGACGATGTTCACGCCACTAATATTTCCAATGTATTTACATATTGTATCTCTTCTTATCTGTGAATTCACATGCTTATGTAATTAAAATACCAAAGTTCGCATGTTTTAAAACAGCAAAATATTGCGACCTTTCATTCATTATTCACACCGTTTGTAAAACAGTGGGTTCGCTTAACACTTTAATACAAAAACGACAGAACCCCAACAAGGCAGTCCACAAATATGTTAGTGTTTTCTTCTTGTTACACGCTGTAAAATGAGTTCCAGTAGAGCGGCTGCGTGTTATTTTACAGGCAATCACTGCATTAAAATTACACGCATTAAATGCATTTGCATGGGCATTGCGTGGACACTGCGTGTAAAGTGAGTGTAAGGTCCGTGTAAACTGCGTGTACTCCAAGCACATGTACATGCATGTAATGCTGTAATCCCTCTGGACGGTACTGTAAATATTATGGCTACTTCTCCCACAGAAACAGGTTTGTTTGGAATAACTAAAGAAAAGTTTTATTTCCATGTCTGCTAAAAAAAACACCATAGAAATGGTAATTAATGTACTGAGTTAACTTGCCCTGAACTGTTGTAAATGGTCAGTGGATTTTGTAAACTGTATTCAACCATTGCTTAAAGTAGATGGAATGGCTTTCATGCACATATAGATGTACAAGCCAAAGGAGACAAGTTTGTAATCCAGACATAACTACCTCTAATCAATTACATCGTTGACATCAATGAGTAAACAAAAGGTAATCGGTGGGTAATCAGTTCATTAGTCATGGGTTATTGCCAATCATCAATGAGTAATCTTTGACTAATCGATAGGCTACAAAATTTTCAGTCATTGATTAGTCTTTGATTGCATTGATCAGTCATTGATTTCATTCATTACTCATCAATAAAATCTCGTCACTGCAAACGGTATTTATTGAATATGCACAAAATCACATCTTATGAAATGTAAACAGATGTTTCTTGCTTTATTTGATCACATTTATATATAATTAGCTTACAGGACATTTCAAGCTTAAGAAGACGTGTTGCTAGCAGTTTTGTCTTCTAGTGTCTCACTGCAGTTTGTTGTTAAACCAAACCTTGACGATTGCCCCATCAAGGTTCTTAACTTTGTGAATTCTTCTATTATAACCCCTTGCTGGTGCACTGTCTGACCTTTTGTGTAGTTGTAATTACATAAACAGGAAAACCAGTTATAACAAAAAATACATAACACAAATAAAAGAATCACTAACGAAAACATCAGTACTAGAAAGCAAGAAATCTGTAATACAGTGTACTTACGCAGAATAATAGTCGATGAGTAATCGATGGGTACTTGACAACTACTCAATAGCTTATCAATGGGTAATCAATGAGAAATTGATGGCATGGATGAGTAATCGATAGGCCACAAAATTATGGAAATTTGATTACTCATCAATTACTCATTGATCATAGCCAATAACCAATGACTAATCAGTTGATTACCCATCGATTACTCAATGATTACTCACTGATGTCATTGATCATCGGTTAGTTATGTCTGGTGTAATCCATCAAAACAGTAGCACCGTGTGTGCCAATTTAATCCGAATGAAGACACAATTTCAGTTTATTTTGAAGGACTGCAACATTGTCTCACCAAACCTGGTTGTAAACAAGATATATGACGAATAAGCAAGACAAATGTCCAGGTTATGTTTCAAGAAATGACTTCTTGAAATTTGTCTTATCTGTGGCACAAAAAATTGGACCCATGGCTGAACAGAAGAACAAAAACAACAAGAATGGTTTTTCTTGTTTTTACAAAACACCATACAGGTGTATTTTGTTGTGTCATTGTAGATTTTCAGTAGTCTGAATAACATGATTGTGGTTATTCATAGTAAGTTTACATGATACAGTGTACTGAACATTCACAGTAAGGACAGTATTTTTGCCATTTCAAGTGTAACGTCTTGCCAAACTTTTGTTTGTTGTGAGGGCACAAATTCATGCTCACCAGCACACGCTAAATAAACAAACTATAAATTATGTTTGTAAAGAAATTAGTTATCAATAAACAATGCATCAGAAGCACTTTTAAAACATTTACCTCAGCATTTACAATAGAGTATTGCAGTCTCTGTGTGCCTTGTAGGACCAGATATCACATTTTTGTTTGTTGTGACTGCGACGTGATGAAAAGATAAACACTTTAGCAACTTTTGTCCCAGAAAATTACAAAGCTTCAAAACTCAGTAAATGGCAGAACACGGTACCACCGTATCGTGCATGTGCATGCCACGACAAATGTCAACTCAAGCCCATTGTTTGTAAACCAATCTGAAGCAACTTTGTAACTCCCATGGGAAATCTGCCTTTGAAAATGGAATTTTATCAGCGTACATTGAAATTATAAATTAATGAGCAAATCAAAATAAGATATAATAGCATATCATCAGCTGTTGGAATCATTTGTTTCTCTTCACTAATTAACAAGTATTTTTGTCTACATTTTCTTCGAAATATCATCGGCCCCATCAACTCATTGCACCATCTGAGTTCCCTTTCAGTTCAGTCTAAGTTTTATACAGTCAAAGAAACAACTACAAATAATATTTCTCAGTCAAAATGAACTTGACAATTTCCATGTTAACAATACATGTAATAGCAGAGCTCTGCGCACCAAAGGCGCACACGCTGACCACTATAGAACTTTAAGAAAATATGGTAACCCATCTGCTCAAGAAAATTTACTTTTGAGCAATACTGTACATACAAAACAGTCTTTCTTTGCTTTTAAGACCTACAGCAGTTGTTTTTAAATCCAGATACAATTCAAACATCATACACAAACAATGTCAACACATTTCAAGGGGTTTTCTTTGGTGTACCTTTGCATCCTAACTGACAGATAACAGAGCATCAAATGCGCAAGCAAGTTATATGTGCGAGTAGATTAATGCTGTGTTACCCATTACATACACTGTAATACTTCAGCAAGGGGAGCACCTGTTTGTTGGAACAATTGGCAAAATCACTTTTAACTCTTTTCTTTTCACTGCTTTGCCTCCAAACAAAACATGTATTATTAATTCTATTATTACATCTCCCTGAAAAAAAAAACGGAGAAATCACAACCAAAGCTACAATCTCTGACAAATATCTTGGGAAGGTTGGAACAATTTCGCTTATTAAAGTTTTCCCCTCCCCCCTTTGCAATGTTGGTCCAATCTTCAATCAAACCACACAGTTTCCGTGCTTATTTTATTCACAAAACATCCAGCATTGAATTAGGGGGAGGGGGAGGAGAAATGATGCACAGAAATGAAAAGTTAAGGCATTCAAGGAAAACAAATGCTTAAGGCTTGACGTTCATCCAATCTTCCCAAGTAAACTTGGCGAAGATCTGCGACAAATATCTTGGGAAGGTTGGAACAATTTTGCTTATTAAAGTTTTGCCCATCCCCCCTTTTCAATGTTGGCCCGATCTTCAATCGAACCACACAGTTTCCGTGCTTATTTTATTCACTAAACATCCAACATTGAATTAGGGGGAGGGGGAGGAGAAATGATGCACAGAAATGAAAAGTTAAGGCATTCAAGGAAAACAAACGCTTAAGCTTGACGTTTGTCCAATCTTCCCAAGTAAAATTGGCGAAGATTGTAGATTCGAGTTTTAAGACTGAAAATCTGATTGAGGTGAAAGCATTCTGTATAAAGCTCACATTTCCTCTGTGCAGTAAAAAACATGACTCTCCACACAGCAAATCAACTCTTGTATTTGTGACCCTCCATACAAAAACACGTCTTATCCACAAAAGCGTTTTTTAGGGGGTTTGAGGTTACTCTGAAACCCTTTGGAAACCCGGTTTCAGAGGGTTTGAAACCCTTTGGAAACCCTTTTGAAACCCTTTGAAACCTTTTGGAAACCCCTTGGAATCCCTTTGAAAACCCTTTTGAAACACTTTGAAACCCTTTTGAAGCACTTTGAAAACCATTGGAACGTGGAATCACTTTGGAAACCCCTTAGAAATGTTTCACATACTCTTTGAAAAGCCGCTCCAAGTTTGCGTTCACCATCCACTGCAGGCGAATGCGCGAAAGCACTCCATGTTATAATTTTTGTTTTCGCAGAAATCTTATTTTGTCATATGACTCCGTACTGATTTATTTGTAGTTGTAGAAAAATCAAAAGATATGACGCATGTCAAACTTCTTCTAAATTTCGGCATTACAATTCATTGCAACGCTTGCCAATGATTCGTAACGCATTACGTTTACCAACGAACCCGGGCAATTATTTCAAATGTTTCAAAATGATTTGCCGACGTTTTTCAATGCATTGGCAATGTTTCCAAACGCTTTTGTAACGTTAAATAATTATTATGCCTAAAGTTCAACACAGGATGCGTATGATTATCATTAACGAACAAAACTGAAACACTCTTTGTTTGTCCAGTTGTAAAAGCGACAGCTCAGTGTCAACTCTTGAAGTTCAAATCCGTGTTTGAAACGTGCAGTTATTTTTTCCCATCAAAGGTCACTGGCACGGTGATATTATTGCCTGTAACATTATTTGTTCAAGAATACTTCTACTGACAATCATTATATTTTCAAAGTAAGATCTCAAACGTCTGGCTTTTTGCGACATTGCGTGATTGTGTTTAGCTTTATCTGAACAAACATCTACAGGAAAAGGGTAGAAAATATTTTATCAGTGGCAGATCTATGCCACGTGCTAGTACCGGAGTGATCATATGTCACTCCCTCAAGTTTGCGGTCACGTTTGAGAGCCACGTTTCGAGATTTCTTTGCCAGTATGGCAGAAAATTAAACATTGTTTACCTTTTTGGTACAGTGTTAACATTAACGAACAGCACTTACGTATTCTAAGCCAAACAAAAAAGTCGTTTTTGAGTCTCAGAAAGCCAGTTGAAAGCAAGCCGAACCAATGTTTATGTTTATTTAACTTTTGTGATCTGAGAAAATTCTGAACTATTTGGTAACACTGATTTTTACAAAAGCGCGTGAGAGAAAGTTTGATTAAACTTCCTATCTATATGCAGAGAGCATTTCACCGTTTGAATCACTGATTTATCCCAAGTAGAACCGGAGAAATATTTTTTTTTCATTACTTGCCGTGACACCTCAGAAGACAATAAGAGTTGACAGAATGCCGACGCCGAAAGACAAAACAATTCCAAGCAGAAAAACTAGCTAAGAGTACAGAACGCGTCATAGAACCCTTGATTAAACTCCCTATCTATAAGCAGAGAGCATTTCACCATTTGAATCACTGATTTATCCCAATTAGAACCGGAGGAATCTTTTTCCGGCACTAACCGTGACAGTATTGTGTTACCACTCACGCGCCAAACACATACACACGCTTGAACACTGAAAGAGCTGAAAACCATGAAAATCAAATGGTCGCATCGGCTTCTCATGTTTTGCAATCAGAATATATTTCGTGTAAAGAAGCGTTTAAACATATAACAAGCGGTTTCGTCAGTTTCACGTATGAGCGTTTTAGTGAACATCAAAAATATCTTGTTGTCAAAAATTGTGACGTGACACGGTCATGGTCGACGGCAGTGAATACTCTATGAAAGGTTTTTGCGTGATTGAACAGTTCATTGTGTCAACCCCAATATGTTTTCAACAGAAATGTCTTAAAGCCAATGCTAACTTGGAAAGAATTTAACACAACAAACTTAGCTGGAAGAACGCGCTGTAGGTATAATCTAAAATAATCAAGACGCTCTATCACACTATGTTACAAGCAACGTTTCGTCAAGGGGTTTCAAAGCTTTCATAGCAAAGGAAACCCGTTTGGATTGCTTTAAAACAATTAAAAACCCTTTCGTAACTCTTTTGAAACCCGTTGCAAATGCTTTTAAAAACCCTTTAGAAACCCTGTTTCAAGGAGTTTCATAGCCTTTGGAAACGCTTTGGAAACTCATTAGAAACACTTTGGAAACCCTTTTGAAGCCCGGTTTCAGGAGTTTGAAGCCCTTTGGAAACGCTTTGCAAACTCTTTAGAAACCCTTTGGAAACCCTTTGGAAACTCTTTAGAAACTCTTTGGAAACCCGGTTGAAACCCGGTTTCACCCAAATTGCCATGTTTCATAAGACGTGTTTTCGTATGGAGGGTCACATTTTAGCTGTCACGATTACGTTTCCTTGCAAAGCAAGCAATAACACACACTCGGTAAATATACAAAGTCCTCCCCTCTCCCTCTCCTCAATATAACCCAAGCTGATCTTTCATCAATACATTCCAGGTAAATCTGAAAACGGACATAGCAAAACGGGAGAAGACATTAAACCATACAATAACAGAGGCACAAATTCATGGTTTTGAGCCGTTCAAGGAAAGCCAAAACATACTGTCGCCTGCATGCACAAGTACAGTCTATATTCCTTTGAATAAAAAAGATCATGAATTAACAAACTGGTTGCATCTACATGTTCAAAGCATTGCCATAAAGCAAATTAACAAAAAGATATACAGTATAAAGCAAAAGACAAAATCATCATTTATCTCACAGAATGTCTGTATCAAGGATTGCAGGAGTTATTACTTGCTACATCTCTCTCTTGAAAAAAAAACACACACACACACACACACACACACACACACACACACACACACACCCTTGAAGATAGCAGGGTTGTCAATAGAAGCCAGCAACCGGTTTTTATAGCTGGCTACTATAGTAAAATCAGCCAGCTACTCAGTCTGAGAACAAGTAAAACATAACAGCTATAGGAAGAATTACCCAATTTTTGACCAGCTACTTTCTCTGAGAGAGCATCTTCTGAAAACCTGAATGACAGCCCTGAGATATATTACGAAAGGTGTTCGTCATCGTGGTTCAGGTTCTTTAGTGGTTGTTCGTCCCTTGGTTTTCGTAAGATTTTTTACAAACGAAAACGGATAACCGTTGGAAACAAGGACTGATGAGAGGTGTTTCAGATAACTGATGGTTACAACAGCCGATCAGTACCAAAGCGGACTGCTGCGGGAACAATTTCTAGTCTGAACGACAAGGGTCAAAATCCTCCAATCAACAACAGCCTGAGCGAGGATCGAAACACACCGATCACCACCAGCCACGGTGCTTCTTATACTCACACGCAGCCAGTCAACACCATCGCCTGATGAAGACCAGCAGTATAGCGTTGTGATCCACATCTTTGTGACTCAATCACGAAACAAAAGATTAACTCAGCTATCAGCCCTGAGATAGTTGTGACAATGGCATACATGAGTAAAGCTGAACTCCACAGGAAATCTAATGCCATAGCAACTAGATAGCTGCAACCTGATGTCTGTCATTTTACTTAAGTTTACCAAGCACAACAAAGCCATATTACTGGGTTTACCTTGGTCTAAATTCTTTTGTCTTTGACGTTGTTTACAGAGGTATTAATGAAATAGTTACTTCCAGTTCAGCCTGAGCCCCAGTTTTTTTTTTGTTTGTTTTTTTTTTTTAATCGCGCAGAGGTTGCTGGGTCGGCGCTGAAACTAATCGATAACGTCGAATATTGTAATCGATAACAAGTCAGACGAAAATGTGGTAGAAGTTATGGACTTTATGAAGAAAGTTGCATGCTCACAATACTAAGTCGAAAATGACTTTGCTATGTCAAAGTCGTAAACAACATGTAGAATATATATAGGAAAACAGGCTGTATTTATACAGGTTAAAAGTCATTAACGAAACGAGAAGTAATAAGCTTATTTGTTTGACACACACGTTCTACCTAAGCTTATTTTAATTTGACCAAACAACACGGTTGTAAATGTAGAGCAAAGAGTCATCTTCGAAAATCACAAGTTGCATATAACTACAAACAAGCATTTTTGTTCATTGTGACTAGTCACACAGAAAAACAGCCATTTTTCCCACGCAAAGTACGACGCGAACGTGACGTGTTTTTACTCACCTTCACGCACCTTTTTAAGGTTTCATCAATGAAAGTTTCCGCGAAAACCAGCAGCAACTTAAAAGTTACACTTTCCAAAACTGTTCACCTTCTATTGGAGACCTGAGATTTAAAACAAGACAATAACACAAACAATAAGTTGGTTTTAAGTGTCAAAGAATGAGCTAAACAGCTGTAAAAAGCGAGCAAACCGAGTCCAAGTGACCTGTTGAAATTGAAAGTACACGGTTCCCCTCGCGTTCTCGTTCTTGTTCTTCGTGGCAAGTAATTTCGTTTCAGATATGCAAAGGGAATATTACATGATCAAAATTTACACGACCGTATGTCTTCCGCTTCCAGAAAACGCAAAACAACACCCTTGCTTGCAGATCCCTCTTCTCAAATCTGTGTGCAGTTCGGTTCGACTCGTTCCCAGGGTCCTCCATCCAGACGAGAAAACCCTGGGAACGAACGGATAATAGCGGAGCTCCGGGTCCAACGGGCCGCCAAGCGGATCACCATTCCATCCCCGCCAAAATTCAACTTTGTATTTTTCATTGTACTTTCTACATTTTATCCTACATAGAACATTTCAACTTCCATTCTCAACATTCAACATTATAGTTGTTAGTTTCGACATCCAACAGTGGCTTTTTGACATGCAACTTACGCAAAGAAGATGCAGTGAAAGTTTTCAACATCCAAGTTCTCGACATTCAACTTTTCGTATTCGATATCGACTTCTAGTTTTTTAATTCAACGTTCGTCCGCTGATCAGGGTTGGTCAAAATTGTGGGTTCATCGACTCTACCCACCACCCCTAGAATCAACCGCTCAGTTACTTTCCATTGGAGTAGGCTCAGGAGACACTCTCCACTCCTAGACAGTTGTTTCAAGACGGTTTCTTGGAAAAAAAGGATCAACGGATTAGATCACTGGATCAAGGATCAGAGCTGGAAAATTTGGAATTTCAGAGAATTCTGGCCTACAGCTGTAGCTAGAAAATTGGATTATAGGCGAACAAATGACGTCCTAGATTTTAATTCAGACATTCCTGGGCCGTAGCCATACGAAAATTGTCACCAAGGCATATAAGTATACGGAATTTTCTATTTAATATTTAAATTTAACATTATTTTTAATATATATATCCTGTTACAGGAACATCAAAAAGGCTTAGGCCTCTCTGAAATTACACAGCCTGCTTAGATTGTTCTTCGTTAAGACACTCACACACAAAGAAGAAAAATATAATGTAAATTAAAAATGTTTACTGAGGCAAGTGCCTCGGTTCGCCTTATACTAGCTACAGCCCAGCATACAAACGTTATGACTAGCGTCGTTGTCTGTTTGAGTTTTGTATAGCAGACCTGAGTAGACACTGTTTGTAAAGGTGATTTTTTAAAAACAACTTTTTCGCGAACAGATGGACTATCAAGCCAGCTTTCAGGAAAAAGTGCTTTACAAGTTTACTTCAAGGCGAATGCGGTCAGCGAAATCATCGCAACTACGCAAAGAAAAATGTAGATTGGCAATACCAATCAAATGTAGATTGGTATTGCCAATCTACATTTTTCTTTGCGAGACGCCATCGTGACACTTGGATTCCTTGCTATCCGGGCTACGTGGTGTGGCAAAGCGTGGATCGGATGGCAAGAGAGTCCAAGGTACGGAACTTGATATCGTGAACGGGTTCATTGTGCAATTTATTGGCGCTCGCATTGAGCTGGCGCCTTTTAAATCTGCTACACCATGCCGATGAGTCCCAATAAGGACGAAACAGCTGTCCATGGTTGCAGCCCTACTTTATCGACTGTATCGAGTCTCGGTCGTGTTGATGTCTCGCAAAATCAACTTTTTTGACGTAGTATCAGCCTTGCTTGTTACATGTATATATCGTTTTTTAGCCGCTTAACATGGATTTCAAGTTAGAAATTAGTAGACGGATACCCAAACAGTTCCCGAGCAACCTGCAGGGCCTTTGTGGAGTGGAAACTAACTGGAAGCGTTTCAAAACATTTTCACTTCATGGCAATCCCATCTTCAAACTCAAATATATGATTTTCATATATTCATTCTCGCATATTCATCACGCACGGGTATATTACGAACCAACAAAACGACTAGCTCCCAGTTGGCTTGTTAGGTCAGTTGGTAGAGCACTGGACCGGTATCGCAGAGGTCATGGGTTAAAACCCCGTACAAGCCTGAATTTGTTTCAGGCTTTATTTTCACTACGTCTTAAGTAGTGTTCATAACTGCAATGATCATTCACGTACTCATACTTTAATCCTCAGTTTCAAATATATGATTTTCATACATTCATTCTCGCTAAAAAGAAAGATGTTTTCATCGAACGTAATATGTACTTATTGACTGGGTGGGAGGGCCGGACGGGAAACTATTTGGCTCGAGGTCATGGCGGATGGACCGAGCGCACTCCGTACTCCATATCCGAGAGCCAAATCCCGGAGACGGGGGTGGGGGGGGGGGGGGTAGTGAAAACAATGTTAATACGGGGAGGCTCCGCCCCGAGGTCCGACCCCTTACCCTTTTATATACCATTTTTTGACAGAAAAGGTACCCCTTTCGTATACTTTCCATTGCCAAATAGTACCCTTTCGTAAACCTGAAACAGGAAGTCTTCATGTCATTTTCAGATCATATAGAATTCAATTAATTAAAACAGTACAGTCACACGGTATGTGTGTTCGAAATATTTTAATAAAAGGCCCTTTCAAATACCTCAATGACAGATTTCCCTACCCTTTCATATACTTCGACTCGTAAACTGATTCCTAACCTTTCATATACCTGAAGCGTAAAGAAGGTACTTCTTTCGGGTGGAGCCTCCCCGTATAGGCCATTATGGGGAGTAACACCCCCCCCCCCCCCCCCGAAGCCAAAATTTTCCCGTCCGGCCCGAGCTGACTCAACGAATAGGTGTTTTATCAATGGCCTCTTTCGACTCTTCATGGTTATAAAATTAATTTACATTGTTATTAAACGAGACGAAATCCTCTAAATTCGTATCGCTTGGGCCGTACGTGTTCCTAACAGGGCCGTACGGCTTTTTCCGGCCCTGCTCACGCTAATGGGTACGGCCCTCATAAGGCATTTTCTCAGTAGTTTCACAATGAAAGCGCGCAACAACAACTACAACGTACGGGTACGGGTCATATGATCAGATAACTTATCTTCAGTACATAAACGATGTTTTCGCCTTCGTAACTGACAAAAAGCTAGAACTTAATTGGCCTGAACAATGGACTGTGAAGATCAGAAGGAAGGAATAATGGCGACCGGCTCTCAAAGTGCTTTTTTATACATTTCGAAACTCCTTCCAGACAGATGATACAATCACAAGAAACAAATGTGCAAGAAATTCACAAAAGTACATATCGTGATCTTACGTGTTTTTAAATTTATCTGATTCCACTTCGCCAGAGCCCAAAAGTGCAAGCTAAACTAGAAAAAAGCTTTGAAAGTTACGAAAAATGCTCATCTCAAAACGTCTTCGGATTTTTTCTGAGCATTTAAAGCCATCTTGATTGAAAAAATATTGGCATTCATATTCATATTGTTATTGATATTCGACGGTCTTGGACTGAATGAACTCCGAACACTGAGTACTTGTGGAAACATGATTTGAAATTAACTGGGAGCAGATCACGTATAAACAATTAAACGGATGATAAACAATTAGATTTGTTACAGTCCAGTAGTAAGGTAGATAATGTTTTTAATTCTCTCGTGTCTAGTAACAGTAAAGGTTTTGTATGTGTGTGTGTGTGTGTGTGTGTGTGTGTGTGTGTGTGTGTGTGTGTGTGTGTGTGTGTTCACCTCTGCACACTTTTGGGGACAGACATATAGAAACACACCAGCACTGTGGGGTCTGCTCAGAATATGGGGACATTTTCGTGTCCCCAGAAAAAAGACCCCAATAGTCGGCGATTATTTGCCTGTAGACCGGCCTAATGGGGACTTTTGTTAGGTCCCCATTACTGGGTTTGTAGAATACACTTGCGAGTCCACACAAGTGGGGGAAATTTTTTCATTTGAGAAAAAAAGTTTTCTGCTATTAGCAGAAGATTAGTTAATATACCTTAAAGCTAATAATTACCAAGACTAAAGAATGGAAACATTTATCACAGATTACACTCCTGATTTTTATACACACCTTTCACACACTTCACACTCTATAGAAGTGAATTATTCGTCAAATTGTTTAAAAGTCAGAACTTAATTAAAGAACCAAGTTTCGAGACTGACTGCACGGCGAAATAAACTTCAGCAGCATTCCTTTTAATTTCTAATTTCTTGACCAAACTTTCATTATCCACCAGAAAAAATTTGAAATACTTTATTGTAAAAGTTACGAAAAATGCGTGGCTGGTATTTTATGTATGGACTCCTAGACTACTCGTCAATCATTTCTTTGAGCTTCCTGATTTCTCCTGCATTCACTGTTTAGTCATGCCACTATAGAAGACATTTTTTTTAGTTAATTATATCTCTATACATGAACTCTATATACATATTCTGTGTTGTGTAGACCCACTTGTGGGGAATTTTCCATACCCTAACTTGAGGGACATCATATGCACATCAACCCGTGGGAAACATTTTTTCACGTCATTTGTAGGGCATCATACGCTCGTAACTGCTGCGTGCATACAATGTGTAAATGTTTTCATTAAACTGTTCATTGTTTCCTCTTGGTTTTTTAACGTCAGCGGAAGAAGATCTCAGCAAACTTGTTTTCAACGTTCGAATGCTTTAATCTCATTAAAGAGGCTTAAAATATTTTAACTGCCTCTTCATTGGGGTAGATGGGTGTGCGGTCGTAAGAGCTCGTTTGGTCAATAAATCTGACAGAACCGTACGACTGTATTAACGGCCCGTGAATTGCATAGCAGTATGCTTCGTACGTAGCGCAGTAGCGCGGTTTTTGTAGTCTAAGGAAACAAGCCATGGTACTGAGGACTACAAATCCCAGTAAACAAGCTAATACAGGTATGCATGTGCCTAGTTCTTTAATCGTTTGAGCTCAAAATATGCCCTTTTGATGAAATGGGGTGTGTGGTGTAGCCAGTATAGTATTTACGTGAGAGAAGCAATCTAGCGCGACTTGCAATCGAAACAGTGCCATTGCAAATGGAAACTAAGCCCCAAACTATGGGCTACGAATCTATGGATTATAAATCCGAGCAATTAAACCAATACAAGCGTGCCTGTCCCTCGTTCTTTAAACGTGTGACCACAAAATATGCCCTCTCGATGAAACGCAATTTACTGTGTATCTGTACAGTATCTCAATTCAAATCAAATAACTTTATTTATACACGATGTTCTCATCAGTTACACTGGGTCATGACTACTTAAAGTACTACAGTTACAAAATTTAAACTGCGTTCTAAAATACTTCTATCATACTAGTTATAGAATACAAAGCCTAACAATCTAAAACTACGATAACGTAGATAAACTGCTTTACATCAGAGCCGTGTTTGATTGAGCAATTACATCAAAAGGAGCTGCTGCAGCCGCTTGGAAAAATTGTAGAGATTTTGCCTGCCGCAAGTGAGTTGGTAAACTGTTCCACAACACCGCACCACCACGTGAAAGAAGGAATCTAACGCTTCACTTGCAGCCAGATCAAACAATGGAAATATAAACATGACCATACATACATGGTCTCGTTTTTAAGCATGGGACCAGGCATATAAAAATTACAAACCCACACAAAGAATCATTCTTTCCCCCCCCCCCCCACGAATCTCAATCAACGGGAACGAACGCCTAAAAAGCGCCGTTTATTTCGGAAGAAAGAACATTGTGCTAATTCCTTAAAGTCTGCACTACAACTTGGCACAGAACAGTTACGTAATCTTTATCCGTTTATCAGGGTGTACTTATGGTTAACCTCTTCGATTCTTCAATGAACAAATGATTGGTTCTCATTTTAATGGCAAACTAAAGAATATAAATGAAAGAAACCTCAATTTGTATTTCTCAGCATATACAGTGTTACCTTGACCAACATGTCTCACAGCTTGTACGTCAAGGGCACCCCTAAAGTGAGGTATATGAGAGACCTCATGTGAGATCGTCATCAACATCGAAAATACCATACAAAACCATCCTACATTTAATAGCATGATCAATGACTAACTCCCCCTTCAAGACAGAACATGATTTAATATTACTGGTCATTGATTCATACTAACAGCTGATACACTTTGCATCGAGTAATACCTATACCTCTGTTAATTCCTGTTGTGGCTGCTTGGAGGTGGTGGTCCAGTTTCCCACACATTCAAGATGCTCAATACAACTTTTGGAACAACGAAGCATTTCAATACAGCATTTCACTTTTGATTTCGTAACCGTTATTCGTAGATTACTTGACAGACGACATCCAATTTTAAAAATGTAATTTTTGTTCAAAATTACAATATCTTAGAAAACGTAGTTCCAGTCATTTTGCCTTCTATCGATGACTTTTGACAAAAGGTTTAGGGCACTAAGTTGGGTTTTGGAGATTCCATTAATTTTCGTAAATATAACGTTTGGGACTAGAGAAAAACAGTAAATGGCTACCTAACATTAAAAGTTTTCATAAAACTCCGTTTGCTTTCACGTACTTCGCTGTAGTTTTAACACCTGGACAACGTGCGCAGCTTATCATGTTGTGATCCAAATATTCAAAATTTTGCATAAATGAGGGTGTGGTCGATTATGTAACCGGGGTAACGACATCAGATCATCACAAAATTATGTGTATTTCCTTGAGAAATAATGTTTAGCCAAGTTATTTGAAATAAAAAGCGCGAAACGTTAACTTTAACGTAAAAATATATTTCGTGAGGAGCCATTCCTTAATCACGTAAACTACCACGCACATGACTCGTGGAGGTGGTAAGTCTGTCATCTTTTGTTCACCAATAGGAACGTGTCGCCTTTTGCAAGAAAGGTATTACGATAAAACACTTCTTACTGCAGAGTTGACACGAATTAACCAAAACCTTTCGCGCAGTAGGGCCAAGACGTACTCTTTGAGAAGTGACCACTTTTTTCGTGAAAACGGTTTTCTAGAAGACGAGCGAGATGAGAATCTGGCAATCATGATGTGATGTTTAGAGACACCAGGCCAAGTTGCTCTGCCCAAACGTCCACCAACACGGAGGAGGCCTTGGACTAGAGTTGGATCCAACTTCACAAGGGCACATGATCTTTTTTATTTCTCCTATGAATGACATTTTCTGGTTGATCTCTCTTTCCGCATTCTCCAACTCTTTGATGGCCAGCTAAAAGTGGGCTCTTCGGAAATACTCTGGACCTCTTGTTTTAACTTACTCTTCCCCATAACTAATCTTCTTTGGCAACGGAGGGAAAGGGAAAAAATTTCAGCAGTTTAAATGAGGACGAGGATCGTTCGACAATAAAAACGAAGCTAGCATAGGCCTCACTGACTTTAATAAAAAACGGCAACGGCTCATGGTTAACTTAGAGATCATCAGCTAACCCTGCTGCGCTTTCGAGAAAAAATCATCCACTCGGACTCTGCAATGGCTCCTCTTGATGCATCATCGTTAGCGGGATTGTGAAGGACTGGAATCGTCTCTAATCAAAGACCTTTGGCAACGTAAGTATGAAAACGCTTGGATTCATTCTCGTTTAATAGCGTATCACGGTCATGCTATCCATCCAGAAAGTGGTTGTGTCAGCATTTCGTTCAAGCGAATAGACGATGTGGCTATTGCTAAACTCCGGTCTGCCTAGTGGGATAATCTGGGGTGAGACGAGACTTCCCGATCAGAGAAGAGCAATGAATATGGCCATCTGAGTTGACTAAGCGAAGATAAGAAACTGGTCCCTATACAGACTGGGGAAAAACGTCGCACAAGTTGTGAATCTCACTGGTACAGTTCTCCCAAAGTCGGGGCGTTGGACACATCTGTCGACTGACAACTCAGAAAGCTTTGGAAATCAATTTACCCAGGCACACCAACGGGAAAGGTAGCTGCTAGGGGTGTCACCATCCCAACCACGGCCTTTTCTGTAAAATTCGTGCAGGAGTAGTTTGACGTGCAGCATGAAAGATAATACCGCTCGAATCGAATCACAGATGGAACTGACAACTAGCCTGCATAACGGGCGTTATTGTGGGGGCGCTCAGGCGTTTTGTTTTGGCATCCATCTGATACGTACCTTAATTTGCGATAAATGGTCCGTGTAAAACGTATCCGTCCGTACAGTTCGTCCGGTTCATCAATTTGACACACAGAACGTATGGGCGAATTAATGGTCCGTGGGTTGCCAGCGGACATGGAATATGTCTCACGGGCCGTATGCAGGAATTGACGCTCCGTGAATTGCATCTCATTAAAAAGTCTTAGAGTATTCCGGAAGATTGAGTAGGATAACTGTTTTATCGTTCAACGCATTATTGACAAAGCACGTTTTTCTACGTTCATTGCATGAAAAGGATGGAAAAGTCGCCATTTGTATCCGCGATAAACAGAAGTATGTGTGTGAATGATATATGAAATAAATCATATTTGAACTGCGGAAATGAAATCAAATAAAGAATGATCTTCGCAGTTGTGAACGCAATTTATGCAATTGCGAAAAGAATCCTGATAAAAAATTCAGGATTTCAACGAGGTTTGAATCCGTGACCTCGCGATACCGGTGCGATAATTTAACCAACTGAGCTATGAAGCCACTGACGTTGGGAGTAGGTCAGTTGTGGGTTCATATGTTCCCGTGAAAGAAATGAGTGTGAATGATATAAGAAATAAATCATATTTGAACTGTGGAAATGAAATCAAATGAAGAATTATCCTCGCAGTTGTGAACGCAATTGATGCTTGGAAATTGTCACAATGTGTTTAATAATAACGTTCGTCATACCGAGGCCGGACTTAGTTATATATAATATATAAACCTCCTTTAAACAGTTACATCGAGGTTCCACTGCATACGGTTTAGCGAGTGCTTAGGTGAGCTCGGAAGCAAGCATCAGTGCGAATTTCAGCCTTAACAAACTGTGACAGGGCAATGCAAAGAATTAACGGTCATTAATGGTAATAGGACTGAGTGGAGTCCTGTCGGTCTGTCATCACTTATGATGCGAGTGATAACAAAACGCGGGAGTCCGATTTCTTTATCACGAGTATGATTACAGACCGAACTGGACGACACGAAGTCTTATTACCAATTAATCATAAAAATTACAATTTCAGAGAAAAGAAGAAGAGCCACGTTGTAAAAGGAAGGGAAATTTTGCATTGAAAGACTGACAAAGGAAGCTTAAGTTGTTTAACTGTCCGATAACAAACTGTCCTATAAGGAACTGCCCGAAAGCAACTTAGCAATAGAATTAGTGGAAAATAGGAGTTTTTTAAACCAATCACAATCGAGAAAATTGTGATTTGTTATGATTAATCTGATAATTGGTTAATTAAAGTAAGGAAAGTGTTTAGAAAACGGTTTCAGTGTCCAGTTACCATAAGCTTGAGATAGATTATTTTGCGAGTCATACCAGTCATAAGTTGTGCGAGGTCGTCTTCTTTTTTAGAATTTGTGTTGTTGCTGTTGTCTTGACCGTTTTTTGATCATGCGAAGTTTTTAAAATAGTTTGTAATTTATTTACGAGGGCGAAGAAAACCCCCTTTCACACACAGCCCATTTATCTGTCTCTACTCTTCCCCTTCGCGATTTACAGTGAAGCCCGGTCAAGTGTTCTGACAATAACTACACAAAATCGTTTTTAATGGCTTCGTTAATTCCAAGCATGCCCCCAAAATAATCTGAAGACATGCTATTAGTCTTTGAAAAGTCTACGAGGTAGTAAAACATTGTCTGGTCCTTATATTACAAATAATTTCCCCAATCCATCACGACAGAGAGGCATTTACGGCTAGCCTGTATGACAGGCGCTTGATGAGCCAGATAAATAAGGCGCCTGTTCACTGTTCATGGTTCTGGCCTTTCCGCCCACGTACGCGAACAAATATTAACTGACCGCAAAAGTTTCAAAATAACCAATCAAAACACGATCCATTATTCACGCAAAAATTATCGCCTTTCTGGCGATAAGCGTCTCTGTTCCAGAAATGAGGTCTAAATGAAGAGTTTCGACTGTTTCTTCGATGACTTCGCGAACTCCAGCCAAAGTTCACGGCCCTAAATCATTCAATTCACGTAGATTTTGCAATAAATCTTTAGTCTTTAGAACTTCGAGTTCAATTCCAATTTTTTTCTGTAACCCAAAGGCAGGAATTCCAGGGCGTCAATTTTCAAATCTACTTTCCGAATATTGTATTTATGTTCAACAAGATTCAAGCCTGTCCAGTAGATCGTGTCACAAATGCGTTAGGCACAGTTACATCTTGCAAAACCTTGTCCGAAGGAAAGCAAGGAGCTAAGAAAGAACCCAATTAATAGCGCTGTGCATTATTACTAAAAATAGATTTTGACAGATGACACTCCCCGCCTGACCCAGGTAAAAATTGAGACGCCATAGAAGGGAATGTATGAGCGAGCAGGGCCGAAGCGAAACAAATAAAAAACAGCGAATTTAAGAGTTAGTATACAAGAAAGAAAATTGATGCGGTTACTACCTAGCACTGCTGTTAGGGTGAATGCAAAACTGACTCTAGATACCCTCAAAAATGACCAAAATATCTCCGAGAGAGCCTGGTTTTCACTGGTTCTTCTTTTGATCGCGCGCAATTCGAAAGCAAAATCGAACCAAAACAACCTTTCTTAATTAGTATACCCAAATGAAGTATGCAAGCTGCGATGGCGTAATCCACCACAAGCAAGTCGAGCGCGTGCTTCCAAGAGAAAGGCTCCAAAATCAAGAACGGACCCGATGACAAAGAGAGTGTAGCTAGTCGACGGAAAACAGATGTGCTGAGAAATTATTCAACGGTGTTTACCAACTGATGATCGCGAGCCATTAGATTCTACATCAGTGGTTCTACTGTGACGTCCGTGTATGAGAACTCTGCAGGAAAGCTAGTTTCGGATCAAAGCTCTCAAACTTTCTATTCAAATTCGAGTTATCCGCAAAGGTTGAGACCATGATTTTGAAGAATGAGGACTTCAGACTCCTAAACTAATCAAAGTAATCTGTCTTACGAGAACACTCGTGCGAGACCCATGTTGTATGAAATGCCAATTCAGCGTCTCACACCTCGCTTGAGTTTAAGGTTTTGCATAATTTTCTTCACGATATTTGTCCTCAATTAGAGAGTATCAACTATTGGATCAGCAAAGACTGCCCTGCAACGGAGAATAATGCAAGAAAAGGCCCAAATCGTGGTTTAGTTTTTTCCACTGAAGATAGATAGAGTACCCCACCACCCCCTTGAAGACAATTTGGCATTTTATGATGACAAAAACCTAACATGTATTCCCATTTATGTCTTTCAGGCCAGCAAAAGAATAAGTATTACTAATAAACTCGCAATCCGGTAACAAGTGTCCATAGTTAAATAAAGAGAGAAGGAATGTTGTTGGATGGAATAGAACGTCAGCCGGTCGATGGAATAAACGGAGGCGAAGTCAAGTTGTTATTTTCTTGCAACTCTGAACTTTCTTTTGAGAACCTTTGCGGCAAACTATTTACAATATCAATGCTTGGTTCAAGCTTATGGTGATCTCCACTCTTTATGCAATCGCTCACACTTTCCAGACGTTCTACGCCAGCTCGTCGCGTTTTCCACTTTATTTCAACTCCCTGCACTTTAACTTTGGTCTACAGTACATTCCTCAGGTTCTCTTTCAAATTTAGAGCTAGGGACGCCGTCATATTCTGTGACGCGACAACAAAAACATTCAACTTGACACTAATGCTGTCATCAACTTAAGCAGCGTCACTCTCACTCACGAAGAGACCCAGTTGCTTGCTAGAGGTTTCTCCTTCTGCACCACACCACGCAACATCAACTGGACAGAGGTTAGAGCTGATTTCAATGAATTCAGCAGACGTATGCGACTACTCGAATTTTTTCATGACTATCCCCCTCAAAATAACCCCAATCCATTCCGTCCTAAAAGCACGTGGACCCCTCCACCTCATAGAGATCCTGCCATTGACACCTTTTTAGACGCTGTGGAACGCGACCTCTTCAACATCAAACCATCTCCTATACGTGACAGCCTAACCGCTCGCGAACGACATGCTTGCAAACTACTTAGCAGACGCACTGACGTTCTCATTAAATCCGCAGAAAAGGGATCCGGTATAGTCATCATGGACCGGGATTGGTACATCAACGAATACCTACGACAGTTAAACGACTCTAAATTCTACAAAACTCTAAATAAGGACATCACTGATGACATCCAAAAACGCATACGTATTTACGTACAACGCATGCACCATGACCAAATCATTGACGATGACACTAAACGTTTTTTAATACAAACTGATACTAAGACCGGACATTTTACTCAAAATTTTACATTTTACTCAAAATTCACAAACAGGGTAACCCTGGACGCCCTATTGTTTCTAGTAATGCACATCCAACAGAACGCATCTCACAGTTTGTAGACTATCATCTCAAACCTCTCGTACAGACTACGCAATCATTCATAAAAGATACCACTCACTTCCTTAACAAACTCGAAAATCTCGGACAACTGCCCAACAATGCCATTCTTGTAACACTTGACGTTTCTTCACTCTACATCAACATACCCCATAACGAACTCAAGGCATCAATGCATGTCGTTACTTCCTCGACACACGCAAACGCACTACCTCCACTATCGGCACTGAAACTCTCTGTGACCTCATACGCATGATACTCACTATGAACAACTTTTCATTCGACGACAAGCACTACTTGCAGGTACACGGCACTGCCATGAGAACTAGAATGGCACCATTTTATGCCAATCTTTTTCTCGCCAAACTCGAGACAGACGCTCTATCACACGCCCCATAACAACCGCATACCTGGTAACGCTTTATAGATGACATTTTCATGATATGACACTCAGTAGACGATCTCAACACCTCCACCACGTATCTCAACAACATTCACAGTACAATTAAATTTACTTCCAATTTATTCTTTCTCATCCATACCCTTTCTGGACGTCAACGTGTCACTGAACAACGGTAAAATCACTACTGATCTTTACACTAAGGCTACTGACAAACATCTCTACTTGTTACAATCCTCTTGCCATCCCAGACACAGCAAAAGAGTTATTCCATTCAGTTTAGCTGTCAGACTTCGACGCATCTGCTCTTCTGACGAAACTTTCGCACTCCGTGTTAACGAACTTAAAGTCTTATCTCAACAAACGTGGGTACAAACTCCCTTTCCTCAACAACGAAATACAACGCGTTTACAACATTTCACGTACCGAAGCACTTGCCCCCAAACAACGCAATTCCGATACTAACAAGCCTACACGTGTACCCCTTGTCATAACATACAATCCAGCTATTCGCTCCATATCATCTATATTCACAAACACTTCAACATTTTATCTTCATCTCCCCGCTGCGTTGACGTTTTCAAGGCTGCCCCTCTTGTTGCTTTCCGACGTTCTAACAATCTTAACGATCTATTGGTCAGTGCTAAACTACGTAAACCTGCTAAAACTAATCAACCCCTTGGTGCCTTTCGCTGTGGCCACAACTGCCGGTTTAACATGCAACTACATAACTGATGGACTTACAAGCTATACTTTTCATTCCACCGGCGAAACTAGATTTATCAAACATCACATTGACTGTAATTCCAAAAATGTCATATACATGGTACAATGCAATCACTGTCACAAACAATACATAGGCGAAACTAAACGACGACTAAAGGACCGTTTCAACGAACATCGTAGAACAGTTGGCAAACAAACCAACAGCTCTAAACCTACTGCAGTATCAGAACATTTTCTCTCTAACGGTCACAGCACTTCACAGCACTTCTGACATGCAACTAATTCCCCTAGAACTGTCTAAATCTAATCGTGACGGTGTACGAAGAGCCAGAGAAGCATATCTAATTGATAGAGGTCAAACTCTTGAACCGTTAGGAATCAACAGAAAAGAAGAAATATAATACCTTTCTTTTTGTTTTCATGTTACTTTTTTTTCAAATTTTCAAACTGTAAGGTTTTTTAATTTTACGTTGTATTGTTTACCTTCATTATAATATCATGTTACATCTACAACTGTTTTTAAACTGTAACGTCGTTTCATCTTAGGGTCATAATATGTAACGCCCTGATGAAGGAAGGCTGTGCCTCCCGAAATGTTGGTTTAAATATAAAATTATATTCCTAGCCGTGTAACCAGCCTTGCTTGTTTTTTACCATTTTCTAGTTTACAATTTTATAGCTGGTTAGATCTATTACAGGATCCGGCTCTTCTATGTTGCAACGGTGGTC
>JAEMWC010000025.1:1390000-1447500 GCA_016490735.1 Pachyseris speciosa
CATGAAGACCCTCCTTTCTGAAAGAGGCTTTTTTTGAGATGAAGATCTCAACATGAAGAGCCAAAAACGATGAAACAGACGACGGCTTCTCTGAGAAAAGTTTGGAAACAGAAGGTTGTGGAGCCCTCCAGGGCCCTGCGGTGGATGCTGATGAATTGATCCACCAACTGTTGGTGATTCTGGGTTATTTCAAAGCCGGCAACACATCCCAGGCGGTTTCTTTGGTCGAGCATTTCCAACAAGGTTTGATTAACAAGCCACAAGCCAACAAAATTTTAAGAATGTATGTAGACGATGACGTACAACCTGTTGTTGGACTCAAGCTTCGCCAAGCTGCAAAGAAATAATGCCACATCCCACGCTTTCACGATTCACTTTAAACCGCCGATCAGGCTAAGCTCCGTCAAAAAAACTTCAACACGTCGTTAAACAAGCTGATCATCTTGAGTTATTCCTGGAACAACGTCGCGGCAGTCCACCATAGCAAGAAACTTCTGTTGAGAAACAAAGAAGGCAACTGGAAACTCTTGACTTTTCCTGACCTGAACTACATCAATCGCTTCATCCAGGCTCACACGGACGAGCAACCCGTTTTCACTCTTCATTTTGACATGACCATCTACCGAGTTGTTATCTTGATCGCTGAAACTTATGGGCTTAACCTTTCCGAGAAATCAAATTGTGGCAAACCAACCTTAAATGTTTTTGCTATGTTTATATAGCACGCAGCCGCGGTTCCCGCTGCCATGTTTCGAACACCGTGCTTTGTTGAGAAAATAGAATATGTCCAGTTTAACCTGGGCATACCGCTAACTTTCCGTGGCAACTTCCAAACCCAAAGTGAAATTGTGATGAAGTTTTCTGTGAAGGATCGAGACACCTTTTATGAGTGGTAAAACGCCTACTTCCTCGTCAATTTTAAATTTGAGGCTTCTGCAAACGGAGGAAATGTGGCCGCCGACACACAACCGGCGCTCATCAACACCTCTTTTTCTTTGATCAACAGCTTGACCGTCAAGTCTGCAGGGAAAATGTCTACGAGGCCTCTGACAACCACAAAGTTTCCTTCATCAAAAACCTGTTTTGACTTCTCAGACGACTACTCAAGATTCTCCTTGTTTAGAGAGGTCATTTTGAAGGATGGCCCCAAATCGCTTCATGAATACTGGAATTTCAGAGAAGAATTGACCATCTAAGATGGACTACTATTGAAAGGGGAACGCATCGTGATACCACCCCCGCTCAGACCTGAGATGCCAGACATTATTCACCAAGGTCACCTTTGACACCTCTGCCCAGATCTCTATCTTCTGGCAAAGAATAACAAAAGACATTATCAATCAAGTTGACCAATGTCAGAAGTACCAGAGAAAGGCCCAGAAAGAAACGATACTACAGTCAGAAGCCCCAAACAGGCCATGGCAAAGGCTCAATTAAGATATTTTTGAATACAAGGGCCAGCAATATTTGCTACTAGCTGACCAATAAAGCAGATTCCGTGTAATCAGAGAACTCTAGCCTGCGAGCAACCTCTCCCGGGGGGTAGGGAGTGGGTTCCTCTCCGCCCACCCCCACCCCAGAGAGAGCTTGCTCGCAGGCTAAGGAAACTCACAAGGAACACTTCAGCAGCAATTATTAACTACATGAAGAGCATTTTTGCTGAATATGGGAACCCCTCACAGCTACCAACCGATAATGGACCACAGTACAGCTCGGCAGGGTTCAAGTATTTCGTAAGTGACTATGAGATCGAACACACTACCAGCTTTCCATTGTACCCCCCAATCAAATGATGGAATGCGAGAAAGACAAGGGGGACCCATACCCTCCTATCCTACAGGGCCACACCTCTAGACTACGAATTGACGTCCCCGGCTGAACTGTTGACCGGAAGAAAATTCAAGACAAGACTACGTATGTCTCAGTAGGCCCTTCTTGGTAAATCAGGCTGTGAAACTACTAGAGCACAGTTGTTGAAGAGGCAGGAAAAACAATCTCACTACTACAACTAGAACTCTGGAGCACCCAAAAGGGCATTAGCAACTAACCAGCCTGTCTGTGTGTATGACTACCATTCACAAACCTGGTAACCCGGCACAGTCATAAGGCCAGCTCAAAATCCAACGTCTTACATCGTCAGATCCAAAAACACCGGTGCCACTTATCGACGGACAAGTTTACATCTCAGACCTGCCGAAAACACATCGTCAAAACGCAGAAACCCCAACACAGCCAGAATAATAACTGCAGAATACTTTCTACGGAAATGTATAATTCATTAATATATAATGGGAGTTTTTAATGAACATAGTACGATAATCTGGCGACCATAAAGGGACAGTTGAGCGATTATGAAGAAACGAGAAGCAACGTTGGACAGGAAAATCAAAACGTTGAATTTTAGAGTCAGGACTAAACAGATAAAATTCTGCAGAGACATGCAGATGATCGAGTGGCGTTGGAGAGACACAAAACCTCTCTGGAAAGTATGGCGTGCTCAATGGACACCTTAAACGACTCCATAGAGGAGAAAAAGTTTACAGAAGGTGAACACGAGGAAAAATACAAGATTTGGCAGCAGATGTAGAAGCGGCAGTTGACCAGGCAGACAAATGTATTTGTAAATTGGATGACCAAATACTTTGAGAGCAGATCTATCAGGACGTGAGGCATGAGGCCGCTCTTTTCGAGCACAAACGGGACATTGCATAAGAGCAAGAAAAGATTAAGCAACAACAAGAGGCTATAGCTTAAGCCGAAGAATTTGCATTTGAGAAGAAAAGTTCGAGCTACAAGAAGATGTAAAGCCAACTGAAACCACAGGAGCGATTAGCGAAGTTGTGAAAATGCCGAAGCTTGAAAGTGATAACTAAATTCCACCGATGGAACACTTCAGGACTGAACTCGTTCCTGGGGCTAGTTCGAGACCCAAATCGGCAAGTCCTCTGCTCCTGATGTTACAAAGGCTTGGTAGTTGTCGGTCAGTAAGGTCCAAAATCTAATAGACGGACTTCCGTTCACCGCAGAAGGTTACCAAAGCGCTATACGATATGGCAAAACCAGTGAAGTTGTGGGGAGGTATGTTCGGAACATATTGGAACTGCCAACAACAAGAAAGAGGGCTGTCAAAACAAATACATAAATTCTATGAGGTCTTACTACTTATAAACATCGAATCGTTACAAACATTGAAAAGCCCAAACAAACCAGACGCCGCTTTGAGGTTTACATTTGACAAGCTGCGAGTGATTGGGGTGGAGCGGATAGTCGTTTTGCAATTCCTCGAAGCGTAGGAGAAATGGAAGATCAATAATCTGATCTCAGAGGTTCAAAGATCCAAGATCATTGCGATTTCTAAGAAAAAGAAAGAAAAAATCAAGAGGGTTTTACGCAAAACGTGATGATGGGGACCAGACGACCCTCCGGGATGTCTATTCTGGAAAGCTCAGATCACAGCGGCAGGGCTACCGATTGTAATAAAGTCGTGAGTATGGAACAAAGAAAGAAGATTTTTGAAAAAGACTGTGATTTAACTGCACGGGATCGAGACACCGAGCCGAAAATGGAAGAAGCAAATCACATGCCAAAATTGTCGCATGAGGCATCACAGAGTTCAAGAACGTGAACCGGGAATGACAGCAATTAACATCGGGAACACATCGATTATTCACCCAGTTGTAGTTGTAAGGATTCAGAGTCCTATTAGACAGTGTGACTGAGATTTGTTTAATAAATGCACGTCCAAAAATAAATGGATTGAGGCAGATAGCCATGCTGACAGAAATCACTACGAGAACGATGCAAGTGTTTGGTGTAGTCATTTGTTCTGAGGGAAGTGATTGCAAGTTTCAAGTGGACATTATTGAAGTCAGCAAGCGAGAGTTATTGGCCCTGGGCAACCTATATTACAACGAAATACTTGAGGAAAATTGTTATCTCCAGGGGGGTACAGATGATCACGACACGAAAGAAAGGCTGCTCGTACACATCATGCTGGGTACTGGAGAGCGTTAGAGAGTCGGTCGTCGTGGAGATCCTTTTGGTGAGTTTACCTCATTTGGCTGGATAATCATCTCA
Source organism: Pachyseris speciosa (assembly GCA_016490735.1). Taxonomy (NCBI): domain Eukaryota; kingdom Metazoa; phylum Cnidaria; class Anthozoa; order Scleractinia; family Pachyseridae; genus Pachyseris; species Pachyseris speciosa. Next base: position 1,394,078 of record JAEMWC010000025.1, read on the forward strand.
CCTGGAGTAGAGAGGGATTGTCAAATGCTTATTTAGCCGTTAATTCGAACGCTGATTACGAGAGGTTGTGGGCGCTAGACGTCCTTGGTCTGACGGGATATCCAACCAGAGATCAGGCTGCCGTTTACAGATAATACAAGGAACAATTAGTTCCGTCTTCGGGAGGGTTGTACGAAACTAGATTCCCTTGCATGTGGAACTGTCTTCCCTTACCAAACAACCGGAATGAAAGTCTTGGCAGATTCCACACTTTTGTACGGAAGTTGAGGAGAACCTACATGCTAGACGACTATGATGCTCTAATCAGAGAGCAACGTGAAGAAGGCATAGCGGAGCGATTACCTGTTGAGGTCACGGGGAGAGAGTTCAATCTACCCCATCCTGCTGTTGTACGTCAAAATGCTGAAACGACAAAGCTGCCAGTTGTGTGCGACTCGTCTGCCCGTGTACAAGAGAACGCCTCATCGCAGAATGAATGCCTACACGCGACGAAGGCAAACGCTTAAAGCGTGAAGCCACTGAGATCTTTGCCGATGCCACATTCAAACTACACAAGTGGCATTCGAAGGAAAGCGAGCTAGTGACTTACTGTGGAGATTACAGACCATCATTCGCCAAGGAGTAAGTAGAGAAATGAACTTGAAAGGGAGAGAGTAAACCTTGGACTCGGATGGGACAAGGTTGATGATGCATGTGCTTTCCTGAAATGCCAGTCGAAGAGACGAAACGTGGAATCCAGGCTAATTTGGCAAAGATGTTTGACCCGCTTGTGTCACCAGCCATGCTCGAGGAAAAAATCGTCTACCAAGAATCGTGCATCCAAAAGAACGCTTGGGACACGCCTTCACCAGAACAGACAGACAAGAACTGCCAGAAGCAGTGATGGTGAAACGCAGTATTCCTCTTTATCAGGAAGAAATTGATAATATTCAACTCATTTTTGGCGATGCCAACGGCCGTGTGTGCCGCAGCCTACGCCGTGGTGGACCAAGCGTGGTGGAGTCGTCTTGCGAAAGAACCATTACTCGCTTAAAACCTGTCTAGGGACACATGGCAGTAAATTTGTTCAGTAATGTACGTCACGCTTAGGAAAGAACTTGCGACAACTGTTCACTGCTGTTGAGACAGCTCAATAGCACTACATCGGACTAGGAAGTCGCGGTGGTAGTGTGACTGGAGGACGTCTTTGATGGAACGGACCCTACTTGGCGGGCAGACCCAGCTAAGTGGCAACCTGCATGAAGTCGTAACAGAACCTATCCCCGAGTGTTTAGAAGAAAGAAAAGTGAAGCAAGAGTTGTTCGTGGTGGGAGTCGAAAGCAGGAGTGACTTTAATGTCGTCGTATAGAGAAGTTTGACCTGCACAAAGCCTTGAGGATTGCCGTATGGGTCTCGCGATTCTTACATAATTCTTGGAAATCCCTCAATAAAGGTAAGGGACCATGGAACACAGTAGAGATATCGGCGCATCAAACTCTCTTGGTCAAGAGAGCCCAACAGCAAGGGATTAACAACACTAGTTTCGAGAAAAAAACCTGCAAAGGAAAGAAGAGGGTGTCTTCGAATGCCGAGGACGTATCCAGAACGATTATCCGATATACTTACCTGATTCAACCCTATTTGCAACGAAAGTGGTGCAGAGTGCTCATGTAACGACACTCTACGGGATAGTCGGTGAGGTCTGACGAAGGCAAGTACAAGAGAGAAATACTGGATACTCCGTCTTCGGAAAATGACGGAGAGAGTCGTGAGGGATTGCAGTTTCTGCAAACGCTTTGAAGCCGTAGCTTTCGCAAAACCGCCACCAGCTCAGTCTGCCAAGAGAAATAACGGAAGGTAACTCGCCTTTGGTGTACATTTTTCCGGACTGGTGAAGTACCGCAAGAAGCGTAAGGAGACGCGTAAAGCATATGTGGTTTTGTACCCCTGTAGCCTCACTCGCGAAGTCGGTTTTTAGAGCTACTGCCGAGTCTGGAGACTGGTGCGTTCATAAAGAGCCTAAGTCACTACATTGCCAGAAGACGACGGCCATCAAGGTTCTACTCAGGTAAGGGCCACCGAAGTGGTTAAAGAAGGCACAGAAAGATCAAGCGTTTCACTTGTTTCTAAGCAACTATATAAGTGGGTATGCCGTCCCTGTATATTTCGGTCTACAATGCCCTTCACCAGTGTTCAAGATTTGAATTTTATGCAATTATTTCAGGATGGCGAAGACTGAAAAATAAACAACCAATTTGGCTTATGACCCCAACTCTCCATCATGGTAAGAGGAAAATATCCGCTCATTCAACTTGACTATAGCCCAACTGAATGTCTGAGAGAGATTGTAAACAAAGTTGATGAAGTTCAGTCTATCTTGGACGAATGCTCCTTTGATATTCTGTTCCTCACTGAAACGTTAGACAGAACCGTCCAGTGGACGTCGATAATCTCCCCCTGCATCACCCTGATTACCGCCGGATTATAAGAAGAGATAGGTCAAGAAATGGTGGAGGAATCATGGCATACGTGAGATCTGACATAATAGTGATAACAAGACGCAAGTTTGAACCAGCTAATGTTACGTCCTTGACTTTTGATGTAAATAAAAATAATGGTGATTATTTTCTGTTTTTTGCAAATTACCGATCACCAGGTAAATGCAAATCTGCAATCTTCCGTAACTCATTGGCGACTGCTCTTTAACTAGGGAGATCCTGTTATCCGACCTGTGTTCGGATAACAACGACACTAAGAAATTCAAGGTTTTGTCTGATCATTTCCAAGTGACAAACTCAATCGTGTCCACTGCCACCTTACTTGAAACTATCCTCTCTAGCCACCCTAACCATTAGGTTAAAAATGGTTCTCTTCATGTGGGCATCAGGCACCATGATTTGATATACAACGTGCGTAAACAGAGGCTTCCGAAACCTCCGCCAAATCAAATTGCTTAACGAAGTATGACAAACTTTGACAATATATCATTCATCCGTGATCTTAAGAATGTCCCGTGGGAAAGTACTTATATACTCCAGGATGTTGATGATGTCTGGTCCCACTGGAAAGGCCTGTACAATAAAGTGATAGACGCCAGTTAAGGATTCGAGTACGGGGTGACCAATTACTGTGGATCACACCTGAGATAAGGCCGACTGTAAAAAGCCTTTCGCAAAAACCTTTCGGCCGAAAACTGGGCTGCCTTCAAAAGACAAAGAAACTAGATCACCTCACTGAAGCGTAAAGCCTTACGCGGATACTTTGTTAGCGCAAAGTCTAATCAATCTAGCCCAAGAGATTTCTGGAGGAAATCGAAGCCACTCTTATAAAACAAGCGTGTTTCTTACTCCACCAAAATACTAGTACTACGGTCATGTACTTAACAATCCCAAGAGGTCACTGAAAAATTTAACAACTACTTCGCTGAGTCGGGTGTAAGTTATTCCCTGGCTCTCGCATAATTTGTCCTCCACAATCACTCCAGTGTAAACCTCATCAACGAAATAATTAGTGATCAAGATCCAGCGAATTCCTTTCGCTTTCAGCCTGTTTCTGACAAATAAGTGCCGGACCTGATGTCAGATCATTCAATGGATCCAAAGCTAATGGTGTAAACAACATTCCCCTAAAGCTCATGAAAGCGTAAACCCTTGCTTTTGCCACACTTTTGGCTCGTTTTATACATTATTGTCTTAAAACATGTATGTGTATCAAAGATCTTCGAACGAATCATGAAAAATCAACTCTACAGTTACTTTGCTCAAAGCTGTCTACTCTCTAACAGCCTCTCTGGTTTCTTAATGGGGTACTCGTGCTGCACGGCCCTACTGAAGATCACCGCGGATTGGACAGAAGCACTAGATGAGAAACAAATAGTTAATGTAGCATCTATTGACTTTAGTATGGCGTTTGACACTATTTTTTCCATCGCCTCCATTTGAGAAAGTTAAGGCATTTGGGATTCTGGGACTCTCTTGAATTGATCCGCTCTTATAAGTTATTGACTGCAAGCAACGAGTTAAAATAGAGAACACTAATTCTAGTTGACGTGTGGTCCAGTGCGGTGTTCAGCAAAGATCTCTCTTGGGTCCGCTTTTGTTTAACACATATAACAACGACGTAACCCGCATTACGAAGAATGTCCATTTGTGGATGATACAACCGGTTATACTGCTAGTAACTCACCTATGACCGAGTAGGAGTTTTACGTTAACAATGTCCTGGCGTGATTATCATAATGGCTTGACAACAACTAACCCACCATCAATACCCAAGACGCAGGCTATGATCATTGGCAAATCTACCTATACTTTTGAGCTCACCTTCAAGTGTAATATCCAGATTATCGATAAACTTAACTTACCTTACTCGGAGTAATGATTAAAAACAAGCTAACGCTCTCCTCTCAAATTTAATTGATTCTTAGTCACATTTATGCTAAGATAATTGCCTTTTGCAGAATTAGGAATTTTATTGACAGTCGGCTGTTTCACAATCAGGTGTTCCTTCTAGAGGCCAAGAAGGCTCAAAACGTCATCTCTCAGGAAAGTTATCTACAGAAGGTTTTCTGCCTTAGGCATAATGGTCTGAAATATCTTTGCTCAAGCTGCCTTATTTCTATTTGAAGCTGTTAGGTATCAAGCTGAGCAATTAGTTTCCTGGTGGTGGGCGTTCACAGGGTTAAAAAAAGGTAAGTGACGAGTTATTTACCACTTTCTTGCCTGCTGGCGTTAAGTAAAGTAATTTGGATGTGAACCATGTAAAATTTGCTTGGTACTTGACAGTGCGCTTAAATTATATAAGGCATACCCATACCACCTACTGCACTTCGACTATTGTAGTCCTTTTCTAATAGGAGTTAAGCACACTTTGTGAGAGTGAATGTAACTATGAAAATCATATAGTACTTGAACTGCGGATTAAAGAATGATTATGTGAATGATCATCGCAGTTATGGACACCACTTAAGCAGTAGTGAAAGTTTAAGTGCTTAAGTAATGTTCACAACTGTCATGATCATTCACATATTCATTCTTTAATCCGCAGTTCAAATATATGATTTTCATATATTCATTCTCATATATTCATCACTCACGGATATATTACGAACCAACAAAACGACCAGTTCCCAGTTGGCTTGTTAGCTCGGTTGGTAGAGCGCTTCACCGGTATCGCAGAAGTCGTGGGTTCGAATCCCTTGCAAGCCTGAAGTTTTTTCAGGCTTTATTTTTACTACTGCTTAAGTAGTGTTCATAACTGCGATGATCATTCACATATTTATTAATCACACTTTATCAGACAAGTTAGAAAATGCTTATTATTATGTACTCAGAACTCTATATATACTTAGCTTCGAGCAGATCCTATCGCAGTATAATTTAGATACTAAGTAATTGTTGTGGCCAATAATGTGATAGTTAATTCTTAGCTTTTCATATGCTCTTAATTTACTATTGTAGATACACGTACATTTTTGATAGGAGCCTTCTTTTGGCTCATTAATGTAACATATTGAAATCACTGAAAGTTTTTCCAGTTTCAGTTTTTCAGTTTCAGTTTCAACCAGTCCATCATTTGGCAGTTTAACTTGAGACGTGCGCCCTGGTGAGGAGGGCAGTTTTAACGTCTGATCGGGCCTATGAAATAAGCGTTCTACAAGACGTTTGGCCAAGGACTGCTAAACTCAGAGGAGTTATAATTAAGCGAAGTTATCATGGACCTTAGAGGCCATGAATAACCGCCCGCTGTGTTACCTGGAAGACAGTGTCAAGTTCCCCACACTGTCGCCATGCAAATACGATGCTATTTCTTAACTCCATTATCCTGTCCGAGTTATAGCCTTATCAGCTGGAAGAAAGAGATCTGCGGAAGAGCGCCAAGTTCTTACAAAAACCCAAAGACGCAATGTGGAGTCGATGGACAGCTGGATACTTGCAAGCAGACAAGAGGTGTTCTCTTTCTGTTGCGCTGGAGATGTATCTACAGGTCCTTCTCCTCTTTTCTAACGGTGCAAGTGTGTTTGATGTTCGACTGCATTCAATTAGAAAATTAACGTTTCTTTTCTTTATCATCTGTCTGGCGTTTACTACTATGCCCTAAAGATTTATTTTTTTTAGTGATAATCAGTGAAGTGTTTCATTGTTCTAAATTTGGTTTATCAACGGAGTTGATAATGTAAATTGACCACCGTACAGGGATTCGATTAGCTGACGTTAGCGTTAGCCCTTCGTCGGAGCGAATTGAGGAATTGTGGGTTGTGTATGGTTTATATACAGAAAATGGAGCTACGCTATTGGTGGTAACATGGTAACGTGAAAAACAGGAATAAATTAATTGAATGAAAAGCGCTCGTTGATACCGTGGGGATTAAGAGTGCCAATTTGAAAGATCAGTTTTTACTCGAGATTTTTACGGCTTTCCGTGGTACCTTGATGTAGGGAAAGGCCGGAGATCGACATGTGTTGTTTGGAATGGTTAGGGAGATTAAAATGCCGAGCGACAGGTTTGGATGCGTCTTTGTCATCTTTCTCAACATCACGAAAATGTTCTCGGAATCGGTCACCTAGTCGTCTTCCTGTTTCGCCGATGTATAACTTTTTGCATAATGTGCAGGTTATGCAATAGATAACATTTGCGGAGGTACACGTGAAACGATCAGTGATCTTAACAGATCGCTGAGGGCCCGATATTTTGTCAGAGTTTTGAATGAAAGGACAAGTTTTGCATCGCGAGCGCGCGCATTTAAAAGTGCCAGGTTGTTCAGTTGTTTTGAATGCGCTTTTAACTAGAAAGTTACTTACATTTTTGTCGCGTTTGAATGAAATCAGCGGTGGTTCCCAAAAGATTCTAGCAGTTTCTGGATCATTTTGCAGTATCTTAAAGTTATTAAGAATGATGGCTTTAACTGGGTTATTATGCGGGTGAAATGTGAGGGTGAATGGAATTCTGTCATTCTTTTCCTTTTGTGACGTCTGTAGTGCTGACTGTTGATCAATCTGCTGAGCGCGGTGATGGCCCGATTGAACCACAGAATCAGGATAGCAACGTTTCTCGAAAAAATGGCACATTTCCTCTGATTTGTTGGAAAAATCAGAGTCATCACTACATAGACGTCGAAGTCTAAGAAATTGAGAATAGGGAATGGCGTTTTTGACATGAGATGGATGTGAAGATGAACACAACAAATAAGTGTGAGAATCGGTGGGTTTTTGGGCTAACGCTCGAAACGTCAGCTAATCGAATCCCTGTACGGTGGTCAATTACATTACCAACTCCGTTGATAAACCAAATTTTCGTGTTTCACTCCCCCACCGAAGCAGCACCACAGTGTCTTTAGAAACTAATCCCCTTTATTCATTTGTTTCATTGCTTTGTCTCGAAAACACGCAATAATTTCTTCAAATTGGGAATTAGATATCTGCGAAACTTGCCGAGTTCTTAACTTCACCAGGCCAGATTGAGACAGGACTACGCAGAGAAGTCGACACTGGACATTCTACATTTATACAAAGAATTGACTGAAAGGGTGACCCTTCTAGAGGGTGACCCTACCTCTATTCAGTTTACTAGAGGTAGCGAGAGAGTAAAAATTAGTAAACCTAACGCTTTTTACGTGCATAAAGATTGCTAAGCACAAAAACTGGTGATATACACTCTTTTTTTTAGAATTCTGGCCTAGGCTGAATATTAGGCTGAAAACATTCTTGTGTATATTCTTCGATTTCAGCGTGTGACATTTCCATTTTAGAATCTATTGGGGTATCAATTATAATAGTTTGGTGTCTAAATCTGTATCGAGTTATATTGTGCACGAGTTTCGCCACTTTTCGTTGTTGCTGCTGGTCTTTTTTGGTTAGTTTAGAAAAAGGAAGAATTTTATACGGTTTAGTTCAAACATATAATTGTATTGCATTTACCGTTGCACCTAACAAAATTATATACTTTCCAAATCTCAGCCTCAGGTTTTTCTTAAAATATTTTTAAAATTTCGAAGATTTCAGCCTAGATATTCTTATAAAATATATTGTTATTAAAAAAAGAGTGTAAGCAACATGCTGAAACTTTCAACTGAGAGCACTGCTCGTTTCCTCTGCTGTAATACATCGCCTGGCGGGCAAATAACATAAGGAAAACTAATACACAGAGAGCACACTTTAAATAGGGAAAAGACTTTTATTAGGTATTACATTGATGCCGAGTTTTCTTTTACATTATTATTTCACTCCCCTTTATGCCGTTGGTTGTTGTCACTGCCGCACACTGTGTCTCTGACCCTGCAAAAAACGAACAAGAAACAGTAATTGAAAACATCTGCTGTTCACGGCATATTCCAGAAATATAAATCTGCGACAGCCACGGATTAAAATTTGTTTGCAGCGACCGCGGAGTGGGGGTAGCTGGAGGGCTTTAGCCGCCCCAATAGTATTTTCAAAAATATTGTATTTTGAAAAAAAAGAAAATGTTTCTACAAAGAGGAATCTGTGGAAACTTGTTTCATCCATTCATTGCTCTTTTAAAAAAACTGACAAAATGGATACACAAATGAGATGATATTTTTCGGTGATTATTAAAATTAGACGCATTTCCAGCGATTTCAGAGACTGTAATTTTCAACATTTCCGGGGGAGCATGCCCCCGGAACCCTCCTGGAGAAGTTCACGCCTTCGGCGCTCGTTGGCTCGCGCTTCGCGCGACCTAGCCGCCCCAATACAAAATATACTGCGCGGTCGCTCGTTTGGGCCATGATCCGGGTCACATGTTCTCGTTTTTTCATGTGGATGTATCCGATTGTAAATACAATGCACAAAATCGAAGTTACCAGTCTGGTCCTGAAGCATTTCCCGGATGGTGGGCTGCTCACTCAAAAACTGCACAGCGAGAACTATCATACGATCCCTGTAAACAACCAGCAACACAGCATATTAATTAAAATAACAACCCTTGAAACTAAACAAAAATGCAATTTTCTTACCATCTAGTCAGATAGTCCATCTGCGGTTGGTCCTAAAAATCAATGGAATTTGGAAAGCTTTAGCACTAATTTTAGCTAATAATGTAGGTTTAATATGTAGGTGAGCACTACGCGCGCAAGTCACAGTTTCCTGCGACAAATGCGGCAGGGGACATCGAAATATTGTTGAGGAAAGGCTTCTGTTATGCTCTGTATGAACTTCCATTTTCGACTTACAGCTGCGTCTAACAGCGCTAGATGTCCTTCCAGATAGCAAGCCATCTCTTCGAGGAAGCTCTGAACTTGCTCATCAGAGATTGTAATCTGAAGGAAACAGTAGTTACGCTTTGCATTTGCAAACGATCACATGCTTTAGCAAAAAGAAAACGACACAGTTCAAATGTTGCAAATGTAGTCATCTTAGACCATCTTACCGTGGATACCCTAGCATGAGACATTATCACGAATTTGCGTTGAAAAAAGCATATACAGTGGAGTACGTGAGAAGCTTGCTGACGTCATTGTTTACATTTTGCCTCATTAGGACCATAGGCTACAATGAAATGGACATCACGAACATGTCACCTTTGGTAACCACTATGAAAATTATTTTGATGTTGCATATTTTCGGAGAAATTGTATTATTGGGCGGCAATAGTTGCCACCCAGCCATACATTCTTTGTAAAATCTTAATATTTTAGACGTCAAAAACCGAGTTATCTTCGCTCGGTGGCCTCACTAATCTATCAAAGTGTAGATTTGTGTAAAACGCTTTGTTCATGAAACTAAACAAGCAAAGCCTCCGGGGGCTACAAAAACAAATTTCATACGGGGAGGCTCCGCCCCGCGGTCGACCCGGCCCCTTACCCCTTTATATACCGGCAGTTTCAAAAAGAAATTATGTTTCGTTTCCGATTGATAATTTATCGCGGCATTTGGGGATGTGGACAAAAACTGATCCCTGGATTACCCTTAAAGTCATTTACCTCGCCAATTACTAGCGTTTCAATGGTTGGTTCCTGATTGGCCCAATGACCCACGTGGTTTGCCAAGATGTTTACAAACATTACCAATTAACGCGCAGTAAGAAGAAACTTTGCATTGTTATTTGTCATTATAGTTTCGACAGTATATCGTTTCGATCTAGCCTAAATTAAAACTACTTAAGTGGTCGAAACTTCTTACTTGTCATATATGTGCTTCCACTTTGTGCTCGTTGCATTCCTTTTTTTGTGAAATTTTAAGATCGCGTTGGTTCACAAATTTGTTTTCAATCCTACCTCGAAGATGTTTACATTCTCAATGAAACTCTATTTTGATTGCCCACTATACCCCACTATGTAAATAGTTTACACCCTGAGTATCGTTTGTTTCTGAGGAGACCAAGCAAAAATGCAGGTCCCAATATATTGTTAATCAGTTAAAGCAGCTGTTGCCCATAACCTGGTGACCCCACCTTCTAATGAGTAGTCTTATCTTCTCCGAGGTGGCCCCACTACTGTAATTTCGGACTGATTTGTGAGAAATGCTTTCTTTAGAAGAGCCAACAAAGAGCGTAATAAAAGTTCACCACCACCATGCAGTACAGAACTGGTTTATTCAAAGAACTATCGCAAATCCACGACCTAACCTGTTGATCGTATTCAAGCGTTCGTGGGAGAGTATGTACCTTATCTTTTCTTCAGCTACAAAAAAAACTTGTTTTGACCAATTTCATTGTTTTGGCTAGCTATGGGGACAGCGCTGCAAACTTTATAGGAAGCAAGACCTGCCTTGAAAGTTCAGTTATGGGACCCGCTAATAGTTTGCGTTGTGCTTATTTTTTCCTGAAAGCTGGAAATGTAGACCATGGAATGGTAAGCTAACTCATTGGTTTTTTTTTTAGAAATTGATTTCCTTGCCAAATGTTAAACTGTGACTACCGTGATGCAGGTATATCATTGATTTAAGAAATGAAGTCATGCTGTTGTGAATTTGGCGGGAAAGCTAGCTAGAAGACGAATACTAATGACGGAGGATTTTCAAAGCATAATTATTGATTTTTAACGCGAATTTTATCAGCCTATGTACCTAGACTACTGAAAACTATAATTTTGCCAGAGACAGCTGTCTTACCCTTGACCGCTGCAAGATTTCTCCTACGCGGCGTGTAAATTTTCGCGGGTCCTCACATACCATGAGATGTCCTTCCACATTACATTGTAAGTTGGGACGGTGACTCTTGGCGGTGACTGCATAAAAGGCACAGCAATTGTCTCGAGACCTTAGTTATGGGACTTTCATCTATTTCTTGCTTCTTTGTTCTACTGTATTGCATCTAATTGCAGACTCTTGAGCGGCAACGTTCTTTACAGCTATTTTAAATTTTGTGTTTCACTGTAAAATCAGGTAATTTTAGCTGAGAGACAATTCTGTCTCGTCATGCCAGGCTGGCAAAAGGCTCGGATAATGAAACACATTCATCAACCGGTGTGATAACTACAATCTAGGAAAATCGCACTTGCATTGTTGAAAAGAGAGCAAGCCCTTGGTACAAGGAATGTAGTTATTAGGACAAAAACAGTGATAAATGGCGGTGAGAAATTCGGCGGTAAAAACTAGGAGACATCAATATTCGCTTGTAAAATGATCATTTAATTTTGAATTTTGAAGTGAGACTACATAAACATTTATCCGGATTTAGAGATAAATCCTTACCCTTGTCGAGACTAAGAGCGCTTCTGCAGCTGTGTAAGCGAGTTTTGGTTCAGTGTGGGGGACAGTAGACACGGCATTTTTCCCTTCATATATACAAAGAGACGATCAGATCCAAGTGAAAATGTTTCCCAATGAGGTATCTTATCATATTGTACTTTTAGCAATTAAGAATTTCTTGTTAATAGGGAGAGTGACTTACGGCACCTCTCTTAACGATGCAGATCACAGTTACGAGACGTGCTTTTCATTTGGGGCAAACTCGTTTTATTATAATACAAGCTCATGTGGCCCATGGAACGATAAGCTTACCGCACTAATTCTTGCAATTATTTAACGACGAGATGAATTTTCCCGCCAAATTGTAGTACCTGTGAATGGCACGATGTACGTAAATCACTGTTTAATTTAAGCGCTGTAAGAAGATACACTGAAGAGAGCGCTTGTATGAGAAAATTTGCCTTCAGCACTCATTTATGAGTCGGACTTCCTTTTGTTTAGTTCTGTCTTTCTACCATATAATAACTGAGACGTATACATTTCAATTGTTAAGTATTTTTGCTTGTTCCAAACTCTATGCTTCTTAGCCGAACATCTGGCCAATAATTTTTGATTGAAATGAGAATTTCATTACCAGTAAGAGTAAGAGATAATTGTGTCCCCTCATGCCAGCCTGACTATACACAAAATTCCAGTCTCGAATAATAGAAAAAAAAAATTCGATATACACTTCAAAGAACATGTTCTCGCCTTGTTGAAATAAAGCGCAATCACTTGAACTGGGAATGAGGTGACAAAAACTTGTAAGCAATTCTGAGATAAAATTTGGCGGGGAAACCTAGGTTCGCTAGTAAAATGCTCATAGCGTATCGCATTATTGCCGATAATATTTTCACTCGAATTGATTTTGAAAAGGTCACACTGTACGTTTTACAGGAAACGACTGCCTATATTAGTTCACAATGCGATGAACACAACTGATGGGAATCACAGAAACAAGTCCTACCCTTGCTGAGACCGCCGACCGGTTAGCTCAGTTGGTAGAGCACCGGACTACCGTGCGGGAGCCCCGGCCGGACCAACACTCAGGGTCTTTAAATAATTGAGGAGTAAGTGCTACCTTTGTAATGACATCTGCAAATGGTTAGACTTTCTAGTCCTCTCGGATAAGGACGATAAACCGTAGGCTCCGTTTCACAACTCTTCATAATTGATTCTGTGGGACGTTAAGGAACCCACGCACACGCACTGTTCGAAAGAGTAGGGGACGTAGTCCCCGGTGTGGTGGTCTATCTCTACTAGAATGTAGTTATGGGGGAGGGATTTACAGTTACGGGCCTACAGTAATTGGCGCCAACTGTTGTAGTGTCCCTGCCAGGTCTCTGGCGAAGCTAATAAAATAAAAAATAAAATAGACCGAGAGCGCTTGATGCGCTCCAGATCATATCAACGTCAAAAGGACCATAGGCTACAATGAAATGGACATCACGAACATGTCACCTTTGGTAACCACTATGAAAATTATTTTGATGTTGCATATTTTCGGAGAAATTGTATTATTGGGCGGCAATAGTTGCCACCCAGCCATACATTCTTTGTAAAATCTTAATATTTTAGACGTCAAAAACCGAGTTATCTTCGCTCGGTGGCCTCACTAATCTATCAAAGTGTAGATTTGTGTAAAACGCTTTGTTCATGAAACTAAACAAGCAAAGCCTCCGGGGGCTACTAAAACAAATTTCATACGGGGAGGCTCCGCCCCGCGGTCCGACCCGGCCCCTTACCCCTTTATATACCGGCAGTTTCAAAAAGAAATTATGTTTCGTTTCCGATTGATAATTTATCGCGGCATTTGGGGATGTGGACAAAAACTGATCCCTGGATTACTCTTAAAGTCATTTACCTCGCCAATTACTAGCGTTTCAATGGTTGGTTCCTGATTGGCCCAATGACCCACGTGGTTTGCCAAGATGTTTACAAACATTACCAATTAACGCGCAGTAAGAAGAAACTTTGCATTGTTATTTGTCATTATAGTTTCGACAGTATATCGTTTCGATCTAGCCTAAATTAAAACTACTTAAGTGGTCGAAACTTCTTACTTGTCATATATGTGCTTCCACTTTGTGCTCGTTGCATTCCTTTTTTTGTGAAATTTTAAGATCGCGTTGGTTCACAAATTTGTTTTCAATCCTACCTCGAAGATGTTTACATTCTCAATGAAACTCTATTTTGATTGCCCACTATACCCCACTATGTAAATAGTTTACACCCTGAGTATCGTTTGTTTCTGAGGAGACCAAGCAAAAATGCAGGTCCCAATATATTGTTAATCAGTTAAAGCAGCTGTTGCCCATAACCTGGTGACCCCACCTTCTAATGAGTAGTCTTATCTTCTCCGAGGTGGCCCCACTACTGTAATTTCGGACTGATTTGTGAGAAATACTTAGAGTAGAGTGGATTTCTGCAAAATGCTTTGTTTAGGTAAGCCAACAAAGAGCGTAATGAAATTTCACCACCATCATGTAGTACATAACTGGTTTAGTCAAAGAACCATCGCAGATCCATGACCTAACCTGTTGATCGGATTCACGCGTTTGTGGGAGAGTATGTACCTTATCTTTTCTTCAGCTACAAAGAAAAAAGACTTGTTTTCACCAGTGGAGTTACTTTTTCCATCAAATGCACGTCAGCGCATGGAATTTGGACATCGATTACCTCGAAACAAACAGTTCCATAGCACGACTACCAATTAGGTAATTGGCGAGCTGTCTCGTGGAGACGTGTAGATTGGAGACCATACATTTCATGTTATCTACGCTCTCACGACAATATGAACTGATTGAAATGTCCGCTCATTCCGTTCTCGCGGCACAAAATTTCACTGGTCTCGCATAGTTAAGTGAGTTATTAATTGTTCAGTTCGGTGGAGATAGCTGCGAGATGTCGTGGTGAAAGTGTACTGTGTATTTATTTACAGACTAACGCTTTCTATACGGAGAGAAGTGCGCGAATATAGGCAAATCCGAAAACATTTCAAACAAAAGCGTTTCAAAGAGCTTTATCCTTGGTCATAAATTCCTTCTATCCGGTGGTATTTGAAATTAACACTGACAATACCGCGAAAAAAAAATCCCAAGTTAAAATCACGTTGTTGTTTGGTTATAGTTGGACATAGTTGGGATTCGGCTCTTCATGATATTTTTTTTTTAATGTTTTAGTTTGGTGATCCCCAACTAAGTTAAGATGGCGGGGAGGAGCAGACATTTGCTGCCGGTAAGTGAAAGTTTTAATATTTAAAACGTGGGTATTCTTGATAAGCACTATTTAGGCGTCATAAAAATTACAGCGTGATTCACTGAATAGGAATTTAAAAATATTAATCATATTGTCGATCATTTAGTCAAACAATAGGCTATCTTAGCTTCCCTTGAATGTTTCGACCGTCCCTTGTTATCTATCCATCAATACATTTTGTGTCGCGTCGTGGGTCTAGTTCAAAAGCATGTTAAAGGAACTAGATCACAGATCGTATATTTATCAAACTGATTTTTTGTTTTAAGATATCGTACTATAGAGTCCTGCAAATTATTGTTTTATCATGGACAACTCCCTCTCTAATCGTTGATCGCCACTGTTTACTTCTCAAGTCAGCCATGAGATATCCTCATTATTAATTGTTTTGGCTTGCTGTCAGTGTGGGGACAATCACGCAGTAACGCAGCATACTTTATAAGAAGCACAGCAATTGTATCCAGAGCTCAGTTATAGGGACCCGGTGCTAGCGCTAACAGTTTGTGTCTTAAATGATTGAAATGTACTGAGACCATCAAACGGTAAGCTGGCTCAATGATTCGTTTCAGCCTGTTCACAATTTTTTGCCTTGAGGAAGAAATTTCCTTGCCAAATGTAACACTATGATTACCGTAATGTACTCTATTCATTTAAGCTGTTGTGAAAATTGGCGGGAAGCTAGAAAACAAATCCCATCGACAGAGGATTTTTTAGGCATGGTAATTGCTTTTAATGAGAAGTTTATCGGCCAATGTTCCTAGCGGACTACTGAAAATTAATGTTTTTTATCATAACTGTCTTATCTTTGGCCGCCGCAAGATTTTTTGCCAAGCGACATGTTAATTTTGGCCAATTCTCACTTACAATGACATATCCTTTTAGATTACATTGGAAGTTTAGCTTGTGGGGACGCTGACTCTTGGCAGCAATTGCCTTCAGACCTTAGTTGTGGGACTTTCGTTTATTTTTAGCTCTGTTAACTTCGAACTGTATGACATCTAATATTAACTGTAGAATTTTGAGCGGAAATGTTGTCTTAAGCATGTACAAAAATTCTTTGTTCATTGCAAATTAAAGCAGTTTACAGTTTTAGTTGAACCGTCTAACAAAATATTCTGTCCCCTCATGCTGGTCTGACGGCACAACATTTCAGTCTCGAATAGTGGAACACATCTATCGTTGATAATCATAATCTACGACAATCGCGCTTGCCTTGCCGAAAAGAGAGAAAGCGTTTCAAGGAGTGGAGCGCGTGATTAGGTCGAAATCAAACACAGTAGAGGTGTAGATGGCGGTGAGAAATTAGGCGGGAAAATTTGCGAGATATTTGGGAGACAGCACTGGCTATGTTAGCTTGCATTGAATGTTTCGGCCGTCCCTTGATATCCATCCATGACTAGATTTTTTTTGTGGTTCCGTGGGTCTAGTTCGAAAGCATATTAAAGGAACTAGATCACGGATTAGTAAAGTATGTTTATGAAACTGATTTTTAAGATTATCGTACTACAGAATCCCGCAAATTATTGTTTGATTATGGACAGCTCCGTCTCTAATAGTTGATCACCACTTCGAGCTTTCTGCTATGCGGCATATTAAGTTTACTTCTCACGTGCCATGAAATATCCTGAATTATTCCACTGTTTTTGGCTTGCTGTCAGTGTGGGGACAATCACACAATAACGCAGCATTCTTTATAAAAAGCACAGCAATTGTATCCAGAGCTCAGTTATAGGACCCAGGTGCTAGCGCTAACAGTTTGCGAAATGCTTATTATATCTTAAAGGATTGAAATGTGGACCATCAAACGGTAAGCTGGCTCAATGATTCGTTTTAAATGGTTCACAATTTTTGCCAGGAGGAAGAAATTTCCTTGCCAAATGTAACACTATGATTACCGTAATGTACTCTATTAATTTAAGCCAGTGTTGCGATAATTGGCGGGAAGCTAGAAAACAAATATCATCGACAGAGGATATTTTAGGTTTGCTGATTGATTTTAATGCGAAGTTTATCGGCCAATGTTGTTTGCGGATTACAGAAAATTAATGTTTTTTTAACACAACTGTCTTATCTTTGGCCGCCGCAAGATTTTTGCTAAGCGACATGTTAATTTTGGCCAATTCTCACTTACCATGATATATCCTTCTACATTACATTGGAAGTTTAGCTTGTGGGGACGCTGACTCTTGGCATCAATTGCCTTCAGACCTTAGTTGTGGGACTTTCGTTTATTTCTAGCTATGTTTTTCTCAAACTGTATTACATCTAATTGTAGAATTTTGAGCGGAAATGTTGTCTTAAGCATGTACAAAAATTCTATGTTCATTGCAAATTAAATCAGTTTACGGTTTTAGTTGAAAAGTCTAACACACAATTCTGTCCCCTCATGCTGGTATGACAGCACAAAATTTCAGTCTCGAATAGTGGAACACATTTATCGTTGATAATCATAATCTACGACAATCGCGCTTGCCTTGTTGAGAAGAGAGAAAGCGTTTCAAGGAGTGGAGCGTGTGATTAGGTCGAAATCAAACACAGTAGAGGTGTAGATGGCGGTGAGAAATTAGGCGGGAAAATGTGACGAGATACTTAGGAGACAGCATTGGCTATGTTAGCTTGCATTGAATGTTTCGGCCGTCCCTTGATATCCATCCATGACTAGATTTTTTTTTGTTGTTCCGTGGGTCTAGTTCGAAAGCATGTAAAAGGAAATAGATCACAGATTAGTAAAGTATATTTATGAAACTGATTTTTAAGATTATCGTACTACAGAATTCCGCAAATTATTGTTTGATTATGGACAGCTCCGTCTCTCATCGTTGATCTCCACTTCAAGCTTTCTGCTATGCGGCATATTAAGTTTACTTCTCACGTGCCATGAAATATCCTGAATTATTCCACTGTTTTTGGCTTGCTGTCAGTGTGGGGACAATCACGCAGTAACACAGCATACTTTTTAAGAAGCACAGCAATGTATCCAGAGCTCAGTTATAGAACCCAGGTGCTAGCGCTAACAGTTTGTGTCTTAAATGATTGAAATGTACTGAGACCATCAAACGGTAAGCTGGCTCAATGATTCGTTTCAGCCTGTTCACAATTTTTTGCCTTGAGGAAGAAATTTCCTTGCCAAATGTAACACTATGATTACCGTAATGTACTCTATTCATTTAAGCTGTTGTGAAAATTGGCGGGAAGCTAGAAAACAAATCCCATCGACAGAGGATTTTTTAGGCATGTGGTAATTGCTTTTAATGAGAAGTTTATCGGCCAATGTTCCTAGCGGACTACTGAAAATTAATGTTTTTTATCATAACTGTCTTATCTTTGGCCGCCGCAAGATTTTTTGCCAAGCGACATGTTAATTTTGGCCAATTCTCACTTACAATGACATATCCTTTTAGATTACATTGGAAGTTTAGCTTGTGGGGACGCTGACTCTTGGCAGCAATTGCCTTCAGACCTTAGTTGTGGGACTTTCGTTTATTTTTAGCTCTGTTTTCTTCGAACTGTATGACATCTAATTGTAGAATTTTGAGCGGAAATGTTGTCTTAAGAATGTACAAAAATTCTATGTTCATTGCAAAATCAGTTTACGGTTTTAGTTGAACTGTCCAACACACAATTCTGTCCCCTCATGCTGGTGTGACAACAAAAAATTTCAGTCTCGAATAGTGAAACACATTTATCGTTGATAATCGTAATCTACGAGAATCGCGCTTGCCTTTTTGAGAAGAGAGCAAGTGTTTCAAGCAATGGAGCGCGCGATTAAGTCGAAAACAACAACAGATGTAGATGGCGGTGAGTAATTAGGCGGGAAAATTTGGAGGGAAACGTAGAAGACACCACTGCTGCTATCATAGCTTGTATGGAATGTTTCGTTCCTCCCCTGATATTCATCCATGAATACATTTCTTGTTGTTCCGTGGGTCAAGTTCGAAAGCATGTTAAAGGAACTAGATCACAGATCGTATATTTATCAAACTGATTTTTTGTTTTAAGATATCGTACTATAGAGTCCTGCAAATTATTGTTTTATCATGGACAGCTCCCTCTCTAATCGTTGATCGCCACTGTTTACTTCTCAAGTCAGCCATGAGATATCCTCATTATTAATTGCTTTGGCTTGCTGTCAGTGTGGGGACAATCACGCAGTAGCGCAGCATACTTTATAAGAAGCACAGCAATTGTATCCAGAGCTCAGTTATAGGGACCCGGTGCTAGCGCTAACAGTTTGTGTCTTAAATGATTGAAATGTACTGAGACCATCAAACGGTAAGCTGGCTCAATGATTCGTTTCAGCCTGTTCACAATTTTTTGCCTTGAGGAAGAAATTTCCTTGCCAAATGTAACACTATGATTACCGTAATGTACTCTATTCATTTAAGCTGTTGTGAAAATTGGCGGGAAGCTAGAAAACAAATCCCATCGACAGAGGATTTTTTAGGCATGCTAATTGCTTTTATTGAGAAGTTTATCGGCCAATGTTATTTGCGGATTACTGAAAATTAATGTTTTTTTAACATAACTGTCTTATCTTTCGCCGTCGCAAGATTTTTGCTAAGCGACATGTTAATTTTGGCCAATTCTCACTTACCATGATATATCCTTCTACATTACATTGGAAGTTTAGCTTGTGGGGACGCTGACTCTTGGCAGCAATTGCCTTCAGACCTTAGTTGTGGGACTTTCGTTTATTTCTAGCTATGTTTTTCTCAAACTGTATTACATCTTATTGTAGAATTTTGAGCGGAAATGTTGTCTTAAGCATGTACAAAAATTCTATGTTCATTGCAAATTAAATCAGTTTACGGTTTTAGTTGAACCGTCTAACACATAATTCTGTCCCCTCATGCTGGTCTGACGGCACAAAATTTCAGTCTTGAATAGTGGAAACACATTTATCGTTGATAATCATAATCTACGACAATCGGTTTCCTTGTTGAGAAGGGAGAAAGCGTTTCAAGGAGTGGAGCGCGTGATTAGGTCGAAATCAAACACAGTAGAGGTGTAGATGGCGGTGAGAAATTAGGCGGAAAAATTTGCGGGATATTTGGGAGACAGCACTGGCTATGTTAGCTTGCATTGAATGTTTCGGCCGTCCCTTGATATCCATCCATGACTAGATTTTTTTTGTAGTTCCGTGGGTCTAGTTCGAAAGCATATTAAAGGAACTAGATCACGGATTAGTAAAGTATGTTTATGAAACTGATTTTTAAGATTATCGTACTACAGAATCCCGCAAATTATTGTTTGATTATGGACAGCTCCGTCTCTAATAGTTGATCACCACTTCGAGCTTTCTGCTATGCGGCATATTAAGTTTACTTCTCACGTGCCATGAAATATCCTGAATTATTCCACTGTTTTTGGCTTGCTGTCAATGTGGGGACAATCACACAGTAACGCAGCATTCCTTATAAGAAGCACAGCAATTGTATCCAGAGCTCAGTTATAGAACCCAGGTGCTAGCGCTAACAGTTTGCGAAATGCTTATTATATCTTAAAGGATTGAAATGTGGACCATCAAACGGTAAGCTGGCTCAATGATTCGTTTTAACTGGTTCACAATTTTTGCCAGGAGGAAGAAATTTCCTTGCCAAATGTAACACTATGATTACCGTAATGTACTCTATTAATTTAAGCCAGTGTTGCGAAAATTGGCGGGAAGCTAGAAAACAAATATCATCGACAGAGGATATTTTAGGTTTGCTGATTGATTTTAATGCGAAGTTTATCGGCCAATGTTGTTTGCGATTACTGAAAATTAAATTTTTTTTAACATAACTGTCTTATCTTTGGCCGCCGCAAGATTTTTGCTAAGCGACATGTTAATTTTGGCCAATTCTCACTTACCATGATATATCCTTCTACATTACATTGGAAGCTTAGCTTGTGGGGACGCCGGCTCTTGGCATCAATTGCCTTCAGACCTTAGTTGTGGGACTTTCGTTTATTTCTAGCTATGTTTTTCTCAAACTGTATTACATCTAATTGTAGAATTTTGAGCGGAAATCATTGTTGTCTTAAGCATGTACGAGAATTCTATGTTCATTGCAAAATCAGTTTACGGTTTTAGTGTTACTCTCTAAGACACAATTCTGTCCCCTCATGCTGGTCTGACAGCACAAAATTTCAGTCTCGAATAGTGGAGCACATCTATCGTTGATAATTATAATGTACGACAATCGCGCTTGCCTTGTCGAGAAGAGAGATGGCGTTTCAAGGAGTGGAGCGCGCGATTAGTTGAAAACAAACCACTGATGTAGATGGCGGTGAGAAATTAGGCGGGATACTCAGGAGACAGCATTGGCTATGTTAGCTTGCATTGAATGTTTCGACGGTCCGTTGATATCCATCCATGAATAGATTTTTTTGTTGTCCAGTGGGTCTAGTTCGAAAGCATGTTAAAGGAAATAGATCACAGATTAGTAAAGCATGTTTATGAAACTGATTTTTAAGATTATCGTACTACAGAATCCCGCAAATTATTGTTTGATCATGACAGCTCCGTCTCTAATAGTTGATCACCACTTCAAGCTTTCTGCTATGCGGCATATTAAGTTTACTTCTCACGCGCCATGAAATATCCTGAATTATTCCACTGTTTTGGGCTTGCTGTCAGTGTGAGGACAATCACGCAGTAACACAGCATACTTTATAAGAAGCACAGCAACTGTATCCAGAACTCAGTTGTAGGACCCAGGTGCTAGCGCTAACAGTTTGCCAAATGCTTATTGTGGACCATCAAACGGTAAGCTGGCTCAATGATTCGTTTCAGCCTGTTCACAAATTTTTGCCAGGAGGAAAAAATTTCTTTCCCAAAATGTAACACTATGATTACCGTAACGTACTCTTTTATTTACGCTGTTGAGAAAATTGGCGGGAAGCTGGAAAACAAATATCATCGACAGAGGATTTTTTAGGCATGCTGATTGATTTTAATGAGAAATGTATCAGCCAATGTTCTTTGCGGATTACTGAAAATTAATGTTTTGTATCATAACTGTCTTATTCTTGGCCGCCGCAAGATTTTTTCTAAGCGACATGTTAATTTTGGCCAATTCTCACTTACCATGATATATCCTTCTACTTTACATTGGAAATTTAGCTTGTGGGGACGCTGACTCTTGGCAGCAATTGTCTTCAGACCTTAGTTGTGAGACTTTCGTTTATTTCTAGCTGTTTTTCTCAAACTGTATTACATCTAATTGTAGAATTTTGAGCGGAAATGTTGTCTTAAGCATGTACAAAAATTCTATGTTCATTGCAAATTAAATCAGTTTACGGTTTTAGTTGAACCGTCTAACACACAATTCTGTCCCCTCATGCTGGTCTGACAGCACAAAATTTCAGTCTCGAATAGTGGAACACATTTATCGTTGATAATCATAATCTACGACAATCGCGCTTGCCTTGTTCAGAAGAGAGAAAGCGTTTCAAGGAGTGGAGCGCGTGATTAGGTCGAAATCAAACACAGTAGAGGTGTAGATGGCGGTGAGAAATTAGGCGGGAAAATGTGGCGTTTATCTGTAGCTATGTTTTCCTCGTACTATATTACATGCAATTATAGAATATTGAGCGGAAATGTTGCCTTTAGCATGTACAAAAATTTTATGTTCATTGCAAAATCAGTTTACGGTTTTAGCTGAACTGTCCAACACACAATTCTGTCCTCTCATGCTGGTCTGACAACACAAAATTTCAGTCTCGAATAGTGGAACAGATTTATCGTTGATAATGACAATCTACGACAATCGCGCTTGCCTTGTTGAGAAGAGAGAAAGCGTTTCAAGGAGTGGAGCGCGCGTTAGGTCGAAAACAGCCACAGATGTAGATAGCTGCGAGTAGTTAGGCGGGAAAATTTGGCGGGAAACTTAGGAGACAGATAGAACAATGTCAGAGTATATGGCATGGTTGCCTTCTAGTATTTTGTCTGAATATGTGTCTGTGACTTAGTTTTTATTTATTCAGTTAATGCAATACGGTATATTGTACAGGAAACGTTTACACGGCTGTATTGCGATAGCCACATGATAGGCAACAAGAATTACCGCGACTGAGTGAGCTTGTACAAGTAAGCGAGTGGACACCAGTAACCTTTCTTATCCAATATTAACTGGCGGTAAACTTGTGGAGGTAACCGAGACATGTCGTGTTAAAAGTGTACCATGTATTTATTAACAGCGAACGCTTTGTACATAGCGACTGAGAAGGATACAAATCTAATCATGTTAAATTTTCAGACAAAAATATTTCAAACCTTTTCTTACATTCCTCCTTCTTGGTTTGAAATTAGGAGGTACAAATACTTACCAGTGTTTCATATTGTTTGTTATAGTTAGCGGCGCTGGTCGGCTTAAGCTTAATATTGCTTTTCACTGGTATCAAAGATAAATCTGAGATGGCGGGGAGGAGCAGACGTTTGCAGCGGGTAAGTTTTAATATTTACAACGTGGGTATTCTTACGTATTAGGATTGTTTGGACAGGTCTGGAACCGTAGTCAACAAACAACTTTCTCTCTTTCTTTCTTTCTTTCGGTGCATGAGCTATAACAGGTAGAGGTACTTCGAAAGGCTCGGGTTTCGATAGGCCAGGGTGAAAAAGACGTTTAAGTACAAAGCAAACACGTCACTGATTACCTCTGGTAAATAAATTCTTGGGGCCCTCTCTGATCTGAGTCTACTGTCTCACAAGAAATGGTTGTACTACAGTGGGAGCAACCCCGACAGCATCGTCCATCAGTAGAATTTGATTTCGGCAAATTTCCTTTGGCCCCCCATATAAAATTCTGCCTATACGCTGATGGGTGGGGTGCTCATCATTTTCCACTTGAATCGCGAGGATTGTCAAGGACCTTAATTGACATGTCCAAGTATTTCCAAATTGCACGTCGCTGAGTAATTGATATTAAATATTAAACGTCAAAATGCAATTGCAGCCATGCACATGTTGCACGAAATAGGCCTTTCAGGCCTCATTGACGGGGGGCTTATTAGAGAGGGGGCCTTAAAAGGAAGGGGGCTTATTTCAAATCTTAAACGTGCTGTTTCGTCCTAAAATAGGTTTTTGTACAAAACTCAAACAACTACAGTGAAACTTTAGTATTTAGCTCATAGGAACTGATAACTTTATTAGTATTTTAATTCATGTAAAGCGCATGCGATCATTCTGTCATGTAGCATGCGCTATATGTTTTTAAGCTATTATTTATTATTATTATTATTATTAATACAAAGCAGCAAACAGTATTATGTGTTTGAGTATATATTTGTTTAAAAACAAACCAACTGGGCTGCATGAAAACTTGAGGCGCAGCGGAGTGTTTTAGACTTGATCAAGCACGAACTGTGAGTTTATTGAACGGCTTAAAAAACCTATGTAGATCTCTTCATTCTTGCAGTGCTATTTAGATTTTGGGTTATCGCAGCCAAGAGAATTGGATCATAAAATTGGACATACAACTTAGCAGATATAAAGACAGCTAATTTCCTTTGAATGTCCTTGAATTTACCCCTGGAGGAACTCGCATATGAAAAGGGACAGGGATGCTTCTCGTATTGCTTAGGGGTGTAAATTTCTGATTTTTGGTCTTGCTTAGGGTGTCCAGTCAAAACGCCAATAATGTTAGCTATAATGGTCTCGTTTAGGGCTGCACACGAAGAAATATGCAGATCAAAGTTCTATTCTTAGGTTTTTTGGCTTCTTATGGGTCAAGAAAAGCTTGAGCCACACCCAGATTTATCTTATTTAGGGTCATTGTTTTCAAAATTTCAGAAGAGCATCTCTGCCTCTTTCATACAGGACTCCCCCCCCTGCCCCCCCTCGCCCCCTCGCCCACCCCTCGCCTTACCTTTTGTAATAGTCTGGATATTTGGTGGGCCTTGTAAATGCTTCTTGTGGCTATAAAACATCTTGCAAGGACATTATCCTGTACAGAGCATTTGCTCTGCACTGCAGTCTATTTGTGTGGGGGGAATCATACGGCAGCAGTCATTGTTTCTTTTTCCCCAACAACTTAACAAAAGTGTCGTCAGTTTTATATACAAAGAATATATCAGCAGTGAGGTGCCATGTCCCAAAATGGGGGGGGGGGGGGGGGGTATTACAAAAACCGACTTCCAAATGGGGGGCTTATTAGAGAGAGGGGGTTAATAAAGACGAGGGGCTTAATAGAGCTTTTACGGTAGTTGATACTTGTAAAACTCAGTAAAGCGATACAGACAAATCTCAACAATGATTTTATCTAAGTAACTTGTAAAGACAAATCATTTGCACTAACAGTCAGACGTGAGAACTAGCCCTCTCCAATTGCTTGTGAAAAAAGTTCACCACCCGGTCTTTCTCCACAAGTTACAAGTTCATAGATCGCAAATTTCAAACCCTAAACTGGGCTTTTCCCCTCAATGTGATGCCAGTTGGGTAATCCCCTTGGAGGTAGCTGCAACAAAATGCCTCTTCAAGTAACATTAGATATACAATTTGAAGGCTAAATCGGTGAACATGCAGAGAGCAGACATAAGTTGAACTTAGCCATTCACCCCTGAGGGGGGAGGAGGGAGAGGTACGAGCCACTGTCCAAGATGCATGATTTCCTCTGCTCAAAATGCAACCAGCTCCCAGCACAATCTGTTTATATTTATAAGCATTGGTTCATTCTTATTCAGAAAGAACATGTGCCACAATATTTAGTTCAAGGCATAGACCAAGACGGATTTGAAGAAAGATTTATCAATGACTTTATTGGTAAGTGAACTGCTAAATTATCATAGTGTCATATGTACGGTGTATTTTATCCTAGCTTATGTTGAGATATGATGTAAAAGATTTCTTGTTGAAGAAAGGAAACAATTCTGAACTACAGGAACAACAACTCAACAATTGATTCTTTCTTTAGCATGCATGTATCACAGTTTTATTATACACACAGAAAATTTTCAGCATATATAAACGAAGAGCAAGACTATCACTACCCAAAGTGTATCAACATATACTCTATCCCGGTGATTTGTGTATTAAACTTTGCATTAGAATTTTCGTGTCTATCACTGTCAGTGGAACTTCTCACCTACACTGTATCCACACATGATAATAATTATGTTTCAGTGTGGCTTTGACGGGAACTCTGTACAAATTACTTACAAAATTTTCACAAACTGTTAATTATCTTCCTCTGAGTTTTTATTCAGCTGATTATGGTCAAGCATGACAACACTGAGAGTGGCTTTAGAGGGGATTTTGATTTCTTGAACTGCTTCGAAAATTTTTGCTCAACAAGGATAGGGGACATTTAAATTACTCCCTACACTGATTTTGGCCAACTCGTAATTGCAATAGAAAATGAGACTTTTAAGGGTGATGCAATTTAACAGCAACAGCTTCATTCATATTTTGCCAAATTATTAAAACTTAAATTGAAATTAAAAATGAACATAGAATACAGACTGCCAGGAGGAATAACCTCATGAAATACTTGTTGCCTCTGTGGAGGTACATTTTCAGATACAGCCTTTGGAAGTCTGTGGAGATGTTTCTGTCATGTTCCTTTATATGTTAGGCATTATTTTCTGTCATGTTTGGCTATAGACCCTTTTTTTTTTTCATCAATTACCTCAGGGAGAGGTGTGTTTACAACAAAGGTGTTCCTAAAGGGTCAGTTTCTGCTGGAATACAAAGGAGAATTTATCACACAGGATGAAGGATTTTCAAGGGAAGAAGAATATGATGCAGACTTAGGAAGCTTTCTCTTTTTTTTTAAAGATGGTTCAAAGTGCTTTTGGTAAGCCATTTTAAAGCAGTCATTTTGCTTGTAACATCATTTGCTTTTATCACGAAAAGTAAGTTTACAAAGCTAGTAAATCAGCACCTAAAAACTGTTAACATGATAAGGCTCTTAAGAACCATATCTTTCAACACAGTGCAGTACAGTGCCACAATTTCATCATTAAAATTTCTCCTGAGATGTTTGACAAATGGAAGGAAAGTATGTATAAAAAGGGATAAAAAGAGCCACAATGAATATTCTCTCCCTCCAAACTCATTCTGTTGCTATCGTTTTAGTTTTCTTCTTACCTTTTTTTTCCTTACGACTTGCAATAGACCACTGAAGAACATTTATTTAGTACCATTTATTCTTTGGAATTTGACTACAATTTGACAAAATAACCAAAATAAGAATTTAAAAAAAAACTCACTATGTAAACTTTTGTATACAGCTATCCAATTGATCTGTTTCCCCCACCCCTCCCCCCAATGATGCAATAATTGTGTGAAATATCTTTGTTTGTGGGTCATTATTTTCAATCTTATTGTAATGACTATTGAAAATCAATAAAGTTAACTGTATTGGTACAAGTATATCTAAGCACCAGGGTATAACATTTTGGGTTTTTAACTAATACTGGCAAGTTTTGTCGATTTTTCAGTGTGGATGCCACATTATCAAGTGGATTTGGAAGACTCGTGAATGACGCATTGCCTAATAAAGCCAACTGTGTGATGAGAAAAATCAAAGAAGGATCAAAGGTGTATCTTGCACTTTATGCACGCCGAGACATTATGGTGGGTGAAGAACTGCGCTATGACTATGGAGTTAAAGATCTTCCATGGCGCAAGCTAAGTATAAAAGGTATTTCAACCAAATTTGCTGCTTATATACGCTACCAGTCTTCGTGTTAATATTTTAATTTGTCCAAACCCCATCTCAAGCTATTAAAACAGACTTACCTGAGCTCACTGTTTTACTGTTAATCACCAGCTTTCCCATCAGTTGTCAAGACAGAACACACCTTCCAATTATCATAATTTCATATCCGCAGAAATTTTAATAACTTTGATATAGACTTCATTTTGGCTAAGGGTGGTCGCGATAGTTCTTGCCACTCAGGATCTCTGGTTCAGGCCCCATCAATGAATATTCCTGTCAATTTGTCTAGGAGCCCTTAATAGAATAGGCATTATTTAGGCCTACAGTGTACTTCCAAATCACTAGTGATTCAGGATTTTGTTAAATGTTTTAATTAACTTAAAACATTTTGCAAAATCCTTAATAACTGGTGATTAAATTTTCTGCTGAGGTGGTAATCAAGTTTGAAAGATTAATCTTTTGCAAACCAACATAGCTCGATCGCAGACATGATATAATTACTGTTGCTCAATATGCACAACTCAACAACTCAACTCACAACCCTCAATTTATATCCCTGTCAATTTGTCCAGGGGCCGTTAACAGAATAGGCATTATTTAGGCCTACAGTGTACTTCCAAATCACTAGTGATTCAGGATTTTGTTAAATGTTTTAATTAACTTAAAACATTTTGCAAAATCCTTAATAACTGGTGATTAAATTTTCTGCTGAGGTGGTAATCAAGTTTGAAAGATTAATCGTTTGCAAACCAACATAGCTCATGATATAATTGAAGAGGCTAGTGGAAAACCCTCCTAAGTGACTATTTAGATCAATTTTTTTTTTTGTAGAAAGTGCCCGAGTTTTTGCATATGGCCTTCAATTTACTTACTTAACAATGCCTTGGTGTTTTTTTTTGTTTTTGCCATTTTAAATATGTAAATATAAATAAATAAGTAAATTGAAGGTCATATGCCAAAAATCGGGTACTTTTGACGAAAAAAATTTTGACTTAAATAGTCACTTAGGAGGGTTTTCCACTAGCCTCTTCAATTACTGTTGCTTAATATGCACAACTCAAAAACAATTTAAAATAAGGGATTTACGTGACTAAAACAAGAGACTTTTTCTAAAATCACTGAATTTTTTTAATATTTTAATTTGTCCAAACCCCATCTCAAGCTAAATTAAAACAGACTTGCCAGCTCACTATTTTACTGTTGATCACCAGCTTTCCCATCAGTTGTCAAGACAGAACACAGCTTCCAATTATCATACTTTCATATCTGCAGATATTTTTATGACTTTGATATAGAATTCATTTTGGCTAAGGGTGGTCGCGATAGTTTTTGCAACTCAGAATCTCTGGTTCAGGCCCCCTTCAATGCATATTCGTGACAATTTGTTCAGAAGCCCTTAACAGAATAGGCATTAGTTAGGCCTACAGGGTACTTCCAGATCATTAGGGATTCAGGATTTTGTTAAATGTTTAAATTAACTTAAAACACTTTGCAAAATCCTGAATAACTGGTGATTAAATTTTCTGCTGAGGTGGTAATCAAGTTGAAAGAATAATCTTTTGCAAACCAACATAGCTCATGATATAATTACTTTTGCTCAATATGCACAATAAAAAAACAGTTTAAAATAAGGGATTTATGTGAAGAAAACAAGAGACTTTTTCTAAAATCACTGAATTTTCTAACATGAACCAGGGAATATGGACAGCATGCCAGTCAAATTAAGCCATAACGAGGAAACAAAGGAAAACAAGACAGGCAACTGGAAAAAATACAGCAGTGCCAATATGATGGTAAAAAGTAACAAAGACATAGCAAACAGTGGTGACAGCAGTGCCAGTGCAGAGGTGCACAAAGGAAGATTGATCAGTGGTGACAGCAGTGCCAGTACAGAGGTGCACAGAGGCAGGGTGAACAGCAGTGACAGCAGTGCCGGTACAGAGGTGCATGAAGGAAGGGTGATCAGTGGTGACAGCAGTGCCAGTACAGAGGTACACAAAGGCAAGGTGAACAGTAGTGACAGCGGTGCCAGTGCAGGGGTGCGCAATGGCAGGGTGATCAGTGGTGACAGCAGTGCCAGTACAGAGGTACACAAAGGCAAGGTTAACAGTAGTGACAGCGGTGCCAGTGCAGAGGTGCACAAAGGCAGGGTGATCAGAGGTGCCAGCAGTGCCAGTACAGAGGTACACAAAGGCAGGGTGAACAGTAGTGACGGCAGTGCCAGTGCAGAGGTGCACAAAGGCAGGGTTATCATTGGTGACAGCAGTGCCAGTACAGAGGTACACAAAGGCAGGGTGAACAGTAGTGACAGCGGTGCAGTGCAGGGGTGCACAAAGGCAGTGTGAACAGTGGTGACAGAAATGCCAGTACAGAGGTACACAAAGGCAGGGTGAACAGTAGTGACAGCGGTGCCAGTGTAGGGGTGCACACAGGCAGGGTGAAGAGTAGTGACAGTGGTGCCACTAGAGAGGTGCATGAAGAAAGGGTGATCAGTGGTGACAGCAGTGCTGGTACAGAGGTGCACAAAGGCAGGGTGAACAGTGGTGACAGCAATGCCAGTACAGAGGTGCACAAAGGCGGGGTGAACAGTGATGACAGCAGTGCCAGTAAAGAGGTGCACAAAGGCGGGGTGAACAGTAGTGACAGCAGTGCCAGTACAGAGGTACACAAAGGCAGGGTGAACAGTGGTGACAGCGATGCCAGTAAAGAGGTGCACAAAGGCAGTGTGAACAGTGGTGACAGCAGTGCCAGTAAAGAGGTGCACAAAGGCAGGGTAAACAGTAGTGACAGCAGTGCCAGTACAGAGGTACACAAAGGCGGGGTGAACAGTAGTGACAGCAGTGCCAGTAAAGAGGTGCACAAAGAAAGGGTGAACAGTCGTGACCGCAGTGCCAGTACAGAGGTGGACAAAGGGAGGGTGAACAGTGGTGACAGCAGTGCCAGTAAAGAGGTGCACAAAGGCAGGGTGAACAGTGATGACCGCAGTGCCAGTACAGAGGTGGACAAAGGGAGGGTGAACAGTGGTGACAGCAGTGCCAGTACAGAGGTACACAAAGGCAGGGTGAACAGTGGTGACAGCGATGCCAGTAAAGAGGTGCACAAAGGCAGGGTGAACAGTAGTGACAGCAGTGCCAGTAAAGAAGTGCACAAAGGCAGGGTGAACAGTAGTGACAGCGGTGCCAGTACAGAGGTGCACAAAGGCTGGGTGAACAGTGGTGACAGCGATGCCAGTACAGAGGTGCACAAAGGCGGGGTGAACAGTGATGACAGCAGTGCCAGCAAAGAGGTGCAGAAAGGCAGGGTGAACAGTAGTGACAGCGGTGCCAGTACAGAGATGCACAAAGGGAGGGTGAACAGTAGTGACAGCGGTGCCAGTACAGAGGTGCACAAAGGCGGGGAGAACAGTGATGACAGCAGTGCCAGTAAAGAGGTGCACAAAGGCAGGGTGAACAGTAGTGACAGCAGTGCCGGTACAGAGGTGCACAAAGACAGAGTGAACAGTGATGACAGCAGTGCCAGTATAGAGGTGCACAAAAGCAGGGTGAACAGTAGTGACAGCAGTGCCAGTACAGAGGTGCACAAAAGCAGGGTGAACAGTGATGACAGCGGTGCCAGTACAGAGGTGCACAAAGGCAGGGTGAACAGTAGTGACAGCAGTGCCAGTACAGAGGTGCACAAAGGCAGAGTGAACAGTGATGACAGCAGTGCCAGTATAGAGGTGCACAAAAGCAGGGTGAACAGTAGTGCCAGCAGTGCCAGTACAGAGGTACACAAAGGCGGGGTGAACAGTGATGACAGCGGTGCCAGTACAGAGGTGCACAAAGGCAGGGTGAACAGTAGTGCTGGTACAGAGGTGCAAAAAGGCAGGGTGAACAGTGATGACAGCAGTGCCAGTACAGAGGTGTACAAAGGCGGGGTGAACAGTGGTGACTGCAGTGCCAGTACAAAGGTACACAAAGGCAGGGTGAACAGTAGTGACAGCGGTGCCAGTGCAGCGGTAAACATAGACATGGTGAACAGTGGTGACAGCAGTGCCAGCACAAAGATGCACAAAGGCAGGGTGAACAGTGGTGACAGCAGTGCCAGTACAGAGGTGCAAAAAGGTGTGGTGAACAGTGGTGACTGCAGTGCCAGTACAAAGGTACACAAAGGCAGGGTGAACAGTAGTGACAGTGGTGCCAGTGCAGAGGTACACATAGACAGGGTGAACAGTGGTGACAGCAGTGCCAGTGTAGAGGTGCACAAAGGCAGGGTAAACAGTGATGACAGCAGTGCCAGCACAGAGGTGCACAAAGGAAGGGTGAACAGTGGTGACAGCAGTGCCAGTACAGAGGTCCATGAAGGAATGGTGATCAGTGGTGACGGCAGTACCAGCGCAGAGGTGCACAAAGGCAGGGTGAACAGTGATGACAGCAGTTGTAGGAACACTGATGGTCATAGCAACAATTTGACCATCAATGAACCTTTTCAAATAAATATAACAACAACTCCAGATATCTCTTCCATGAATCAGAATAACTACATCTCCTTAGAGTCCTTGCAACGATTTCAGCAATGGACACCTGGCTTAAATCATGAAGAATGCTGGATAAATGATGAGGTGAGCATCAAACAGAAATCAATTTGCATTACTGTACAGTTGTACAAATAGAACTTACTTCTTTGAATTTTTACCTAACTTTGTGTCTCTTTGTAAACTTTTTACTTTTTTGAGACGTTCATGTTGTGATCATGTATTTGGGTATCACAAGAAAATAAGGACATCATGACTGCTGTATTGGCATGAAACAAAAGATTTGATAATTTTGGTATTTTGTTTTACTTAAGGACATGTAGCTACACAATATTCATGAAACAGGTATAACTGCACTCTAAGAGAAATACAGTGTACCTCAACCTCTGACTGTTTTAGCTGTTATGGAAGTTTTAATTTGTTTGCTATCTTGAACAGTAATTGCTTGTCCACTGTACCAATAGTTAATTATTCTTAGAGAGAAGAAAGAGTTTGAATGTCTAGCCTATGCTGATCCTTTAGAGAAGAAATGAATATTATAGTTTACATTAATCATAATATTTTACATGTACATGTGTCCATATATATATCTGTTTAGAGAATTCACTCATGTTCAAAACTGTCAGTTTCAAGAATTTCATATCAATGTTTTCTTTTTCCTAGGGGATAAATACATATAATGCTCTTCTTGCAATGAAGTTCCAAAGGATGGTGAGATTATTGCATTGGCCGTATTTTTTCATTTTATTGTCAAAAAAGTAATACATATGAGTTACTGTTTTATCCTTCCAAATTTAAAGGGAAAGCCAGTCTACATCTTCAGCTCATTTTTTCTCCAACGTTGGAAGAAATGGGAAGGAAGTACACCAGAAAAAATTCTTCATTCTGTCTGTCAGGTAAGTGGTACATGTAGTGTGCATTTGTTAGTTAATTTCATAATTTGCATTAAACAACCACTCACACGAATGAACTGAAACTTTTGGGCTTCCTCTCAATCTGCAAAGTTCCATGATTTGATATTGAAGTAAAATCTCCTCAAGAGGACAAGACATTTGTCATGTTTGTCTTAACCTTATTTCAGATAAACATCATCTATGGCCTCTAGCTTAACTAGATTAATGCAATCCTTGTTCCTATTAGTTATATACAATGTATTAAACTGTACTTTTAAATAACTATTATTTCTGTTGAAGGTCAATTTATTGGAGAAGGAGGCATGGGTCATTCCTATTAACCACAAAGCTCATTGGAAAGTAATTGTACGTTTTTCAAAAGTTTAGTAATTACAGTATTATTTTGTACATTTTGTGTGAAATTTAAACAAAATTAATGGTGAAGTAGCAGTTGACAGACAAAGAAGTTAGTTTTGCTTTGTGAGATTCTTATTGACTGTGTACTCTATCCAGATTGTTAACCTGATCACTAAGTCAATGTGCCTTTATGATTCCATTGATCATAAAGTAGATGACGTTGTGGAAGAAAGTCACTTCCAAGCTGTAAGGTAAGGTTGGTATTTAATGTTTATTTAAATATGACATCTTAACTTTTGCTGTAAAAGTTATGGTTGATCTGCCCAAGCTGTTGCTACGTGCCAGTAGCAGCTCCAAGGTCAAGGCCATTGCTTGCATGTTGGTCACTTACATTGTAGTGGAGCTACCCATGGCCAGTGGCCTGCAGGACAGCAAAGCGGAGCACCATACCTATAGAAACCCGTCAACACTGCTTTTCTCATGGTAAAAATGGCTGTGGGACATACAAACCAAAACGAGGCTTAATTTTTCGTGCTCCATTCTGCAGCTTGTAATTTCACATTCAGTTGGTTTCTTCGTTTTGCGCAAAACAACTTCATCTTCTTTGATCGAAGTTTGTCTTAATGTTTACATTCATGTAAAAAGCATAAAAATCAAGAACTTGTCAAAAGATACTCCGGAAGGTGAATTTTCAAGTGATGAAAGGAAGAGCGAAAGATTTTTCTCCAGAGAAGCTTCAAACTAATGGACCGATTGTGCGGTTCAAAAGACAGTACCATTCAACGCTTCAACGGCTTTCACTTTACCGTGGCATCTTGCCTCTCACCAAGAAAGGTCACTTAACAATTCACCTGTATTAATGGGAGGAACAAGTAGCTCAAACTCTGTGGAAGAGCGCTCTTTCTTTGGACAAACTGTTTGCTATTTTTGCGGA
The DNA here is from genome assembly GCA_016490735.1 of Pachyseris speciosa. Lineage (NCBI taxonomy): Eukaryota > Metazoa > Cnidaria > Anthozoa > Scleractinia > Pachyseridae > Pachyseris > Pachyseris speciosa. The sequence goes on from JAEMWC010000025.1 coordinate 1,428,337, forward strand.
TGCTTGTTTTTACTCTACTGAAGCTTACATAGTTTCAAGTGGTAGAAACCTCTACAACAAAGGACAGTGAGGTACATTAAATATATAGGAGCTTAACATTTGGTTTAATCGTTGTTGCTTTTGTTTAGGAATGAAACTTGTATTTTTCTCTCGACTGGATATAAATAACAATCATCTGCACTTGTTTTGGATGCAAAGAAGTAGTTGATAATTGTTTGTTTGTTTTGTTACATTGTTTTCTTTGTAAGAGAACGAGTGTTTTTACTCGGCTTGGCTGACTGTTTTTCGACCTTGGTGCCTGAACAGCGTTAAGAAACTTTTGCCCTTATCTTATTAACATGTAATCGCAATGAGTCCTTGTAAAATCAAGGATTAAAGGCGGAAACTCAAGCTCGCATAAAAAAAAAAAAAAGAAAAAGCTGATCAAGTGCATGTGCATGTGCACATCTCAAAATCTGACATATAGTTGTCAAAATGCTGTCAAAAATGTCAAAAACCAGCGCGTTTCACTCGTCATTTTGACTTTCTTGATAGTGGTGATACCTAACGCGTATGATTCTCCCACAACAGGGTGATTTAAAACTATGTACAACCACTGAGTTTGTTTTCTAGTCCTCAACTGCTGACCATCAAAAACAGAATTTAGCATTAAGTCAGCTGTCCCTTAGAACACTTTTGACTTTTGTCTCTCAAAGCAGCCTTTGATTAGTTAATATTGGGAGATGCTAATTACCAGTAAGCCAAGCATTGACCAAAAATGGTTCAAATGCTGATAAGGATTTGTTTTTCAAGACCATTTTCTACCAGTTGTCACTTACGTGTGTTGATTCATTATGACTGTTCAACATTACATGCAGTTTTGACCGAGTGACGATCAGTTTTGAAAGTTATAATAATAATAATAATAATAATAATAATAATAATAATAATAATATTTATAACAATATTTCTAATTTCCGTATGTTAAGGAAGTTCCTCGATTTGATTGCATTGTATTGACTTCATTTGCAGAAATTTCATTCAAAGAGTCCACAATTTTTTGGGAAAAAAATGGACTTCCTGTGACTGGAAGCAGTGCATTGAGAAAGGAACCCCAAAGCAGCGCAATGCATTTGACTGTGGAATTTTTTCTCTTAAGGTGACGTTACTCTTCACTCCTATTAGTTCACCATAATATGACTGTAATAACATAATTATTTACAGAGCTTTTCTGATTTGAGAGGAAGGTCATGCCCCTTCAATTTTAGGAGTAGATGATATGCCTGTTATCAATTGGATTTAATTAACTGCATATTCATCATATATCCAACAAGCATGACTAGAATAAAAAACAACACCCGCAACTTAGCACTAAATCTCACTAATTTTAGGTTTCTCTTGTCACCAACGTGCACCCTCATGACACCATCTTGTTAGGACACGATATAGCGACGGCACATATACATAGATGGTTGCTTAGCCAATCATAACTCTTAAAGTACATTATAATTATAACTGATGCTTCAGTTTTTAATACCGTAATAGGCATTAGTCTTGAAAAGTTATATTTTTCCTCTTAATCTCTATAGTTTGTGGACTACGTGATATCTGGAAAAAAATTGTCTTTCAGTCAGGTAAAACTTCTCTATTTACTATAATAATGTTTCGTGATATGTGAACAGAGTGTGACTGACTTTGCTCTGATGTTGCATCAACAGGGCCCGCACAGCAAGTTTGCAATTGGGGGGAGGGGGAATGGGACTGGCTCACTTTGAATGCATTTAAACTTGTGTGAGTCAACTTGTCTTGGGGGGTCCAGGGACATGCTCCCCCAGAAAATTTTTCAATTAAAGTCCTCTGAAATGGCTAGAAAAAGGAATGGCTATAAAACTAACACAGTGTGGTGAAACATACTTTCAGCAACAAAAAGCGGTGTTTTAAAACAAGAATTTACTTCCTTTTTTGCTTAACTAATCATAACTGGCAATTAGTGAAGTATCCACAAAGCTCAACTCAACATGATTCAGCCCCTCCCCCTGCACGGTGCCTGATTATTAGATTCAGCCTGCTGGTTGTCACTTTAGTCTGGCCGCTCATTCTAAGAACTAATCCTTGAGTTAAATATGTTGAAAACAAATACTTCAAAATGGGATTATAATTGTTTTCATGTGACAACTTACAACCTCCTAATTTTAAAAGTGCACTGTTTTTGCAGAGGTTATAATTTTGTAATATAATACTAACATCCATTTTTGGCTTTGGGGCAGTACCTGTTGAAATCAATTTCCTGTAGAAGGCAAACTTTGATTTCAAGAACACACTCCAACATCTTTTCAATGTATGACCAAAATACCACAACTCCAGCTGTATAAAATATTGAAGCAACTAGCATTTTTCAACACCGCTTTAACATTTCTGGAATTTGTTTTCTATTTTGAAGTCAGGAACCAAACGCCAGTCAAAAAGAGTGTTGAGGTTTCCTTTATTCCATTCAAAAGTTAGACCATTTGTGACCCTCCAGTAGCACAACACGCTTAGTGTGTCCAAACACACACATTATATACATATTTAATTCGTAAAACAATCAAGGACACACCATCTTTTGTTTAGGTTTTGTTAGCACACTAACCCTTTGTTTTGGCTAAGCGTGCATGTGATCGATGTCACGCTTAGTGTGCAAGTTAATTGACACAATAACACGCTAAAGTGAAACAAAACATAGCTTAATACAGGTCTAACTTTTGTTCAATAGAAGTCTTTTATACAGGTAAACACGAAAAGTGACAAATGAATCTAAACACCTTAGATTTCAGACTCCATGTACATCAATGATTTAACATTGTTGAAGTGCACAAAATATCCAATACGAAATATGTGGAAATGCTTTCTAAATGTATTTAAACATTTTTAAAGCGTAAGACTGAAGATATCGTGCGAGTTTAAAAGATATGCTCCTTTTGAAAGTAACAGCTAGGTTTCTGTCTTATCCGTGTGAATGCATGGAATATATCAGGCAAAAAGGACGACTTCGCCAAAATGAAGCCAGCCATACACTGCAGAATTTCGAGGAAACTGTCAGACAAAGCTGTCGAACACACGCAAGTGAAATTTGCGACATATGTAAATTACACTTTTTACTGCCAGTCTGAAAGGCAACATTTGCTGTCCTTTTCTTAAATAACCATTGATGCAATGCATTTGGATATTAAAATAAACACGTTTCATTCAAAACTTTTACAGAATGGCAAGAGTTCGAGTGGCGCGTTTAGTTAAAATGAAACATATTTCTCAAAGCAAACTTGTGTTTACATTGCGGCTAGACGCGAAGGCGCCACTCAAAAATATTTTTGTTATTTATTTTCGTTATTAATAACATTATTTCTAACACTGAAAACAGCTTCGCAAATGCAGCTTTATTTATGTCAAAAGTTTCTGTTAATGTCACTATTCCGTAAATTGACAAACAACTTGAGTGTCACGCAATACAGAAATATGCTTAAGATAAAATACACAGACAGCAAAATGGCGTAAATTGGGGGGACACATCCCTGTGGCAGGTTATTCGCAACTTCGGGTTGTACGCATAAAAACAAGAAGAGCCTCACTTACCTCCCCATAAACGTGGGTAAGGTAAGAGTATTGGCAGAGCCTTACTTATCTCCCCAGCACCGCACGGGCTGGATCGGACAAGATAAGAGCAAAGGTATAAGATGGCAAGACACAAGCAATGCCAAGAGCTTGGGGGAAGTCGCTACGCAGACTTAACCGAACCACAAGGGAGGGGACCCCAAGTTTAATAGGGCTTACATGAACTACAGCAAACCTCCTCCAAGGGGAGGGAGGGCGGGAAACAAAACTGCTACAAAGTTGACTTTCGTGCAATACGACTAGAATAACGCCCTGGTGTGGCATTCAGTAGCTTTTATAGCAAGACAGTGTCTGAAACTATGGCCAATAGGTAGAGTTCTACTATAAACAACGTAGACACAACGTGGCAAACTGCTCGCTATGAATAGAGCTCACAAAAACAAGAACCAATCCAGGGAGAGGTAAGATTGTAGTTACAGACGTTTCACGAGATACTTTAACAATTTTTAGCCATGAAAGGCTTTTATCCTAAACTTATGAATAGAGTACATTCATTCATGAATAAGGCTTTCACTATAGACCTAAGCTTACGAGTGGGCTAACCTGCCCGACCCATCACCCCCACGGCGTCACGTTCCATTAACTGCATTTTACCGCTCAGTAAAAGCTTTATTAAAGTAAACAAGTTTCATTCAAAACTTTTAATAATAGTAATAATAATAATAATAATAATAATAATAATAATAATAATAATAAAAAAAGTGATGGCACCACTCAAAAATATTTTTACATTGCATTATTTTTGTAATACTTAATTATTTCCAACACTGAAAATGGCTTCGCGAATGCAGCTTTATTGTGTCAAAAGTTACAGTTGTCAATTCCAATACACACTTTTTGTTGGAAAATCTCTTGGTTCAAACAGCTGATATATTTTTCATAGATCACAAATTGAAGCCGTCTGACTCTGATGAACATGGGGAAGCAGCGCTTGTGATGGAGTACTGGGTTTATAGTTTCTTTTGCCTTTCAGACATTTCACTGAACGTTCCTTCTGCCTTCCGCAATGTTGCACGCTAGTGTGATGTGTCATCTTGCACGCTAGCTTTTGTTTTCGAAGGTTAACATGTTTTCCATGTTTGCCTGCTCATGCTTCATTGTTTAACTGTGCATGCTTTATTGTTTTTAGTGTGTCATATGAAACAAAGGCATCAGCTTATTAAAGTGTGCTCTTGCGTGCTTTACAAGCGTGCTATGGCCGATTTCTTTTGCTTTTAAGTGGAAGTGTGTTGTGAGCGTGCTATGATCTTTGTCCCTGAAATCATGTGGAGGGTCACATTTTCAATATTGACTGGCCAGGCAGAACTCACTCTCCCGAATCATGTAATTCAAGATTTGTTGAAGGCACACGGTAATCTGCAAGTAGGAACTCTCCATATCTGACTGAAATTTGATAGACTGCCTTGGACATGGAACTCTTGAAAGTGACCTGTTCAAGTGAACAACAAATTCAAGAATTCAAAGAAAAAAGTGTCAATGAATTTGACAAAAGAAAAGGCAAGAAAGAAAATTGACAATTTTTGACCTTGAAGATACACAGTCAAGTACACTACAGTGAGTGCTTGATTCTAGGGTTCGATTTTCTAGGGATGTTGACAGGGGATATGCATTGAGAAGTATGGATATATCAAACCTTTTAACCAGCTTCTCTAGGACTAATTTATGTAAATTTAGCTTTATGAGGAGAATAGTTGGGGAATGGAATAGTCTCCCTCTTGACATTAGAGAAGCATCATCTGTGGCAGATTTTAAGTCGAAGGTTTCTACTTTTTTAACTCTTTGAATTTCTGTATATACATTGTACATTATACATTCTGTATATTAGGTCTATAGATAGGTTGGAGTTTCCTCCTAGAATAGTGCTGCGGCACTTTTTGATGATTCTTCCCATTTCAACACATTATCACGTTTTTATTGTTGTTGTTGAAATAAAGCTGAATTTAAAAAAATTGCTTTGCTCAGGACTTAATCCCAGCATGCAAAAAACTATGCATAAACACAGCAATTCCTTCTAATCTATAGGTGTATTACACACTGTACTTGTACTGTTGTAGTGAGAGGAAAATGAATCTCTTCAGTATTGCATTATGTATACTTGTATTTCAGTCAGACTTTGCATATATACTTATTTCTGTTCATGTGCTCATATTCATAGGATGATGTGACAAGGTTTAGGGGGCAAATGGCAAAAGAAATTGTAACAATGAGATTAAGGTTTGTTAAACTATAAATTATAATATATCAGTATTTCTTTTGTTGCAAAATGGACGGTTTCTGTCACAAAGATCTCTGATGAAACCATAAATTTAAATCAACAGATCAGAAGAGCCTCTGAATGAACAAATGCATCAACCAGTTTGTACATCTGGCATTCCAGTTGTGTCCAAAGATCAGCTTTTGAATGGTATTCTCAGCATATTTTGTTTTTATTTGTATAACATATAGCTATTATGTCAAGGGCAATTTGACCTAACATGTGGAAAGGTACATGTACCCAAATGAATTACTATTAGCCATGTTCTAATAATAACAATAATAACCTTTTATTTACCCTCTGTAGTATTTATAGCACAAACGCTAGTGGGGCCGAGCAAATACAGAAACAAATTAAATCAACTGAACTGAAATCAAATGAAATCAAATCAAATGTTGGTTTTTCGGGAGAGGGGAAAACCGGAGTACCCGGAGAAAAACCTCTCGGAGCAGAGTAGAGAACCAACAAACTCAGCCCACTTATGACACTGAGTCCGGGAATCGAACCCAGGACACATTGGTGGAAGGCGGGCGCTCTCACCACTACGCCAGCCCTGCTCTAAACAAGCAAGGGCCTGGGAACAAATCCAAATTTCATTGAAAATCAAAGAAATTGAACTAAATTGATTCTCACATGAAAGCAAAAATAAGCAAATAAGCAGTTTCAGCAAGTTTGAGTACATTTGGTTGAAAAGCTGCCACATAACATGCATTTAAAACTTAAAAAATCCCATACAAATGTCTCTATAATTTTTGGAAAGTGTGTCCCTCCAAACCATACAAAGTCTCCAATTTTTACAATTTTCAAAAGCATTTTTTTTCAGTTCCAATACAACTGAACAGCATCAAAGTTGATTGGGTGACCATTTTTGAGATGCTCTTTCATGCAGTGGAAACAATTTTTTTCCAGTCGATAAATTTTAAAACCTCATTCCCAGGCCCTTACTCGTTTAGAACATGGCCAATTGAAGGTGCTAAAAAAACTGTGACAACTACACGAAAAGACAAATAAATGTAAGAAAATTGTACACTGTAATTATCATTAAACAAGTTTGAAAAAATTCAGGGCTTCAATGAGATTCGGACCCTGATGACCTCCGCAGTTCTGGTGCAGTGCTCTACCAGCTGGGATATGAAGCCACATCTTTTGGGAGCAGTTCAATTTACAGGGCTCATGTTTTCCTGTGAACAGATTTGAAGTCAGATCTGCCACACCGCAACAACAATAACAATAACTTTATTTAAATAAGGCATTTAACAATTAACAGTCAGGACTGAAACATACAGTAAGTGGCCCTCGTTAATACTGCATATTTTTCCTGTCAGGGCCGATGTGCATGAATCAAATTCCAGAAAAAGATAATGAAGCTGACTGTGACAGTGATAAGGTGAATGCAATTTCTTCTGTCTTGGTAGCTGTTGAGGGGAAACAAATAAAGGAAATCAATATTCCCACTTGTTCTTGATGGATGTGTAAGCTGATTACCAAATGAATGCAGCACTGTGCACCTTGTCCAGTACCTCAAAATGAAAGAATTTGAATAACATTGTTCTCATCTGTTTAATGACCAGAGTCCTCGACTCAAATGATGTTTTATATGTAATCCGTCACAATTCCAATCAGTTTCCTTTGGTGTTTGCAAGTACATAGTATGTACATGTACACTATAAACATTTCATGGTCTCTGAAATTGCACCAAATGCTGTCATACAAATCCAGCTTTACAGTAGTTGATCAAATCAAAATGTTTTTACCTATCTGTTCATTAACCTTTGAACAAAGATAATTTGAAACTGCTGGGTCTGTATTCAATATAGTGTGGGTAGTCCTGAATAGTACTGTTGTATTTTACTGAGGTTTCAAAATCCTTAGCAAAAGGGTCGAAATGAAACTGAAGACCAATTGAAGACCAAATTTACAGTATGTTAACTGCTAATGTTTTAGATATGTGAACTGCAGGCCTACTGAACATTGAAAATATTACTATTCATTTAACAAAAATCCCTTAACTGTAAACATATTTCATTAATGCAGTCTTCTAACAGAAGCCAGAGTGAATTTTAATGCATTGTATTGGTGTTAGGAATTTGTTGCTAATAGTGCAAGTGATGCTGAAAGTGAAGAGTTCGATTGTGCTGCAAGTGACACATACATGCCTTCACTTATTAACAGGCTACCTATGGAGGCCTCATCAGGTATGGATTGAAAAGGCTTCACATGTTATAGGCTAGTTTCGAATTGTGGGAGAACAAAAGAACAGAGTCGAGGTTGAGGGGAATAATTTGCATTTTCTTTTGTCAAAAACAAAGGAAAATGCAAATTATTCCCCTCAACCTCGACTCTGTTCTTTTGTTCTCCCACAATTTGAAACTAGCCTATTATTCTATTTAATCAAAACTGATTTAGATGTTAACATTGGTACTATTGTTAAATGAGATGCCTTGTTATACATGTACAGCCACAAAAAATTAAAAAAGAAAATAAATTACATGAATTACAAAGTTAATGGCATTATAAAGATGACTGAAAAAGACCTACCATTCTCAATCCTTGAAATTATTAACTGGGTGGGCATGAGGCCCTTCTACATGTATTTACAAAGTTTTCTGCAACAATGGAAATTTCGAAAACTTTCCAAATGCAGTTGTAATTAATCCTGAATTGTACTAGGAGTCATTGTGATCATGTAATTATCACATACTGCTACAAGCAAAATTTTCTCATTTAAGGCTGTCAAGTTGACATTGAAAAACAGCCAGCCCAGCGGCATCAAAATGTTCACTAATTTCTCCCAGGCAAACAAACATTTCAATTACTTCTTTGCGTTCTAGGTGAGAATAATTGCATTCAGTTGAAAGAAAAATAGGAGTGTCATTTGTAAACAAAAGAAGCAATGATTAAACCAAATGTTCAATATTCAATTAATTTGATTCACCTGTGTTATAAAGGTTTCTGCCAGTTGATAACATGCATCTGTATTTAAATGGCAAACAGTTAACCCAAGGAAAAAATTTGTGCAGTAACCTCTTCAACTGAATTTGATCTGCTCCTTCTTCTCATTATTGGTATACAATTCTGTGTCCTTCTTATTTAATTAAACTAATTTACAAAAGAAATGTTCTTTTTCTGTACAGTACATTAAGAGAATTGTGCAATCAATCACTATGTTGTAAAATAATTGGTTCATACTTTTAGCAATGTGTTTATTAAGCTACAGATGCACTTGGCGAGTTTGGAGAGCACTCAAGAAGCCAGATTCTTGTGCTTCTGACTTGTGCTCTCCAAACTTGCTACATGCATCCATAACTCGACGTACATGTACATCATGTGCAGATGCTAAGTATGAACCTGCAATTCTGAAATGCAGTATATAGATCGGTAAAACAATCGTTCACCTTGGTGTCAGTGAACGTAGTGGAAATTTATCTATTTGGTTAATATCCTTCACCAATAACCTCTTCTTCAGCAAATAATGTTTTAAACTTAATATTTATTGACTGTGACTCCAAGTGCTTTACATCTAAAACAGCCTTTGGAAATAACGAGATTGAAATTCAGATTGTCTAGGCCCTTGAATATATTTCTTGTGAGATTCTTTTAATATTATTCATGCTTGCTTCACTTTTGGGGTCGGTACAAAACGTGGACTCCCCTTCTGGAACCCCTTCTGGACCCCCATCTGGACCCCATTCTGGACCCCTTTCTGGACCCCCTTCTGGACCCCCTTCTGGACCCCTCGATTTTTCTGTTGAAAAATAATAAAATGATATGTAACAGTCTTCGCTTTGGATTTCAACTTCGGCCGGTTCATTGATAGTTACAGACAGTATTACAGTAATCGCGAACATTACCACAGCCAGTTGCCATTTTCATCCCAAGAAAGACTTGCTTTGAATTTTGCTGAATTTGCGTCGCTGACTTTTGTTGTTGTTACCAAATACTTTAGAATTTTCTCGCAAAGGTTAGATAAACGTTAAAGATGCAAATTACTGTTCAGCTTTCAACTGGGTTTCGAAGAATGTGAACCGAGCTCAAAAACTATCTTTTCTTTCTGTTTGGATTAGAATAAGCACTTCTAGTTAATGTTATCACTGCAGCAAAAAGGTGAGCAATGTTTTCTTCCACACTGGCAAAATATAGTCGAAAGCTTGCTCTGAAAATGCCTAGCACGTGACATAAATCTGCCACCGATAATAATTTTCACATTCTCCGAAAGCCAGTTGAAAGCTGAACAGTAATTTGCATATTTAACGTTTATCTAACCTTTGCGAGAAAATTCTAAAGTATTTGGTAACAACAACAAAAGTCAGCAACGCAAATTCAGCAAAATTCAAAGCAAGTCTTTCTTGGGATGAAAATGGCAACTGGCTGTGGTAATGTTCGCGATTACTGTAATACTGTCTGTAACTATCAACGAACCAGCTGAAGTTGAAATCCAAAGCGAAGACTGTTAAATATCATTTTATTATTTTTCAACAGAAAAATTGAGGGGTCCAGAAGGGGGTCCAGAAGGGGTCCAGATGGGGGTCCAGATGGGGGTCCACGTTTTGTACCGACCCTTTTGTCTTTGTAGAGTCTAGACTGCTTGCCCTTGGGAGTGAAATTAGTATGCCTTTTGGTAATTCAGAGAGTGATGTAAATCAAGATGGTGATGTTGAAGATCTGGATGAGGAAATTCAAAAATCTGACAGTAAGTTTTGATAGCTTCTTTTATGTGAGTGAACCTGCAGGAGTTATGCACATGTCAGCGGGTGGGGTCGATCCCCGGGCTAACCAGGGGGATTGTAAAATCAGTCAAGCAAACTTGAGGAATTTCCCCGGGGGGTCGGGGAAACTCTCAAGACAAAGTCCCCTGGGTTAGGTGTCTCTCAGCTGAAAATTCCCGTCACATCCTTTTCAAACTTGTGAATTCCCCCACCCTCTAATCTTTGATTGTAAAACAATGTCTAGATTGTCCCCTACCCTTGGGCAAATAATCCCGTCCATCTCCTTGTATTCCCCCACATATCTCCCTGGTAGGCCCGGGGGTCTACCCCACGGGGAAGCCGATGACATGTGCATTACGGTAATAAAGACAAGTCATGAATTTTAATAGACACAGTTTGAGTCTTACTTGTTCCCAAGATGTGCGTCGCGTAGAATTCACGGTCACAGTCAGGACTTTAACAGGCTATAAAAAGCCGCATTTGAGCCATGTGGTGATCTTTAAAATATGGCGGAATTGTAAGATTTTAAAGACTTTGCTTGTTGTTGCGACTGATCATGATTCGTAACGATTTCTAAATGGGTACCACCGGAATAGATTTGACGAGAAACAGCATATTCAAGATCTTACCTTAGATAAATACAGGTTACCGGATCGCTCTGGTTTTTCCCGCTAAACATTAAGCTCGATCTCGCCGTTTTAGTATGGAGAAGCACGTTCGAGGACTTTCATCGAAGGATCAGCGGAGAATGCGAAGGGTACCGATGGAAAATGCTGATGTCTATCATATATCTTCATTGAAGCTATCATAGTCCTTCAATCCAGGGAATACTTTAAAAACTGGTTTTTTTTTTTTCTTTTTTTCCCTTTACATTCAGCCTGAGCCCGTCAGGGGAGGTCCAAGCGAAGAAAATTTTCAGAAACTTGTTGTAAAGTCGTATACAATTTTTCTCGCATCGACCCGTCTGTTACTTTCTCTTTCAAAGTTATGTCATGTAAGACTCCATGCATTGTCCTTTCCTTCATGTATGCGTCACGGTCAACAACGGCAAAAACTGACCCTCACCCCGTCTGGAGTTTTTTTAGCTGACCGCGACGAAAAAATTTAGTCTTCAGCAGTCATTAAAAGGATTAGTTGGCCTGACGTAAGCAGAATCATACCAGAACTGAGATGCATTATTTAGAAAGTATTTGTTTTTACTCCTACTCTTAGGTAACAAAAGGCAAAGCTCAAAAAGAAAACGGCTGTTTACCAGTTCCTCTTCCTCTGACGAAGACAACAACAATACATCCAACTCACCAGGTACATGTTAAGGAGTATGATTGCAGTCAGTTGAACCCACTTACCTATGACGTATGTTTTGTTTTGTGGCATCCATTTAGAAATTTCAATACGCCAAGCCTTTCGAGCTTCCTAAACCAGCTATGGCGCCGAGGGCACAATCCTCTTCCACTACTAAAAAAATGATTGATTGACAATGAACCCTGAATTAAAGAAATTACGAGCTTTTAGATCACCATTCTATTTTTAATTTTTATGAATGAAATGACTATTCGCAAATTTCATCACTTAGATAAATTTTTTTACATCTTTGGGAAACTTTTCACATTACTTGCTTGTACATTGTGCACTTCATTTTGAAAAGAAATACAACCCACATCATGGATCATTATTTTCAGTGTCTGTCCGATGTGCACAGAGAAAGGAAGACAACACCAGAGTTTATGACAAGAGGCAAGCTTGTTATTACTGTGGCGCTTTGCTCTCTAAAATTGCAAGGCATTATGAGCTCAAGCACCAGAGTGAAAGGGAAGTTGCCATTGCCCTTTCCTTCAATAAAGGCTCACCAACAAGGAAAAAACACCTTGAAAAACTTCGGTTATTGGGGAACTATCATCACAATTTAACTGTACTACAGACCGGAAAAGGAGAACTGGTTGTCTTGAGGCGTCCTACTTGTGATAAGGCGTGTAACCCTTCTGATTTTCTTCCATGCAATTACTGCCTTGGTTTCATAAAGCGTCAAGAGTTATGGAAACACGTCAAATCCTGCAAGTTTAAACCACAAGATGAAAATCCTGCAAAATACCAGAAGGTACAGGAAAAAGCGAAACAATTGTTATATCCCGCTATTTGCAGCGACGGAAGCACCAGCATACTAAGCAAATTGTTCACAACCATGAAAAACGATCAAGTTTCTCTCGTAGCTAGAAATGATTGGCTGATCAAGGAAATTGGAGTTTTGCTGGTTGAAAGGCATGGAGGAACACAAAACAACTTTGTCTCGCAAAAAATGAGGGAACTTGCCAGGCTCTTGCTTCAACTTCGAGAAGCAGATTTCAGTCCTAATGCCCAGCTTTCAGATTTCATTAAGCCAGCAAAGTTTGATATTGTTGTTAGCGCCGTAAAGGTGATTTCAAAATTTCATTTTGAAGCGGGTGTTCAGAATGTCGCAACTCCATCATTACCTTTGAAAATTGGGCATTCCCTTAAAAAGTGCGTTAACTTCCTTCGCGGCAACGCCTTACGCAGAAAGGATAAGGAAGCGCAGGAAGATGCAGAAAATTTTGAAAAGCTTATAGAATCAGAGTGGAGCCATCGTGTTTCGCACCATTCCCTCGGCACTCTTAGTACAAGAAAATTTAACAAAGTGGAACTGCTGCCACTTGCAGAGGATCTAGAGAAGCTGAGGAAGAGTGTCCTTTCAAAGATGTCTTCTAGTGCACAAGTCCTTCAAGAAGAGAAGCCTCAATTACAAGTTTGGAGCCAATTAGCCCAAGCTACCCTGGCCAGACTAGTTATGTTTAACAAAAGGAGGGCAGGAGAAACATCGAAGATGCTTGTAGAAAACTATCTTAATCGACCAGACTGGACGCAAGCCAACAACCCTGAAATAATGTCAACGCTAAGCGACTTTGAAAGGGAATTGTCCAAGAGGTAAGTGGAGAAAAAAAAGCTAAGACTTGAGTTTAAGGACACTTTTCATTTGTCAAAACTACATGGCCAGACCAGTCATTTCGATCGAAGATGAAGGTAACTGAATTAAAGAACTGGTTCAATGCAAGTCCATCCAAAATAGTCCACACCATTCTCACAATGTACGTACTCTTTGGAAGAATTGGTAGCCAGTGCAGTTCTGACGAATGAATGCCTGCTTAGGTTTGCTAATCAGAGCTAATCATTTATTTTTCCAAGAAATTTAATAAGTAGTACTTGAAACAACAAGTACATCATGCAAGTATTGTACTCATATTTAATTTACTAGTGTCATAATGTACGTGCTTTATTGTGGAGGATTGATTTAGTCAAGTTGACCTTAATTGCTTCCGTCAGTTTTTTTTTACAGACAGCAAGTGTTTTTATTCTGAATGTTGCTCATCTTTTAAACCCCCACTGAACACGATGGAACTATGGTCAAATAATATTTTGCCTTTCTTTGTAAAGATGAGTTCTGTTAACGCTAATTATTGCCGTTCCATTTCAAAGAGCATTGCTGTATCATCTTATATACAATGGACTGAGGTTAGTATTAGAGCACAGATGTGCAAATGACGTCATAGGGAGCAAAAATATTCTCACAAACAACGTGTAAAACAAATGTATTCTATTTGGCCTGGTGTGTCTGCGTCAAAACATGATAAGAACATCCGTCACACTACTCGCCTACGGCTCGTAGCTTACCTCTTTGTTCAGCCTTACCGTATTTTAACGTCATTGGTGCGTTATAACAGTACGCACACACGGCTCAGTTAAGTAGTTTCTTTTTTTGTTGAAATATGTTTTGTTAAAACTAGAAACCCCCCTTCTTTGCCATATTCTTAAACAGATTGGATATGGTTGAGATCAGGGGCAAGCATGGAAGGAAAGTGCCTGTTATTTTGACTGGTGAGATGACCAGCAGCATCGATCTTCTTATTAAGACAAGAAAGGCTGTGGGCATCCCGGATGAAAATCCGTACGTATTTGCTAGACCAAACAGGCAATCATTGGAGTACATGCGAGCCTGGGATTGTCTAAGAAAATTATCCGCACAATGTGAGCCACCTCTATCGAACCCTGCCAACATGAAAAGCACGAAACTGAGGAAATATATTGCCACTATTTCCCAAGTACTGTCTATGGAAGAGAAAGAAGTGGACTGGCTTGCGAGGCACCTAGGCCATGACATTCGTATCCACAGGGACTTCTACCGGCTTCACGAATCAACAATTGAAATCGCGAAAGTCAGCAAACTTCTTCTCACTGTAGACCAAGGGGAAATAGGTAAATTTGCTGGGAGAAGTTTGGAAGAAATAGATCTAAATGGTAAGTGTGAAAAAGTTTACTTCTTTGTGTAGGTAGGAATTGAAAGTGTCGCTATGTTTGCAAAGATCACAAATGCGGGGATGATGAAAGCAGAGTTTGTCTGAACCTTTCCCTCTCGGATCTTGGATGCAAGAACTGATTGAGTTCTATACAAATAAGTACCATATAACATCGGTTTAACTAGCCAAGCCAGTAGGAACACTCTTACAAAAAAATTGCGCTAAATTTTAGAAAACAATAACTAGATTTCAAATTTTAAGTAATGGTTGCCCTATGGTACAACACAGAGGATTTTCTGCTTCATTTGCTTCCTGACAACAGCTGCAGCCATTACACGTCATCAAATCCAAAATGGCCGCGCCCGGGAAGTTTGAAAAAAAAAAAAAAAAGGCGATGGCGATGATGATATCGACTTTTTTTTGTACAGTTAAATGTTATATCCACGTTTTAAAACAAAATTTAAAATCTAGTATTTATTTCCTTCAATTTAGCGTCAATTTGTTGTAAGAGTGGCGGTTCCTTTTAGACCGCATAGCATTGAAAAACCTACGTATCCTCGTTGCACTCTATTTTACATGCTAGCCAACATATTTAGTGGTATTAATTTAGATTCGTATTTTTCAATTAGAAATCGCGGACCCAGATCTATCTGATACAGATAGTGAACTTGATGACGATGACGACGATGATGACGACACTGAAGTTAATGAAAGATCCTGCTCAGGTGTGTGCGTTTTTCCTGTGTACGTGAAATACAAGCACTCAGCCGGTTTGAACTAACACGGGAAAGAGGCGCGAAGCCCAGCTCACTATCGAAAATCTAGAAAATCAGTGAGTGTCCTCTGAAACCCCGCAACCTCACATATGAGGGACTTAGAGTGAGCAGCATGTTTTGCCATGGCAGTGGAAGTCATCTAAAACATATAAATCATCAATGAAGGTACATGAATAACATCTTACCTTATTTTTAAATATTTTTTTTTCCATTTACACGTTGTTTAAAGTACCTGAAGGTATTTTTAGAACACAAAAGATGACCGCTGGTGTTGATCAAGATCTTGATTTTGCAGACTGAATAGAAATATACTGAAGCAATTATGATTACGCGACTGGGCCAAAAGATAAGGCGCATAGGCGATCTTACGATCGTCTAGCCACAATTTATCTAAACAGTGTTTAAAGAGTGCTACGCTAGAAGAAAAAATGTTGTGATGGTATGGTATTATTGTATACGAGACAACACATTGAGAGTCAGTGTGTAGTTCGTGTTTCAACCAGACCAATAGAGCTTCATGGCCACAGGAAGAAAGGGTTTTGTCATGACGCTGTTGTATGTTTTTGGTTTCCGGTCTTTGAAATTAACAATTGTTTTGCACTCATCTCTCTTATAGTGAGTTATCAGCACAATGCAAATATCAAAATTGCTTTGTTAACAACCATGCAATGACGGTTCCTGTACATTCTTTTCTAGAACGAAGACCATCTGCCAAAAAGGAAAAGGGAAGAAAGTGTGTAACAGACTCGGTCAAGAAAAGAGTTTACAATTCGATGGGAAAGTCAAAGGGTAAGATGTGGATTCTTTTCTTGTTGTTCCTAAAATGTAGATATGATGGGCCCTTCTAAAATGGTTACCTTTACCGGCCTTAAATTGTGGTAAAAGTCTTTTTATTTCCCATCTAATTTTTGTAAAAGAGGTTCATCTAAAGGGTCGGCATACGTTGGTTTAGTTGCAAACTTTTCTATTGACATGGACTGAAAGTTACTTAAGCTGTTCCATACCAATAGTACCTGTTCAGTTCTTGTCTGTGGGTATAAAAAAAAAAAAAGCCGAGTGATTTTGCAGGTTCTGTTATTTATTTATTATTTATTTATTTATTTATCGTTCTTTTATCCACATAAAAGGTAAGAAGACCAAGGCTGGTCGCTATCAGAAAGTTGAACTGCAAGATGAGAGGATTCCTGACTCTGCTATTTCAGAGACTGAGAGTACGTTATTCCCTAAGTCCATTGTAGCCAGGAATCTTGATCCCTCGAATTAAGCCATATCTTCATATATCTTACTGTCTGTCTTTAGTACTCGTAATTTCTTGTCATTTTATTGTGTTGTTCTTGTCCCGCCTCGATTAGCCTCGTAGCTATTTGCTGGACAAGCTGTTATTGAAATCACTTTGAAAAGAAATAAATTATCTTTGTCGTTGTTGTTGTTCACATAGAGTTTTTTCGTTTTTCTTTCAGGTATCACCGATGCAGAATGTTCTGATTTCAGTGAAACACTTGATAACGATGGCAGCAGTACCATAAATGGTTGTAGGCAAATTTCCTCAAGTACGTATCGTTTTTATTTGTATAAAAAAACACTGTGGACAACAGTAAACTGTTTCAATGGACCTTGACAAAGTTTGGGCTTGACTCTATAAAAAAAGGAAATGTAAGAAACCTTTCTTTTATATTAAAGCTCTTTGCGGTCTTTTCAATTATTTGTAAAAGTAAATATCCTATCCAGACTCAGTTCAAAGGGACTGAAAGGTTCCCGCCCGCAGGTCAGTCACAAGTAAGGCCTGGTTTTTACTAGCGACGTATGCGCAAGTATAAGAGCCCTTATGCCACCTTAAAAACTCGGCCTCGATGTAGGGATATGCACAAGGACTCTATTACAATTCTTTCAGTTGCGTTGCACGTCAGGGGAAAACCAGGCTTAAATGCAGACGGAAATTGATTCAAACCGATGGACTGAAACTTAGTGTCAATTAAGCTTTTTCTTTGGAACTCCTGACGTTTACACACCTTTTTTTCTTTGAACACAGAAGACAAGAAGAGGACTAGGACTGGTCGCGCTCAGAAAGATATAGCTCAAGAAAAGGAAAATACAGACTTAACAATTTCAGAGACCAAAAGTAAGTTCCGCAAAATTAAAGATGCTCAACTAAAAAGTTATTCTTGTGATAGTTTTCTTACAGTTTGAAGGGGTGTACATTTTTGCATTTGTTCCTCCTAAAGCATGTTACGAGCATTATTAGCACGGTTAGTTCAGTTGGTGGATCACCGCACTACCGTGCAGGGGGTTGGGGGTTCAAATCCCGGCCAGACTAACGCTCAGGGTTTTTAAATAATTGAGGAGAAAGTGCTGCCTTTGTAATTAGATCTGCAAATGGTCTTCTTGGATAAGGACGATAAACTGTAGGTCCCGTCTCACAACACTTGTTCTTGTGGGACGTTAAAGTGCCCACACACTGTTCGAAAAGAGTACGTAGGGGAAGTAGTTGCCGGTGTGGTGGTCTATCTCTATCTCTCATCTGTCTTCCACATTTATGTGTGGGTTGCGTGGGAGGATGATTTCACGTATAGACTGATAGCGGCTGCCAGAGGCGCCTTTACAAGTTGACATCCGATCTCACCCTATAGAAGAATTGTACACCGCCACCTAGTGAGACTATGTGGTATGTTCGGTATATAAATCCATTAACGTTATCATTACCATTACCATTACCATTACTATGAAGACGACTAAACGAAGACATCCAACCTGTTATCCTTTCTTGCTTTTTTGTGTTTCTTGTTGCGGTTGTATGACTAAATTTTCTGGCGTTATTTTGTTCTATATAGAACGCAAAGTACCCGACAAGACGAAAAAACGAAGCAAAGACACAGCTAAGGAGAATGGGCACTGTTTAATGCCAAAGTCAAAAAGTAAGATGTGACTTACTATCTTGAAACCCTAAGTTCGTGTAATGTTCATAAAACTGTTGATTGTCAAATTTAGCTTCTCCAATATCGAAACACAGCGCAAGATCTTGAAGCTGCCAAGGGGTTGTTTACCTCCACCCCATCCCTCCAAAAAAATAAACTAAACGGAACACGTGGTAGAGAGGAACATTGTCTTAGCAACGTTATTCAGGGTTCGCACGCACCTTGAAATTCCTTGAAAGTGCTTGAATTTGAAAATCAAAATTCAAGGCTTTGAAAGTCAGTTAAAAGTACATTGGGTCCTTGAAAAACCTTGAAATTTGCTGTTTTACTGTTTCCACTTAGTGGAAGAACTAGAAAAGACTTAGACTAGAACAAATCTGGCAGTTATCCCTTAAAGCCGATCGTCTAGTATCACATGCTAAAGGCATTTTTTTTACTACATGGAGTGCTTGAAAAATTGGTTTTGTACCCTGGAATGTCCTTCAAAAGTCCTTGAATTTTTAGTCCAACAAAGAGTACGAACCCTGGTTATTGTCTTGAAGTACGACATGTTCTCTTGAAGTTAGTGACACAAGCATTATTGTT